>JASKMD010000010.1:5174657-5211978 GCA_030144725.1 Haematococcus lacustris | reverse complement strand
CCCACTGTGTGGCGCTGCTGGCCGCCTCCCTCTCATCAGGCCGCCTAGCCTCCATCACCCAGCACTGCTCCACCCCACACACCCACACCACCTCCGCCTCCTCATCCCTGCCCCACGCCCTCTCCGCCTGGCTGGTGCGCAAGGCCGCCGACCGCCTGCTGCCCGGCTGGCTGTCCAGTGCCCTGCCAGCAGCAAGCCATGCTCCCTGGCAGCAGGCCCCGGCCAGCCAGAGAGGGCGCGGGGCCGGGGTGGGTAGCCAGCTGCTGGGTGGCTTGGCCCGCTTGATACCCTGGGGTTCAGCAGCAGCAGGGAGGGCGTCTGGGGCGGGGGCTGGTGAGGGGCAGCAGTGGTATGCAGAGCGGCTGGCAGGCGGTGCAGGCCCTGGCTGGGCTCAGGAGCCACCCCACAGTGTGGGCACGCTGGCATGGACCTGGTGCTGTTTCCAGGAGCTGGGTGAGTGCTGGGCAGCAAGGTGGACAGGCAGGCAGGCAGGGGTGTAAGCAGTGACTTGCAGCTGCATGATCAAGCAGGAGTAGGGAGTCAGCCGGGCAGGCAGGCAGGCGGGTGAGCAGTTGGGCAGGCAGGCAGGCGGGTGAGCAGTTGGGCAGGCGTGCAGGCAAGCAGGTAGGCCAGCGGGCGGGTGGGAGGGTGGGAGCGTGTGCGAGCAGACATGTTGTTGAATGCCATGTGTTAGGAGGCTAAGGGTGCCAGTGAAGATGGTGTTGTCGGAGTAGAGGTCACAGGGTGATGTTGGCACACCCCTGGCCACATGCTACGTGAACATCATGATATGGCGATTTGTGAAGGAAGTGACAAATCTCAGGGTATAGGGGTACGATGGTAGTAACAATGACAGCAGTGTGAGAGTGACAGACAGGCCTGGTGACATCATGGCTGGCGGGTGGCTGCAGGCATGTTTGGCCTGGGCCTGGGCGCCCTGGTATGGCTGCTGCCCCAGCTGTACCGCCTGTCAGGCCGTCAGCTAGCAGCCAGCTGGCGGGTGGACGTGCCCCTGGGCCTGGCCCTGCTTGGAGGTGGCATCGGGGTGCAGCTGGTGAGCAGTAGGTGACTAGTGCACAGGACAAGCAGCAGCCTGCCGCAAAGCACTTGGTGAAGTAACGGTGATATGAGTGAACCTGATGGTGGCAAGCATAGAACCACAATGTGGATTGCAGCAGCATGCACGGGTTGCAAGCCAAAGAAGTCCTGGTGGGTTGCAGCAGCATGCATGGGATACAAGCCTAGAATCACGTGATGGATGAGCAGTGATAGTGATGCACCTGATGGTGGCAAGCATAGAGACATGTTGTGAAGCATAGGACCCACATGGGGGATTTGTGCACCACTGAATGGCCATCCCCAGCTGGCCAGGAGTAAACCCATGTGTGACATCACTGGGGCTGTGTTGACTTGCTGGGCTGTGCAGGTGTCCTGGCTTGGAGGGGGTGGGCCACTGTGGCTGCTGCTGTGGTGGACGTGGTGTGGTCTGGTGATGGCCATGTTCGCTCGCCCCACCACATCCCTGCTGCACGTCCTGTTCCTGGCTGTGGCCATGCCTTTGGCCATTGCCACTGTGCCCTTCATCCCGTAATGTGAGGGAGGAAGGGGGCACGCGGCGAAGCCCACATGGGAAAAAACCAGAGATTCCAATGTTCACATGCAAGACTGCCCTATCACCAAGCACACTACACTGTACATAGCAGCTCATTGCACCGCGTGGCTAACAGAGTGCTACATCAAGGGTTTGCAGGACGGAAATGGAGACCACGTGGCTGCGATGAGGCGGCGATTTGTGCACCAGGGATAGGTTTTGGCACCTGAGAGCTGGCCAAGTCTAGATTACGTCTGATGGTTAGGGCACTTACCAGTGATCGAGAAGTATGTAAAACGGTTGGTAAAAGGAACAGTCGTGAATAATATTGGGGGGAATGTGTGATTTCCTACGTCATGTCCGTGACTTGACAACACACAGTACAGTTCGCATAAGGCTACTATTATCGCACACACGCAAATCAGTGCACATATATGTCATTTTGAGGGGGTGTTTTTTTACGCAGTTCGCCTGGATTGTGTGTGCCGAGCCAACGCAACCTTTCCTTTTAAGGACTTTCTCAGAATTTAACCCGGTGCCAGTACTGAAGTTTTGCCAGTACTTACGCCAGGGAAATGCAAAATATCAGTCCTGGCAAATTGCCAGTAGCATTTCAAGAGGGGAAGTACTGGCAAATTGTCAGTACTGACATGTTGCCAGTACTGGCACCAGAGAAAAGTACTGGCAAAATGCCAGTACTGGCGCAAGCCCGTATCTCCCCACTACACATATTCACGGATTTTCGTTTCAACCCCCTATCTAACAACGTTGTCTTATGGCTATGTGCCAAGTCTCAGGCTTTTATTCCCAAGCATGCTGTTACTAATTTGCCTGATTGCATTACCGTGACTATTTCAACAATGCAGACTGTGTTTTAATAATGAAGACCATATGTCGGCCCATGACTGTGCAACGAGCGACTGTGTGTGCACGAACCCGGCTTGAACCCGGCTGTGATTACCATTGCTTCCCGGCATCCCTAGGGCCTAAAAACGGTTCTTATAAAGATTTCCCAAAGGGTAGCAAGGTAGTACGTTGATGTGATATTCAATGATGAAACATATCGCTGTAGTAGATTACCAGTGACATTAATCATGCTTTCTGATTTGGCCAGGACGTTTATGGCGTTATGATTACTCCAACCACTGCTGCCAACCCTGCAAGGAACCCAACTAATGAATGCTGGAACGAATTCACGACCCTGTGAGCTGCGTTGAAGGAATATGAGCCCCAGCAGCATCAAGTCCAACGTGTAGCATGGGACATGTATTGAAGATTGGAAAAGGTGGCGCCACGCTAATAGTGTAGAAGAGGAGCGCGAATTGGGGAGAACACGCAGCGTCCTGGACACCCAGAGGATCTTGCTGCGCGTGAGAGCTGCGAAGTAGGAAGTCGACATGAGAGGGTTCGGTGCTGGGGCTCGATTTCCGCTAGCTCGTGAACAAACACCAGGTGGGAAACAAACCAAGACATCCAGACAGACGTTGACCATAGGTTGACCAGCATTCGACCCCAACATTTTACTGACTTACACACACCGACAGGGCCTGGGGCTTACGACCCCAAAGCAGAGGTGGGCTTTAAAGCAGACCCGCGTAGCGGGTTCTTAACAGGCGAACGGTTCTTTGCCGATGGCGAATCTGTGGCTTCTGAAGCAGGTGAGCTACTGCAGCAGCACACCAGGCACGTGTCTCTGGACAACACGGTGTCTCAGCAGAGAATGGGTAGCTGGCTGGCCGGATCTGTCCCCCCTGGCTGACCACCATGATCCATCACGCAGGCGAGAGCCAGGAAAAACTGGAACTGTCCCCTCAGCAAGACCGCAAGCGTCCAGACGCTGCTGGGCCTGAAGCTGGCAGGAAGTTCACCTGGGCCACACAGCGCATCCATGACCTGTCTCAGGAGGTGGAGGCTTTGCGAGCAAAGTGCAAGGTCAGTCAGCCCCCTCGTCCTCACTAGGGCCTCCATGTTAGCCGGACCGCTAGGGACCACCAGGGATCAATAGCGGCACTACTTAAATGGTGTTAATGGGCTGTGTGGAGTATACCCAACGCACATGGACATGGTGCATGAGTGCCTACTACCTACACTATTGCCTGGCCGCAAGGGCTGTAGTGTAGAGTTGGCATGAAAATCATGCGCTGATGTTAAACTGATGACAGCTCAAGAAAGGGGGCACACACTACTGTGCCACAGCAGGCTGCTTATGGGCCTTGGGTGGCTTATCTCGCAGCCGCTTGTATCTCATGATTGTGTTCAGCCTTCGTCCCTGTTCTGTCAGCTGGGGCCACTTTAGCTGCTGCAAGTGCTTGCAGGAGCTCGACAAGCTGTGCAAAGAACTGAGGGAGAAGCATGGCAAGAGCTGCAGTGACCTAGCAGCTGCTCAGCAGGAGAAGCAGGCCTTGGTGGTAAGCGCTTCAATTGCGATGCCCAGCAATGCCCTAGATGAGGCTATATCAAACCACTTCCTTTGCTTCCCTCTTTCCAGGCTAACTTGCAGAAGGTGCAGCAGGAGCTGGCGGGATTGTCAGGGGACCATGCAAAGCTGAAGGAAGATTTGAAAACCACACAGAGCCACAGCAAGGATGTGGAAGCACAAATGGGCAAACTACAGGCCAAGCTGGAAGAGACAGGGCGCTCTCTGCAGGAGGTGGGTGGGTGCATCGTTCGATGCATGTGTAAAGCTGCTGAGTCAGCTGCCTCTCACATTCAATGGCATATCTGGGATGTCATGTGTACCAGGCATGCGCATGTGGGATGCATGACATTGACATTTCATGCTGCTGTTGTGGTGTGCCAGAATGTGGTCACACTAGCTTGAGCTGATGGCGGGTCACAGCAGGGAGCGAAGACCATTTGATGTCACTTCAGTCGAGTCACAGCAGGGCACTCATGTGCTGCTGCTGAATGCCTCAGGCTGTCACTGAAGTTCGTGATCTCAGGCTATGGAAGGAGGATGCTGAAAAGCGCATAGCGGCCAGCAGCTCCCTTCAAGGTCAGTTTGGTGTCAGATGTCAGCACTGCCAGTCCTGAGGCATGACAACCCTGCATGGCTTGCCTTGATGTAGCTTTGCCAACGCCTCCACCTGCTCTGGTGCAGAGCAACTAGCTGCTGCTTCTACAGAGGTGGCCAACATCAAGTGCCAGCACCAAGAGGCCATTGCCCTGAGCGCTCACCTGCAGCAGGAGCTGGCCACCGCCACAGGCAGCATAGGGTTGCTTCAAGAGCAGTACACTGCAGCCATGCAGCAGGCAGAGGACACAGCACACAAGCTGGCAGACATTGAGCACCAGCTGAGCAGCAAGGAGAAGCTGGTGGTTGAGTTACAGAGTACGGTGGCAGCAAAGGAAGCCAGCATGGACTCTGTGCGGAAAGAAATGTCAAGCCAGGTGTGTGCAGCTGGTGCCAGGAAAAGCACACATGTACATGTCTCTGGTTTGTCCCACACCGTCCTGCAGCTGACCTGGCCTGGCCTGGGTCTTCCTCCTTTTCTTTCCTGGGCCGTGCAAACTCACAGACACAGAAAGTCAGTGGGCCTCCAAGCAGCAGCCTAACAAAGCTCTGCCACGCTGGCCACCGTGTGCCGAAGCTTCAAGCGTCCCTACTAGCTGTGCCTGTGCGCAGATGGCCCAGCGCCTCGGGCTGCAAGCTGAGCTGGCCAGCAGCCAGGCACATCTTGAGCAGTACAAGGCCCAGTTTGCCACCAAGGAGGAGAGTGTGTCAGCTCTCCAATCGCAGCTAGTGGGGCGCATGCAAGAGGTAGCAAGCTTGCGCATGGAGCTGCAGGTGTGATTATAACATGGGCACACAACAGCAGAGCCTGGTGTCAGGTGCTGAAGGCTGTGCTGTGCAGGTCGCTGCTCCTCAACTAGTGATGTGTGTTGTCGTGGTTGCAGGCTGTAAAAGCTGACAAGGCGGCAGTGCAGGATAGCCTGGTGACCATGACGGGGCAGCTGCAGCATGCGCAAGAAGAGCTGCAAACCACCCAGGAACAGCTGCGACGCAGGGAAACAGATCTGTCTGACAAGGCAAGCACAGGCATAGCTAGTAGGGAGCTGTACAAAACACATCATGCAAGGGAAACCATGTGTCGGAATGCTTTACTCTCTTTCAAGAAGCCTGTCACATCACATGGACACGGTAACCCATGGCAGGTTTGCTGCAACTCTGCTGCCTCACCTATCGCTTGTGCAATTTTCCTTGTCTGCAGCTGGCAGCCTGCGTGGCCGAGCTGGAGCAGAGGTCTTCAGCACTGAGTACCACTGAGGCAGAGGTGCAGCGCCTTGTACAGCAGGCTGCCAGCCAGGAAGCTGCTGTGCAGCATGCAGAGGCTCGGGTCTCAGAGCTTACACAAGAGTTGAGCGGAACGCAGGCAGCAGTGGCAGCAAAGAGGGATGAGGTGTCTGTGGCAGCTGCTCAGCTAGCTAACCTGCAGCAGGAGCTGCAGCAGGCATGTGAGGAGTCGGCCTCAGTCAAACATGCCCTGCAAGCAGCTGAGGCACAGGTGCTGCAGCTGGCCATGCAGTTGGACCAGGCTAGAGCTTTGTCCACAAGCCTGCAAGCCCAACTGCAGTCAGCTCAAGAGGAATGTAAGCAGCACCAAACCCAGCTGGAGCAGCAGGCAGCTGAGGCAGCTGGGCTGATGTCTGAGCTGGGAGCTGTCACCAGCCAACTAGCTAGCAGCCAGGAGGCATGCACCTCACTGAAGCTGGAGCTGGCAACGGCACAGAGTCAAGCGCAAGGGCTGGATGAGGAGCTGATGTCAAGGGAAGAGCAGTTGCAGGCTGTGAAGGTAGAACTGGCTCAGTCCAACTCTCAAGTCAACAGCATGAATCACCAGCTGGCAGCCACCATATCTAAGCTCACAGAGAAAGAAGCCCAGCTTGCTGCCTCAGTAGCACAGCTGGGCGACTGCCACCTGAGGCTTGAGCACACAGCCCAGGAGCTAGCTGCCAGCCAGGCTCAGGTTGAGAGTCAGGCTGACCAGCTGGTAGCAGCTCAGCAGCAGCATGAGAAGTTGCAGGTGGTGCTTGACACTGAGCGTGCAGCACTCACAGCTGAGTGCGCAGAGCTGAAGCAGGCCAAGCAGGCTCTGGCTGACCATCTGATGACGGCTCAGCAGCAGCGTGAGAAGCTGCAGGTGGTGCTTGACACTGAGCGTGCAGCACTCACAGCTGAGTGTGCAGAGCTGAAGCAGGCCAAGCAGGCTCTGGCTGACCATCTGATGACGGCTCAGCAGCAGCGTGAGAAGCTGCAGGTGGTGCTTGACACTGAGCGTGCAGCACTCACAGCTGAGTGCGCAGAGCTGAAGCAGGCCAAGCAGGCTCTGGCTGACCATCTGATGACGGCTCAGCAGCAGCGTGAGAAGCTGCAGGTGGTGCTTGACACTGAGCGTGCAGCACTCACAGCTGAGTGCGCAGAGCTGAAGCAGGCCAAGCAGGCTCTGGCTGACCATCTGATGACGGCTCAGCAGCAGCGTGAGAAGCTGCAGGTGGTGCTTGACACTGAGCGTGCAGCACTCACAGCTGAGTGTACAGAGCTGAAACAGGCCAAGCAGGCTCTGGCTGACCTGCTGGGTGCCAGCCAGGCCCAGTGCCTGGTGCAGCAAGCCAGCCTGCAGGACCTGGCAAAGCAGTCTGAGCAGCAAGCCAGTCGCTTGGCTAGTGATGCCAGTGCCCTGCAGCAGCTGAGACAGCAGCTGGAGCACACCCACAGCTTGTTGCAAGAGCGTGACCAGCAGCTGGCTGCCAGCTCTAAGCAGCATGCCCATGCTGAAGCACAGCTTGTTGAAAGCCAGGCACAGCTTGCAGACAGCCAGGCACAGCTTGCAGACAGCCAGGCACAGCTTGTGGAAAGCCAGGCACAGCTTGCCGACAGCCAGGCACAGCTTATGGAAAACCAGGCACAGCTGCTCAGTGCTCAGGGCCTGGCTGAGCAGCAGCGATCAGAGCTGGAGCGTGTCACTATTGCGATGCAGCAGTTGCAGCGTGAGATGGCTGCCAGCCTGCAATCTCACCAGGCACAGCTGTGTGAGGCTCAGACCACTGCTGCCAAGCTGCACGCCAACCTGGCTGACAGCATGGCACATGTGGAGCGCCAGGCACAGCAGCTGGCCAGCCAAACCGCCCTCATCGCTGACCTGCAAGCCTCTCTGCTGGCTGAGAAGGCTGCTGCTGCTGAGGCTGCCAGGGAGCATGAGAGCGCGGTACACCAAGTGCAGGCAACTGCTCAGTCAGCAGCAGAGGCAGCGGCTGCGCGACTGCAAGCCTCCCAAGCTGAGATTGCTGGGCACGTTGAGCTCATTACTCAGATGACAGCCATGGCTTCTGAGACAGAGGCACGCCTGCAAGGTCAGCTGGCCACAGCCAAGGCCCAGGCAGCAGAGCGGCAGGCAGAGGTCTGCAGGATGGCTAGCCTGGTGGCAGAGCGGGACGCAACTATTGCCACGCAAGCTGGGACGGCTAGCAGGCTGCAGAGTGCCATGGCGGCGCACGAGGAACAAGAGAAGGCAGCGAGGGCAGAGGTGGCAGCACTGACGACACAATTGGAAGAGGTAGATCGAAAATACTCCGCATGGCTGTGACAATTTGCAGCAGGCATGAGTCGTGGTAGGAGGACCACTACCCACCAGCATCTTCACTGCTTCATGGTGTACTGCTAGACTCTGTGCTAGTTGCTGCACAATGACTTAAATGGCTAATTGCTCCAGACGGAGCATGCTCTGCAGCACTTGCCACAAGGAACTAAGATTGCACGTTTTCACAACCTGCCTCACTCAGCCTTGCATCCCTAGTGACATCCATCTCTGACAGCATCACCATTCCCGCATCAGTCCACCTTGGTTCACATGAGTGATGCTGGCTTCGGTACAAGGCACCTGCCCTGCATTGCCCTACTCTGCCCCGCTGCTGCTGTCATGCTGAAGAAGCCGCATTGTCCCGTACGCAGCGGACTGTCAAGCTGGGTGCTCGGGAGCAGGCCCTGGCAGAGTCTCGGGACCTGGCCGACAAGCTAGCCTCTCAAGTTGAGCAGCTTGCAGCCAAGCTGGCCGAGCAAGCCACCACACAGCAGGTCAGTCTAGAAGGCAGCATCCATCATCAGCATTGGCACCATCAGCTTACTGTGCTGGCATCACCCCCAGCTGTGCTGGTGCATGGCTTTGCCCTCTTCTCGTAAAAGGGTCTGTGCTCTATAGACCAGCTGCGGGGAGGAAGCTAACCCACAACAGGGCAGGCAGTCTGGCAGCTTGTTGATGCCCCAATGAAGATGCCGATGCCTTGTGATGTTCGTCCACTATGTTCATCCACTGTGTTGCATAGCAGCACGCCAGCAGGGCCCCTCCTCATCACAGCTTGAGTGCCTGGTGCTGGTGTCTGTGCAGAGCTTGCAAGACCAGCTGAGCAACGCCCAGCATGAGCTGGCCAGCAGCCAGGCCGCCCGTGCAGAGTTGCAAGCTGAGCATGACAATGCCCTCAGGCAGTTCAATGAGCTGCAGGTGTGCTGGCCATGTATGGGTGCTCCCATTCCCTCATTATTTGTATAGCTAGGGTATGTCTAGTAGCACCTGGGGCAATGAACCTGGAGTGGGGTAGGCTGATTCCCTATGACAGTTGTGAGGGTAGACTCGAGGTTTTTGAAATAGCACCTGTACTCTAGCACCGCTATCAACCAATGAAGTCCAACGTTACAAAGTCCACTGTCAACATGATGCTAATGCTAGTCTGTGAATGTGTACAGTACTATCAACTGTGTATCATCAAGTCTCTACTGCTCTCTTCCTATTGAGTCCATAATGTGGTGGTGCCCTGACCTGACGGCCTGCTGCTGGTGCTGGCTGCGTAGATGATGCATTTGGCAGAGAGCAGCCATGCCAAGCAGCTGGCCGCGGATGTTGCCTCCACCCGGTCCATGCTGGACGCGTCATGTGAGGAAAGCAGCTCAGCTCGGGGTGAAGTGCTGCTGCTGCAAGCTGAGCTCCACAAGGTCAGCATGGCTTCTCTTACTCAGGGCACCGCATAGCTGGCCATGAGTGCCTGGTGCTTGCCTCAGGGCACTGGAATCGCATCCTGGCATCAGACCCAGAGGCTGTCACACACCGAGCAGTTTCTGCTGCCAGTTATGTCAAGTCCTGGGGAATGGGCTGTGCTGCCTGCACCACTGAGTTGACGCAGTGAGGGCTGGAGGTTGGGGGTGACGGGTGCATGTCAGTGTCTAGTGTGTTGAGTCTAGCTGCCTGCGCCACCCATTGATTACTGGCTGTGATTAGGCCAGTAGGGGCTGGATGTGCAGGGAGATAGATGAAAGGGAAATGACCGCCCTGCCAGCTGCCGGCCTAACCCTATGGGGGGGAGGGTGGCCTCAGGGCTGGCTCCGCACCGCCCTCTTGCTGGAGCTGGGTGCCACTGGCTGGTGGCTGGTGGCTGTGCAGGCCAATGCCAAGCTGGACGAGGCTCAGCAACTGGAGACTGAGCTGGCAGAGGCTGTGGCTGGCCTGGGTGAGGCAAAGCAACGCGCCCTGGAGGCAGAGGAGGAGGTGGACAGCCTGCGCTCTGCTGTTGATGGATTGACAGAGCAGCTGCAGACCGCCCGCCAGGACGAAAAGGTCAGTGCTCCTAAGCAGCAGTCCTGCGCTAGCCCTCAAGGGCATTCCTGGGTAGTTCATGGCTGCTACAGGCACTGCACGCAAGGGTGGAGTGCCTCTTACTGCAATGTCATGTGCCTTTATGCCCCCTTCGTTTTGTTGCTAGATAGTTTATTAATTGTTTAATGGTAAGTCAGTGGCTTGCTATAGACTTCCAGCAAGGGGCCAGGGCTAGGGGGGTGGCAAGGGGAGTTTCTTGTCCTTGTGGCTGGCAGGAGCAGACCAGGTGACATTTCCTCTTGGGATGCATGTTGATATGCACTTGCTGCCTCATCCTCTTTGTTTGCTTCAGAAGCGGCTGCAACTGGTGCTGGTGTGCAGGCAAAGGCAGTGTTTGAGGAGATGGAGCGCTCGAAGAGGTTGGTGGCAGCTGCCAAGGCTGAGGCCGCTGCTTGGCGAGGCAGAGCCCAGGCAGCAGATACTCAGGTGCGCGATGCAAGCTATGCAACTGACTCCTCCAGTTCACTAAGCAATGGGTGTACATCCTGTGCATGTCCTGGCCAATGCTTCATAAGTCGTGTATAGAGGAAAGTGTGTCGTATAGCCCCGTGTTTACCCAATACACACCCATTCAGATGTAGTGAGTGACACTTGTCACAGGATGTGGGCGGCCTAATGGGCAGGGTTGGTATGCCTTTAATGCAATGCCCGTCGCTTCTTGTAGGGCCAGTATGCATGTAGCATCATCATCGTCTCAACCTGGGAGCAATCCTGGTCACAGGCTGGTCAATGGAACCCCTCTGCAGGGTCTATGCCTAGCGCAGCACATCAAAGGGACAGGTGCCATGCAACGTTGTTGCACTCGCAGGTGCTGGAGATGAGCCGGTTGCAGGACGAAAACATGGTGCTCACAAAGCGCCTGGCTCAGATGGAGATTGACATCAAGTAGGTTTCCTAAGTCTATGCTAGCACACAGCTTCTCTGTCTATGCAGCTGCCACCTGGTCTTGGATGAGGTATGCGTCATACCTCGTAACGCTGCTGCATAACAACAAAAGACATAGAGTTCATTGCTTCGGATGCCTGGAGCAAGATTCGCATTGTATTGCTGTCCTCACACCACTCAAACCCATATGTAATGTAACATGCCCTTGTTCAGGCCATCGCACGATGTTGGCACATGCCTGACCCCGCTTGCAGTCTGTCCCTTGGTGCCAGCCAGTTGTCCAGGGCTATAAGCTGTTCCATCGGCATCATCCCTGTATAATCTTGATGCTGGCGGGCTCACCCTTTGTTGAGTTGCGCCCTGTGGCCTCAGGGAGATCATGGGGACGTCTACCTCAGGCGCTCTGGGCCACAACAACAACAAGCAGAAGATCCAGTACCACTTGCGTTTGAAGCAGGTGCGCAGCAGCCCACACCAGCACTGGCTGCTGAACCCCTCCCTTGCTGTGCATGCTGCCGACTGCCAACAGAGGAGCAGTCCTGATCAGCTTGCGTAGGGGCCAATGTGACACTCATGGTGAGGATTCCAGTTGGCAAGACACTTTGCAGTATGTGGCATGCACCCAGCTCCTCCCTCCACCGCTGCCTTGCCTGCAGGAGTTGGAAGAGATGCGGCACGAGTGCACTGTGCTGCTGCGGGAGCGCTTCCATCTAGAGCAGTGCGTTCGGTAAGCAAGTGTGGCAGGTTCATTGCCGGGCCCGTCTCCTACTTGGTGATGCACATGCAGCCTGGTGCTTTTTGTAACTAAGCTGCATGTGCCGCTGCACCATTTATCTACACAATGCCTAAGTCACATGCTGCTATGGCTTGTGACTGTTGTGAAAAGCCATGAACTTGACCTGCCTGCCTGGCACTCAGAACTTAGCGTGGCCCTCATTGCCTTGTTGTGACGGCAGGTACCTGGCTGTGCGAGCCCGCATCAACTCAGCACCTGTGGACCTGAACGCCATGGGCACTGCTGAAAGGCGTGCTGTCGACCGCATTGCCCCTGACTCTTTAGCCCCGGTAAGTAGCCCCTGACCCTCCCACAAGATCACCTGCATTGCCACTTACCGAGCCAAGCAGGTGCAGGACCTGCACTGCAGGTGCAGTTGTAGGTGTCTCCCAGGTGCTTGTTTCCCTGGCCACCAAGCCTATGCTGAACTACTCTGTTACTGTCTTGTCTGGTACTCAATACGATGACCCCCGGTGTGGCTGCACTGTGGCCACCCACCTGCAGAGTGCCATGTTCCTGACGCCCATCGGCCAGAAATCCATGCGATCTGCTGCTCGAGCCCGGGGCAGCGATGTTGGCACAGTGTATGGCCAGGAGGGCAAGAAGGTGGGCATCAACAGGACTAGTGCAACTCGTGCTCTTACTCATCAGGGCCAGGGTTAGCGCTTAGGGCCAGGGCCAGAACATAGGGTTAGGGCTAGGTGAGACCAGGGACAGGCTGTATGTATGGCCAGACCAGGGACAAGCTGTACAGAGCAGCACCACTATGCTTTTTACCACCATAGTTCTTACTCCAGTGGTCTCAGTACCATCATTATTGCATGGCATGTGCCAGACGTTGCGTTGTTGTATACACTATAGCATCATCAGCACCCACACAAGCTCTAAAAGCGTACATAGCAAAGGCCAGTACAGCATGAACAGGCCTAACTGTTGTGTCTCCTGCTGCCATTGTTTTGCAGGAGACCTTTGAAGCCGCCATCCAGACGGCTTGCCGCCGCACCACCCAGGAAGCCAGCCACCTCGTCTCAGACGTGCTTCAACAGGGCAGCACCCTGCCCACCACACCTCTTGCCCCCAGCTTCGACGAGTTAGCAGCCCACCCGGAACCACACATAGCAGGCCTCCTCACACCCCTAGCCCGCGCCCCCAACGCCTCAACCCACCCCCCTGCACCTGCGGCAGCAGGGGGAGGGACCACACCAGCCGCTACCTTGCCTGCGGCCTCCACGCCGGGCACACCCAATGTGTTGCCGAGTGGCCTAGAGCTGCGCATCTTATGCAAGATCAACGCTGTGTGCACTCCCAACATGCGAGCCACCTTGGGCGCCGCAGGCATCCTGCCGCCCTCTCTGTCCCATCAGGCTCCTGGTGCTCCACCTCAAGGCTCCACTGCAGCAGGCAGCCAGGGGCCCCTTTGCTCCCAACCTGCTGCCTCGGCAACCATAACAGCGAGTGTGAGACCACCGTCGTCCTCGACCATTGCAAGCTCCCTCGTGACCGCAGCTGGCTGCTCTGGGTCTGAGCTCTTGTCATCACGGCGGAGTGTTGCGGTACACCAAGGCGCTGGTTCGATGGGCTCCACCACCGCCCGCAGAGCTTCTGTGTTCAGAGTGTGAGGAGCAGTCTAAGCGATCAAGTACTACCCACTGTACAGCTTGTTGCTTAGTACGGCACGGCTGCTGCTGCATGGTATAGTGGCAAGAGCTCGCCGCACATGGCTATTTCGTAGGACACCTATTGCATGCTGAGCGTCTTAGGGTGATGTTCATATGATGTTTCGTGATCCGTCACACATGTGAATTATGAGTGCACGCCCTTGCCGAGGATTGCTGCTTCCAAACAGTGATAGCATGGGATGCAGGATGGAAGGAGGTCATGTGAAGCAATTGAACACAACATGAATCCTACAGCACCCCTCGTCCCTCACTAGAGCCTACATTAAGTTCGGACCACTAGGGACCCTACAGCTCTTCTGCTACTCCAGACGGCCGGGTCAGGCACCTAATTCGGGTTTTGCATCCACACAGAAGCGAGCAGTTAAGGTGGGGCACTGCCCCGGGCAGTCAGATGGTCTACTTTCTAACCCTTTACCTTGACCCTGCCTCTACCCTCCCACCTAATCGACTCGGGTAGCTCTTCAGGGAGAAATTCACTGGGAGCTGACAAGGCTGGAATGGGCAACATCAGCTGAACAGTGGCTCCATAGTAGGCAGCGCGGCATGCGTAACATGCATGCGCTTTGATGTTTCAGCCGCACGACCTACCTCCTTTTCCCTCCGCGCTAGTTGCCTGGGTCCCCGTTTGGCAGTGCAGAGCCTTTCGTATTTGAGTAGGTGCACACTTGCCCTGCAGCATGGTGAGCGAAACACCTGCAGCGATGCAGTTGGGATAGTACAGTACCGGGTGCAGTGTATAAGGCTTAAACTTATGCCTGACAGCAAGCTTGCACCGCTGCGGCTGGCAGGCATCTAAATTCTGGGCTGCTGATAGCAGCGACGATGACGACGATGATAAGTCCCAGTCAGGGAGCTCGGATACCGGCTCCGACTCCAGCTCGGGGTCAGATTCAGACAGCGGTTCCAGCAGCTCAGACAGCGACTCAAGCAGCAGTGACGATGGAAAGGGAGGAAACAGGTGAAGGCGGAATCAGCAGCCGTCAGTGCAGGGCCGTGAAAGGCGCAGCCTGATCAGAGGTCCATAAATGGATCTGCAGGTTTCTGGCGGGAGGGTCGGACTCCGACTCTGATGACCAGAAGCGCGTTGTCAAGAGTGCAAAGGACAAGGCTCTGGCAGACTTGTTAGCCTGCTGTGAAGACATCAGGGTGGGTTCAGGCTGAGGGCACAGCAGAGGGGCAGGGAGCTCAGCAGCAGCTGAGCATGTTTGGCCTGTACTTGCAGAAAAAGATGAAGATTAATGACTGGACCTCTATCCAGACGTTGTTCGACGAGCTGAACAAGCGGCTAGAGAAATGCCAGAAGCACCAGGGGGTGGGTGTCCCCCGTGGCTATGTGCGCATCCTGGCAGAGTTGGAGGACTATCTGAACGAGACCAATGCCAACAAGGAGGTCAAGAAGAAGATGAACGCGTCCAATGCCAAAGCCCTGAACACCATGCGGCAGCGGCTGAAGAAGCACATGCCCACCTATCAGGAGCAGGTCAATGCATTCCGGGAGAACCCCGAGAGCACTGCAGAAGAGGAGGAGGAGGAGCCAGAAAGTGAGGAGGAGGAGGAGAGCGGTGACGAGGGAGCTGAGGAGGGCAATGAGGATGGCTTTAGGCAGGTGAGGCAGCCCCGCAGGGGCAAGGCAGTATGGTTAGGCAGCAGTGGGCAGTTGCAAGCAGCAACAGGTACAAACAGGCTGCGGCAGGTGAAGGCTGGTTGTGGCTGGCTGGGGCCTGCTCTGTCCCTTATACAGACTAGTGTCCCTCTGTAGGAGAGGTGGAGTAGCCAGGTCCTCCTTTCCAGTGAGGAGGATACATGATAATGGCAGGTGCACGAGGTATGTAGAGCCATGTAGGCTTGTTCAGGCCACTGCTCTCACCCTGCGCATGCCACAGGGTAGGTTACACAGCTTGAGGCCGGATAGGTTGTGCTGAGGCACTCGCTATAGGCACCCAGGGCTCTGTAGCCTTGCTCCTGAGTTTAGGCCACACACTGCCCTCACCCAGTCTTACCTTGTGGATGCCTGTGCCTCACCCTGTCTCACCCTGTGGATGTCATAGGCTCACCAAGCCAAGAAGAAAGACAAGATCATGACCATGGACCCCAAGGAGATCACGTATGACATGGTGAACAAGAAGTTGAAGGAGGTGCTGATGACCCGAGGCAAGAAGGGGACTGACAAGCAGGAGCAGGTGGGAGTTGGAGCTGGGGCCGTGTGGGCTGTGGAGCAAAACGGTGGCATTTGTGCATGCATAGCGCATGGCCATGCAGAGTGTCAGCTGTTTTGGGTCTGTAGGACTGTGTGGCAATAGATCACATGTCTGTCACTGCTGGCAGTCTCAGCAAATCAGCTCCTCATCAGCATCATCATGATCATGACATGGCCTCTGCCAAGGGTGGGGTGGGTCTGCAGCTGCGAGCATAGTCTGCAATGCTTGGCAGCTGCACCATTTATGCAGCAGTCCCAGGAAGGGCAAGCATCCTGTTCTGGTCGATGCTATAAAGGACCAGTCAGGTGCACGCAAGACCAGTAAAGCTGACAGCTGACAGTGGAAGCACAGGTGGTAGGATGGCATTCCCAGTGTGTGCTGGTTGAGGCTATGCCATTTTGATGCTATGCCAATGAAAGCAGCGTGGCTGTACCGGATATGCTTGGGTATGCAGGTGGAGATGCTGCACTACCTGTCCACTGTGGCCAAGGGCCAGGCTCAGCGTTTTGAGCTGCTGGGCCAGCTGGTCAGCAGCCTGTTTGACCTGAACCCAACCATGGCCACGCACTTGAAGACGTCGCTGTGGAAGAAGTGTGTGATCCACCTGCTGGAGATGGTGAAGCTACTGGAGGACAACCCACACATCAAGGTGTGCGCTGTAGCACCAGCAGTGGCAGTTCGGCAGCATCAGCAGCAGGCCGGCAGCATGACAGCTTGGTGGTGTCAGTAGCTTCGGCATCAGCAGTACGGCTGCAGCAGTGACACCAACATTAGCGTCAGCAGCACCATCAGTGGGCACCATGGAGCTCAGCAAGAGGTGGTGATTGTGCTTTTGGTGGTGATAATGAGCACACCCAGCCTGTGATGTTGAGGAACAGTTGGCTGTCAGGCTCAGGCTTGAGCAGTCAGCTGTGCAATGGAGTTTAGGACCAGAGCAACACTTACAGCTGCTGGCACCACAGCTGGACGCAGCAGCTGTTGATGACAGCGGAGCAGCGCCTAAGAGCAGAACAAAGGCAGCTGGCCACTTACCGTCTTTGCAGGCTGTGGGGTGTCGGCATGTTTGCATCTTGCTTCTGACACACTTGCTGGCTGCTCCTGCTGTCTCCCTGTAGCTGTGCTTAATGCTGCCCTGGCCCTTGTATGGGTGTGGGTGCGGGTGTGCAGGTGGACGACACCATTGAGATGTTGAGTGAGGACCGCGCAGAGCAACCTGCAGAGGGGGCGGAGGTGCGGGTGTGGGGAAACCTGGTGGCCTATGTGGAGCGACTGGACGACGAGCTGTTCAAGAGCTTGCAGGTGAGGTGCCTGAAGGGGGCGGGGAGGTGGGAGGGCCACGGGGGCCGGGTAGGGAGGGAGAAGGCCTGGTGTGACCGAGGTTGCAATTGGGGTGCCTGAAGGGGGCGGGGAGGCTGAGGGGCAGGGAGGACGGGGAGGGGAGGGAGAAGAGGCTGGTGTGGGATGAAAACTGGGAGGAGGGGTGGCCTAGCAGCTTGACAACAGCCCCAAGGTAGCCGCATGGTCTGCAAGCAAACGACCCAAGGTTCCAATGTCGAGCTTCAGACATGCAAACCAATAGTATTCTGTATAGTATGTGATGGGGCGGATGTCATGACACCACATGCTTTCTCCAGTGGGGTTTGACCATACATGTGGTTTTGCGAACCTGACATGCAGCAAATCACCATGTTAGCAGGAGCTGCCATGCTTCTCCTCAGCTTACCTGCTTGCCAGCTGCGTGCATGCCTGTAAACCAATGTTTACATACATATACTATAGTTTGTGGATGCCTGCTTTCTAGGCAGCCTCTTACCTGCCCTCTCCCTGCCTGCCTGCCCCCTGCCTGCTTGCCTGCCTGCCTGCTGCCAGGTCATCGACCCCCACACCCACGACTACATGGTGCGCTTGAAGGATGAGCCGGTGCTGCTAGCCCTGGCCCAGAAGGTGGCGGACTACCTTGCCCGCACCAATGACACCAAGAACCTGCCAAGGGTGAGCGGCCAACCATGCACCCAACACATCACACCTCAACCTCAACCCCTGTCTCACACATCAGCATACCTTTTCATGCCCGACACCGTACCCCCCCATTGAAGAAAGTAAATGTCACATGTCACACCTCACACTGTGACAGGCCTTGTTGCTTTTGGGGACTCGTAGCCTGATCAAGGTCTGGATGAGCTACCGGGTTCACATTTGTGTGGCTACAGGCTACTGACTAGCAAGTTGCTGTCATGCCTGGGTTCAGCCACCTGTTGGGCAGCTTGCCCAGCCTGTGCAGTTCTTGTGGCTGCATGCGCTCACACACCTTTGGCAGCTTCCTACTAATCTTCCTCTAGCCTGATCACTTGCCTGCTGCCCACTTGCCACTTGCCTAGGTTGTACTGCGGCTTGTGGAGCACTTTTACTTCAAGACTGAGGCTGTGTACGATGCGATGCGCAAGCTGACCCTGATGCAGCAGCAGGAGGCAGCAGCGGGTGGGGAGGAGGAGGATACCGTGGACGAGCCAGATGAGAAGGTGGAGGTCAAGGTGCGTGAAGGGAGGGGATGTGGGCAGGTGGACGGGCGGGGGGCCGGGCATTGAGGCTGGTGTGCAGGCAGGCAGGCAGGTTTGCCACTTTGCCGGCTGGTAGGTACACATGGAGGCTGGTAGGCGGGCGGGCAAGCGGGCATGGAGGCTGGCAGGCGGGCGGGCGGGCGAGCAGGCCGCCAGGACACTTGTATCAGGGTTGAAATTGTAATACAACAACAGACTCTGCCATCCTGTCAATTAGCTACGGTTGCCACCCCTGCTGCTCCTGCTGTTCTGCTTGCTTTTGCTTTCAGGTGCCAGCGGACTATGTGATGGGTGAAAACTGCCACAGTGTGATGCACGGCCTGGTGACCACGATCTTCAAGCATGGAGACGAGCGCACCAAGGCGCGGGCCATGCTCTGCTCCATCTACCACAAGGCCATCCATGGCGACTTTTATGGCGCCCGCGACCTGCTGCTGATGAGCCATCTCCAGGTCAGATGGCCACCTGACGCTAAGGGTGGCTAGGGCAGCGGTCACAAGGCAAGGTGTACTGCCAGGCAATACAAAGGACCCTGGTCGCTCTCTGTGCATAATTGCCATGACATGACAGGGACATACAGGCGGAAAAGGCATGGCTTCATAGGGCCATAGCATCTGAGTATGAAGGTGGGTGGGTGGGTGTCAGATTAGCACATGTGTGCTACCCTTGAATGTATGCCATGTCATGCATGCACAATGTGTGCCTGCCTCCCAGCCCTCATGACCCTCCTGCGGCTTGGCCTGCTGCAGGACTCCATCGCCCACATGGACATCAGCACCCAGATCCTGTACAACAGGGCACTAGCACAGCTGGGCCTGGCGGCGTTTAGGAGCGGCCTGATCACTGAGTCACACTCCTGCCTGGCTGAGCTGTACGGATCTGGGCACATCAAGGAGCTGTTGGCTCAGGTAGGTGGGGCAGGTGGAGCAGGCCACACTTGGGCATGTGGGGTCACAGGAGCGCCTAGGCTTATCTTTTTGTGCCCAGGCTTTAAGCCGCCCAACCCTGCACAAACGCTTTCCATTAGCGCCTTGTTTGTGCCCTGGCTATAAGTCACAAGCTGACATGTGTCCCTGCAAAAGCGCTTTCCATTGACCCTAAAGCTGCATGCAGTACAGGCCACAATGAAGAATAGCAGGCAGAAGTAAATGAGTGCTCCATGCCGGCAAACATCCTGCTGCACCAGTTTAGGGCCTTCCCCGTCCCTTTGTCCCCCTTCTGGCATCGGGTCAGGCACTCTACTGCTGCGTACTTCAACAGTTACTAGTTCAGCACCAATTCAACAGTTACTACATCAGTCCAGGCATCTTACCTGAAATCTTACCTGATGCGTGGCCGCTGGCTTATGCGTGGCAGCGGCTCCTGCCCCTGCCCCTGCCCCTGCCCCTGCGCTCACACGTCTCCTACATCCCACCAACCTGTTGCACTCGCCTCTGCTCCTGTGCCCATCCTAGCCACCTGTCACCCACTGCTCACCTGTTACACCACCCTCTTCCACTCGCCCCTGCTCAGCTTCTTTGCCCATCTTTGCCGTCAACCCAGGGTGTGGCCATGGGCAAGTACCAGGAGAAGACTCCCGAGCAGGAGCTCTTGGAGAAGAGGCGCCAGATGCCTTTCCACATGCACATCAGCCTGGAGCTGCTTGAGAGTGTGTGCCTCATCTGCGCCATGCTGCTGGAGGTGCCCACCATGGCGGCCGATCCCTTGAACCCTAAGAAGCGCATCATCAGCAAGTCCTTCCACCGCATCCTGGACACCTACAACAGACAGGTGAGATGGGTGACGTGCGACCAGGGAAAGCAGGGGCTGGCAGGGGGCTGAGGTGCTGGGTTTGATTCCTAGGGCTGCAAGCCTGATGCAGGAGGTGCTGTTTGGATTGAAGTTGGTTTCCTCTGGCAGCTGGATGAAACAGTAGAGCAGGGCTAGGGAGGTGGTGCTAGGCCATCATTACACACACACATTACCTCCTCATGGCATTCTTTGGAATTGGACTGGTTTTTTGGAATTGTCCCATCTCATTCCTTTTATTTGCACCTTTCTTGGTCCTAAGCAATGATTCCAACTCTGTTTGTTCTTTACCCAACCTCATTATTATGCATTCCTTTCTTTCCTGCATGTTGCTATGAGCCTCGGCATGGGCATGGGTGTAGCTGGCGTGCTGTTGGCACGGCTGCTGCATATTACAAAGATCCCCTTTGCTACATGCTGTATGCCATCCAGCTCCCCTTTTCTACCCTCCTGCCCACCCCTCTTCCTCTCCACCCTTCATACACTTTGGACCTGCCTCTCTGACCAGCCTGCCTGTCCTGCCTTGCCCCTTGCTCCTGACCCCCGCCCCTGGCAGATGTTCACCGGGCCGCCTGAAAACGTGCGTGACCACGTGATGTCTGCCACCCGCTCCCTCATGCGCGGTGACTGGCGCAAGGCCTACGCCTACGTCACCGCCCTCACGGTGTGGGGCCTGGTGCCCTCCAAGGTGGGCCCAGCTGCTGGCTGGCAAGTCGGGCGTAGGACATAATAGGCGCGCATGTGTGGGCGGGCAGTTTGGAGGAGGGCCTTGATGTCAGGCAGGCAGGCCGCCGACCCTGTTGGTCAGATGTGAGAGTGAGGGTAAGGGTAGGTATGTGGAGGGTGGCAGGATGTAAGGATGTCAGATGTGAGAGTGAGGGTGAGGGTAGGTATGTGGAGGGGTGGGTTGGAGAAAGAGGGAGGCAAGGGTTCAGTATTGAGATCTGTGGTTGTCAGGAATGGCTTGCCAGCCATGTCAGGTGCCACCCTGTAGTGTGGGTTAAGCCTCTGGGGTGGGCAGGGTAGAAATCCAGAGGCACGGACTACACCAGGTCGCTCTCTTGCTGCCTCTCCAACCCTGCGCTAAAAAGCTCGTCTGAGCTGGTGTCCAGGCAGGCTGGCAGGCATGCAGTGCCGCCACCAGCTGGTCAGATGCCTGTGCCTCACCCAGCTGCTCGCTCTGTGCACCTGCACTGCGTCTTCTGCAGGAGGCGCTGCTGGCCATGCTGCGTGAGAAGCTGCAGGCAGAGGCGCTGCGCACGTACCTGTTCACCTACAGCCCGCAGTACAACTCCCTGTCACTGGACCAGCTTTGCACCATGTTCGACCTGCCAGAGAAGAAGGTGTACAGGTGAGATCAGGGCTCGCAGGTGTGCGGGTGGGCAGGCAGGCGTGAGGGTGAGCTACAAGCAGGTGGGTAAGGGGGTGGGCAGGCAGGCTCGTAGATTGGCCCGCTGGTGCATTGCTGAATCATTGGGTAACGTGTGAGGTTTGATGGATGCTGGGTCAGGCTGCTGCTGCCACCGCTTCCGCTGCTACCTTCACCGGGATCACCACTAATACTGTCGCTGGTGCTACCACATGATGCGAGGGTTGATGGATGCGGTTGGCTGGGCAGAAGGGCAGGAGGATGGACGGGTGGTGAGCTGTGTGTTGGCAGCTCGTGTCTCGTGCAAGGGTGTGTGGTGCTCCATGTAGCTATGTGGTAATTGAGCAGGGAAGGGCAGGGCTCTTACTCATTTTGCCTGCTTGCTGGTACCTCATGTGCAGCATTGTCAGCAAGATGATGATTGCCGAGGAGCTGCAAGGCAGTTGGGATCAACCTACTCGCACCATTGTCATGCACAGCATGGATGCCAGCCGCATGCAGCAGCTAGCGGTGCAGTTTGCGGACAAAGCGCTGGTGCTGGTCGATCTCAACGAGCGTGCCCTGGCATACCGCACCGGTGGCCTGCGTGACAACGACGACGAGGGCGGACGCGGACGCCGCGGGCAAGCGTGGGAGACGGAGGAGGGGCAGCAAGGCCGCGGGGGTCGCGGCAGTGGGCCCCGCGTGGGTATGCCCCGGGGTGGTCCGCAGTTCGGCGCGCGCAGCGGCCCAGACGCGCAGGGTGGCCGCGGAGGCAGAGGCGGGGGCATGAGCGGAGGCGCCGGAGGCCGTGGTGGTCAGTCGAGCTACGGAGCGGGCGGGTACCCCGGAGGCGGTTACCGATCGCGAGACGGGGTCAGCCTTGTGGGGTCAGCGGCGCCAGGAGGAGGAGCTTACCGCGCATACACCGACCGACCAGGGGCGGGTAGGGATGGCGCAGCATTTGGCGGCGTTACGCGGGCAACAGGCAGCACGGGGGCAGGGTACCGGGCTGGCGTTACGTCAGGCAACATGTCCACGCTGGGCAGCATCGCAGGCAGGAGCGGGCCTTACCGCCGAGATGGGCAGTAGTCCGCACGACTGTAACCGAACACCACGCGCATCTGACAGATATCGACACCCTTCGCTTTGCGTTGTATTCTCCGACACATGTTCCACTGCCACATAGATCACTGGCAACGGAGCCATGCAATGATAACCCATCTTCTTTCCCCATCATTTCTCGTGCTCTTACGAGTTGCGGCGATTTCTGATACGGCTGCAGCTTTCCCCTTCAGTGTGTATATCTGGGCTCCAACTTAATTTCCGGTACACACATGTTCCCTTCGGCATATCGGGACTCGTTGCAACCGTCAATCTGGTACGGCTGCTTATCCATACCATCAGCAACCTGAGCGTGGATTCTAATGAACCGCTCAATGGCGGCACGCACATGAAGTGGTGCACATAACTCCGCACCGCGACGTGTTGTACGTTATGGTTGCTGCTGTGTGCTACAACATTCTCGAGTACTTCCCGGTCTAGTGCGGGGCGCATCGTTGACAACTCGTCAGACTCAGCACCACCAGGCCAGACCAGGCAGCCCCCGGCCTCCTGTTTAGGCAACCATCCGCTCTACCATGCCCTTGCCGTCATGCAAGGAGAAGAAGAAGAAGTTGTCCAGCGGTGTCCCCACCCTGCTGATGCTGCGGATGATGCTATTAGCCAGCACACCCCCTGCCACTGCAGCAGCAGGGGCTGCGGCCAGGGCTAGGCCAGCGTCCAGCACCCAGCTCTCCAGCAGGGAGGTAGAGATGGAACCAGGGGCAGCCCCCTCACCGGCCTCCAGGGCTGCTGCTGTGGCCTGTATATAAGCGGGAGCAAACACTCAGCCAGTCTCGAATTCACTGACAGGGAGGGCACTCAGTGGGATAGGGACAGGAGTGAAAGGGTTGGGGTAGGGGCAGGGGTCAGCGGCAGGGGGGTAGTGGCAGGAGGTAGTGGCAGGGTAAACAGGTTGGGGTAGGGTCAAGGAGTTAGGGGGGAGTTCACTGACCTCAGTGGCAAGCACAGTGCTGCCCAACTTGGGCAGGGTGGGGTAGCACACGTTCTTCTCTCTTCCCTACACGCTCCTCTGCATGCCCTCCCACCCTTTCCCACCCCTGCCTCCCCCTCCCTCACATTCCCACCCCTGCCTCCCCCTCCCTCACATTCCCACCCCTCCCACCCCTTCCCAACCGCTTCCGGCCCCCGTCCATCACCTTCAGAGCAGCCTCATCGCCAGCTCTCACAGCCCGCCCCTCTTGTGCCTCAAAAGCCCGCACTGCACGCACCACCTGGACACAGCAGGGGCCAGGCCTGCACTCCCGCAAGCACGACAGCTGCTGCACTGAAGGCTGTTCAGTTGTTTGTCCAGCCTGTCAGGGCACAGCCTGTGTCCAGCACCTGGGCCCAACGAGGGCCAGGCCCGCAGTCACAAGCCCGATAAACACAACATGAGCTGCCGTTAGGTGAGATGGGTCCTGACACAGCTCTGTGGCCGCAGTTCAGACCGCCCCGCCCCGCCCCGCCCCGCCCCGCCCCGCCCCGCCCCGCCCCGCCCCGCCCCGCCCCGCCCCGCCCCGCCCCGCCCCGCGCTGCTGTCCGCAGGCCCACCTGGTACAAGGGGTGCACCGGGCGCCTGCCCCCACACTGCGCCACACTGCGCCCCAGAGCCTTGCTGAGGGGAGGGTAGTCGATGACCCTGGCCGACGGCCCCTGCACCGGCTGCCCCGCTGCTGCCTCTGCTTGCCCTGACTCTTTGCCAGTTGCCACGATGCGGGCAGAGGCCACCCCTGCAGCCCCTGCTGCTGCCTTGCTCCCATTGACTGCTGGCAGGGGTGTGGCGGGGACTGGGGCTGAGGGTTGTGCTGGTGTGGGTGTGGAGGGCTTGTCTGCAAAGGTGTGGTGGGGACCCAGAGCAGTGAAGATGACCGCCAAGGGACCACGGACTTCTGCTAAGTAGAGCTGCTTGACGCCAGCTGCAAATCAAACAGCAAACAGCCCTCAGCATGATGTCAGGGCAGGCCAGGTGGCACCAGATGAGGCCAGGCACAGTCCACAGCCCAAAGCCCCCAGCCCACATGGGTGGTCATGGTGTGTTGCCTCAGATCGGGCCAGGCACAGCCCACAGCCCCAATGAGGGGTCATAGTAAGTCGGGTCAGGTTGGGTGAGGTGAGGGTGATGGGTGGCAGCGCACTCATCAGAGGGCCAACCTAAGGTGGAATAAACATGGGGCGCACAGCAAGGGGCGGCTCAGGCAGCTGGCTGCCCAGCGCCATAGGGCCGCACAGGGTCCTGCCACAGCCCACAGCAGGGCCCACCGCTAGAGTAGCTGAGCTCAGGCATACAGGGCACAGCAGGATGAAGAGTGGCCACCGCCAGCACCCCGCACTCACTGCAACACAATCTACTGAACAGGAAGGAGGCCCCTTCTGAAAGTTAGGATGGAGGCCCCCTACTGTATCCCTGCAGACTAGGGAGGAGGAAGGAGACTAGGTCTGGCACCCCCTCGCCCCCTTCACCTGCTGCCGCCTGTTCCAGCCCATCTGCTTCCTGGCTGCTGACGCCCCGCGTGCTGACCACCACATCATAGCCCGCCACCAAGTGCTTCAGCTGCTCCACGCTTGCCTGGGTCAGGCTGCTGCTGCCACCGCCTCCGCTGCCATCTGTGCCGGCATCACCGCTGCCACTGCCACCGGTGCCATCACAGCTGGGACCAAATGCTAAGGGCTGGGCTGACACTGTGATGAGGGGGTTCATGGCGGCCAGCGTCTGGGCACTTGACTGACCCACCCTGCAGCCAGCGGTGTGACCACCCTGTGGTGTGACCACCCTGTGGTGTGACGACCCTGTGGTGTGACCACCCTGTGGTGTGACTACACTATGGTGTGACCACCCTGTGGTGTGACCACCCTAAGCTGAGCAGCCATCCATACTGGCCAGGGTGCTGCTTGGTTGTGAGGTGGGCATGGAGGCTGCATGGGTCAGATGTGCAAGTAGGCAAGAAATGGCTGTTGCGGGTCAGGCGTGATTACAAACAAGGGCAGCCATAGAAACAGCAATGACAGGTGCTGCAGCGGGCACTGCAGCTGGAACCAGCCTCAGCCTTTGGGAAGCCATGTGGCAATGGGCTACTGCTTGCTCATGCATCGAGTTGCTACATGGATGCCATCTCCCGCATGGAGACCAGTTCACAGATGCAGTGGGCATGAAAGGACCAAGGGTGAGGTATGCAAGCTGGCAGGAGGGCTGGCTGAGGTTGTCAAGTTAACCCTTTCTGAAAATGCAAGCCGGCAGCTGCGAGATCTTAGGCTCAATCACACTGGAGTGCAAAGAGCAAGGGTGAGGGATGCAAGCTGGCAGGCAGGCTTATCGAGGCTGCTATCATGTAGGGAGGCGATGCCCAGATGTTTTCCAAGGAAATGAGGCGGCATGGGTCAATGGATGGGGCAGCATCAGATGGACACGCTGCTCAGAGGCCCCCACTCACGTGCTGCTGGGGTCGGCATCTGCGCTGACTAAAAAGTTGCCAAAAGCTGCCTGGGAGCATGGCGTGTCATCTGCGATACCAACATGGCCAACACCTGCGAGCACTATGTTCTTGGCCACCTGCAGGGCACAAGGCAGGTGGGCTACCCGCAGCTGAGCTGTCTGGCTGTGCCAAGTGGCTGTATGGGCTGTGTGACGTACCTCGGCAGCCAGAGCATCGCCTCCTATGATTAGGACCCTGGCAGCAGTGAGTCTGCACACCATACCGACAAAACACACTGGCTTCGCACATTGGGTGCCGATGCAGCAGGAGGGAGATGTGAAGTGCGATGTGGCGCTGCACCTGTTTTGAACCTCCAGCCCCCACACACGCAGCTGGCGGTCATACACAGCAGCTTGGTCCGCGCTCAACCCAGCAGTCCCTGTCATCGCGCGCAATAGCTCAACTGAAGAGGCAGCGGTCGCACGCTTTACGGTTACACAATTGCCAAGTTTTAAATTACGCCGATTCGCATTGCGATGTGGACATCGCTGAAGGCCAGAGTCGCGAAAATGGCAAGGGGGTTCATGAGCAGGGGCTTCGTGAACGGGGTGAGAGCAGTTCGGTCTGACGAAGGCCAGATAGCGGAGGGCGCCGCGGCCCTGACCCTGGCAGTACGAGCTGAACAGGCCCATGGCTTCTCAGGCGCACTGTAGCTGCCTACAGGTGAGATGGTGCTCCCCTGTACACAACTGCACATATGGAGCGAGGGGAAGACTGAAGCCTTGACCTGAAGCCGAAGCTCTGGGACGCTCTGATGCCTTCTGAACTGCACAGTGCTTTGCCTGCATGGCTATGTATGAAAGGCAGGGGCCTGGCGCATGAGGTGTGTGTCCAGCCCACTGGTGTCTTACCCTGTGCTATGCTGGTGTGCACTGCACCTACAGGTAAGATGCTGCTCTATGTCCTGCACATTTCGTGCTCCACATACTGCACCACACACCCGCAATTGCAGGTATGGAGCGAGGGGGAGGGTGCTGCCCTGCAGGCTGCTTGAGAAACTGATCATCCCCTTTATGCAATGCAGGGGATGACGATGCCAAGGGTGCTGCATGCTAGGTCTGGTCCAGGCAGAAGGCTGGAGCCCCTCAGGCTTGTGGGCCAGGCGAGTTGTTGTTGTGGGTTAGGAAGGAGGGGGTTTGGGGTGAAGGAAAGGAAAAGCGAGTGCGGGAGAGGGGCGATACGCGAGGGCAGGGATGAGGGGCAGGCCAGGGGAAATGCCGCATACTGTAGAGGGGCTATGTGAGACAGGAGGGAGGGTGGCCGGGGGGGGGGGTTCGGGGGGATAAGGTGGGGAGGGAAGGCAGGGGTGGCTGGGGCAATGTAAAAGAGGGGAAGATGGCTTGATTACAAAAGAACAAGTGTGTTGCTTTGGGGGGATGTAAGGAGATGCGGGTGCTGGGTTCGGTGGAGAAGGAGGGGCAGGGGCAGGGGCAGGGGCAGGGGCAGGGGCAGGGGCAGGGTACCCAAGACCCAGCCACGCATCACTGTTGATACATATGTATAGCCTGTACCCAAGCATTGCACCTGCACACTCATCCCTGCACTCAGCACCTCATCAGCGACATGTGTGGTGCGACCATGATAGTGATTACGTTCCTTCCTCAACACACAACAGTGACAGCTGTGACATTGATGAGCATTGTGACCATGACGATGGGAAAGCGGCATGTCTGTAGTGACTGACGTCGACGTCCCGCATCTAAAGTTGACGGGTGGCAGGACTTTCTCGGTGCTTTGAATATCTCTCATTTACGCAGAACATTTCCCCACGAGGAGACTTTACCCAAAGCGGGTTACTAGCTACTGTCCTCGTTTGCTACAGGTTGCGAGCCGCGCAAGGAGGGCTTCCACTTCTCTATTCAGGTACATCATTTCTTCTCCGCTGTATCTCCTGCTGCTGCTAGGAGCGCTGACACTCGCGCTACCGACCTGCTTTTTCTCTCTGTAGCGTTACCCGAGGCAGCACAACATTAAGCCCAGCTCACTGTCACTGTGTGCGTGCAGGTTCTAAGCCAGCATGAAGCGGTTTAAGATGCTGTTCGCGGGGGCAAAACCTCCGGTTCCCCTCGAAGCGGGAGTAACTTGCCAGGCCGACTTTCCGGCGCCGGCTTTCCTTAGTGCGGAGGAATCCAGCAATTTTGACAGTAAGCGACTCCTACTCACGGAGCACTGCCTCGGCCATGGTAACATACGCCCGCAAAGTTTTAGAGCGAATGCTGGCTTATACTTGGACGCAGTGTTTGAGACGTTCGTTCGAGGCTCCGTCAGCGGGCGGTGCATCGTGCGCCCCTCGACCAACCGCGGCAGCCTAGCTCGTCGAAAACCCTCTGCAGCCGACAGCGACGCAGACACTGTACGACCCGCTCACCCCCCAACGACTGAGCTGGGCAAAGCAGCAGGTGGAGCGCTGTGTCAGCCTCCCTCGGGCAGTTGTCTGTACAGAAGTAGTGGCTATGCAAGCAGTCCGTCGCTGCCAGACTACAGAGACGAGGCAGCAGAGGGGCAACATGAAATCCGGTTTAAGGACAACGAGACAGGTAAGGCTGGGGTTCACCCTTCTCACATCATGCGCACCTCATTCCACAGCCCCATTAGGTCAATCAAGAGTTCATGTTGGTAGCAACCCAGGCCACCGCACACTATGTGGTTGTCACATGTGTGAGGTCACGCCACAAACAGCCCAGCAGGTGCAGTGACAACGATGCCAGCAGCAGGATGCCTCCTCTGCTGAGGCAAAGCTCATGGCTGAGGGCAGCATTCATGCTCATTCACACTTCATGTGCCGACTACCAGCTGGTGCTGGCAGCAGCCTTGCCATTGCTCCTGGCATTGCCATTGGCAGCCTCAGGGCTGCAGGGGTGTTGGGGCTCCCCTAGCACCCCTGCGGGCCTTGCAGTACAGCCACAGCCACACATGTTCAATCATGAGTTACATGCCACATGCCTCTCTTGCTCAGGCAAAGCTCGTGGCTGTGGGCCCGCATGCATGTCTATTCATGAGTCATGTCCCAAGTACCAGCTGGGTGAATAGAACCAGCTGCAGAGGCTGGGGTCCTGTTGCAAGGGCTGGGAAGCCATGCCACCCTCCTTGCCAGACTTGACAGCCACTGACCGGGCTTACATTCTCAGCAGGCATGGCCGCCTTCAGAGGTAGACTTAGCAGCCTCCTTGCCTCTCGTGTCTCTGATTTGCACCCTTCATATCTAGCTAGCCTTGAAAGGAGAAGAAGAAGAAGAAAAGAAGAAGGAAGAGATGGCTCACACCGTTTAAGCCGCCAGCCGTGAATCTGCTTCAGGCTTGACATGCATGCTTGCCTTGGGGTGAGGCAGGCAACGCCTGTTGCCCCTCCCTCCCTATGTGCCTAGCTGCAGCAGGCATGGGGCCACCTGCCCCTCCCTGGTGTTGAATGGTGAACCTGGGCTGCCCTCATCGCGCCGCCTAGGGCCTGTCTTAGATCTCTCTATCTCTCAAGCAGACCGGCGGCGAGGGCGTAGTCTTTCCTTCTTTCATCCCCGTCTCCAGAGCTCACTAAGCCTAGCAGGTCACTAGTCAGTCCTGGGCACAAGGCTCTGGGCTAGGGGCTGGTGCTGGCAGCAGCCTTTGCCATGGCTCCTGGCATTGCCAGTGCCATTGCCGGACTGCAGTCCTGGACACAAGGCTGTGGGCTAGCAACCCAGCGCCACCGCACATCCGTGGTATCCCGCATGTGAGGTCACACTACAGAGGTGCTCTGTAGGTGCTTCCACCAGCGCTTCCACCAGTCTGCCTCCATAGCTCTGGTCAAGCTCCGGACTAGTCAGGCTTGGGGCTGGATGCTGGTGCCGGCAGCAGCCTTGCCATGGCTCCTGGTATGCCTCCTGGCATTGCCGTTGATCCATTGCAGGATTAGGGGCCGTGCAACACTCATGTGCTGTCGGGGTCAGCATCCGCAGCCTCTTGCACCGGTGTACCTACTCACTGCTCAGCCCTGGGCTAGCTGCAATCCCAGCCGGCAACCCCACCACAGCAGGCCGTGCTGAGCACACACACAGCACTAGCACCATTAGCACCGCAACTATGTGCCACTACTGCCAGGGTGTCACCAGAGTCCCCCAGCTCAAGTGTGCCCTGGAGCCTCTACTGCCAGGGTGCCAGCACACTCCCAGCACCACCAGTGCAACTGCCCGGGTACAGCTGGTCTGCCCTGGTGCCACTACCGCCAGGGTGCCACTGCTGCCACTACTGTCACTACTGCTAGTGTGCCCTGGTGCAAGGGTGCAAGGGGTCCCAGGGTGCCCTAGTATGCCCTAGCACACACCCAGTTCCAGTATGCCACTGGTGCAAGGGGTGCCCTGCTGCAAGGGGTAGTGCCCTGGTGCAAGGGGTGCCCTGCTGCAAGGGGTGCCCTGCTGCAAGGGGTGCCCTGCTGCAAGGGGTGCCCTGGTGCAAGGGGTGCCCTGCTGCAAGGGGTAGTGCCCGCAGCACTGCCTACAGCACTAGTACCACCAGTATACCTTGGTACCAGGGGGCTGGCAGGCATGGCTTGGGTGTTGCCGGGATGGATATGCACCCAGCCACCTCGTGAACCCGCCTCACAGGTGTCCTTCTGCTGGACTGACACTCACGTTTTTCATGCAAAACCGCGTCATATTTTCGTGTACATGTCATTCTCGCAGGTCGGGGCAACCGCCACGTGGCCTCCCCACCCCTACCGCAACGACCCAACTATAGGCTGCAGGACCTCCTGCTCCCCGCAGCCTGCGCCTCAGCACGAAGGCCGCACACTGGCCCTGTGCTAAACGATACGCTCGACACCGACTGCCGCAGCAACTCTGCGGACTATCAAGTCATGCCTTGCGATAGTGCGACACTCGTCAGCAGCGCAGCGGCCCCGCAACTCAAGCCGGCTCAGGCCGCGCCGACCATCCCGCGCTCCAGCATCCCATGGGCAGGCCGTGCCGCCCGACGCAGCCTGGAAGTAGGGCCTGGCGCGAGCAGACACGGCGTGAGCAGCCTGGCGATTGAAACGTGTGAGCGACACTCGGCGTTGGGTCCCGGGCCCGGCGCTAGAACCCCACCTGCATTGCCGCCACTGGTGCCGGCATCCCGTGTGGAGAAATTGCGAGGCGCGGGCGAGGCCGGACGAACTTCGACCACGTCCTTAGGGTTGGGTGCCGTCGGACCTCAGCGCACCACACCGTGCCAACACGTTAGGGTGCAGCCCCGTGCGGACAATGCAGCTGTTCTTCTCGCTGCTCTGCCGCCCCGTGCGGACCTGCCGCCCTGCAGCGCTGCACTAGGAGAAGCTGGCGTAGGAGGATGGAGCAATAAGCCTCAGGCAGTCCCCCGCGCGTCCGGGCATCCGGGTGTTGCACCTCCGCCGACCGCCTCGCAGGCGGCTCCCGGCATTATGATTCGACGGCGTGGCAGCTGCGGTGCAGTCTTACCAGACGTGTCGCAAGCTGGTTTGGATGGAAACTGGCTGTTGCCCGTGCCTGTCTCCCAGCCAGAAAGCGGCGGGAGGTCCTCCGTTCCAAAAGCCAGGTGGGGACCTTCGGTGGATGCGCTCCAGGCTGTGGTGGCGAGACCTGCAGCCCGGCTGGCCCCGCTGTCCGGCAGCATCGAGCACGTGCTGTCCGCGGAGTTGGGCGCACAGCAGCCGGGCTGGCACCAGCACGAGCAGCAGCAACAGCTGCTGCGGGAGGTGAGGGCGCAGGCTGCCATGGTCAATGTGTATGAGTGAGGAGGAAGGGGGCAGTGATAGCGCCATCATGAGCAGCCGCCCCTGTGCCTAAGGTCTTCCTGCCTGCTTGGTCATGGCAATGGGCTGCAGCAAATGCAGCAAGGCCTTTGTCCAGCTGGCTGCCTTGTCCCTGCTGGCAGTGGCGGACGTTAGCACCAGCATAGGTGAGCAGGTTGAATGAGTATCCGTGAGAAGGCTCCAGGGTGGTGCACGGAGGTAGCCTTGCTGGATGATGGGCTGAGCATGTTAGTGGCACATGGTGCTTATAAGGTAGACTGTCGGCAATGGCCACCCTTCCCCACTCTGGCCATGACCATGACGTCATGCCAGAATAGTGCCCGAGCCTTGTGGCCCAGCCTGCAGCAGCTTCACGATTGTGCTGTGGAGAACTACTGCTGCTGCCACAGTGGCCACATTTGAACATTGAGTACTTTCTCTCGACTGACTGCTGTTGAATGCGGACTTGCACCACTTGCATTAGTCATATCTGGATGAATGATAGAAATGGTGAATGAATGAAACTATCGAGATTGGCAATTGCGGGGAATGTGTGTATGTGCGAGAGAGGGTCGATGGGTGATTCTTGTCATAGGGGGGTCAAAGAACCGACACTGCATACACAATGAGCTGGTGAGATGTGAGGTGTGGGTTGAATGAGATGTGTGATCTGGGGTAGCCTGCCGTGTCAAGGCTCGGCCAAAGTAACAATTCTTTTGTTTAGCTGACTTTCCTTTTCCTGCAAGAAGCTTACGGAACCTGTGTAGCAGCAGAACAGACTCAGACATGTCAACATTTACAAGTCCATTGCCACTACTCAGAGAGTCTTTTGGACTTGCATGACTTCCCATGACACCGTGTTGAACTGACACGGCGCAACAACGTTATCATACAGTCCGACCTAGCGGGCGGACAGGTCAAGCCATCACTGAAACCATTGTCACACGGTCCCAATCCGAGAGTAACGCAGCGCGACGGCCCGGCAAGCGACAAGTTGCGCGGGCGGCAGGCCAGCTGCGCGACATGGAACAACCGCTCAATCTGCCTGCTGAACGCTGCAGCACCGCTCGATGTTGCTATCGTCTGTCGATGGAGGAGAAGGATGACATCCGCTGTGGCGCCACTTCTCTGGCCCCGCGTTCCAACCACTCTCGCGTGTAAAACTCGTACGCCGCGATGACCTGAAGGGCGAATGGGGATCAGATGCGGCAGGTTTCTCACACAACAGCAAAGTAGCGTCCAAAGAGAGCCACAGGGAGCCCCACCGAAGAGAGATATCCCACCGGGCCTATGGCTACCCACAGGGTGAAGGGGCGGCATCGCAAGCATCTCAGACTTGCCATGTCTGAACAAGGTTATATTTGTTTATGGCTGAGCAAGGCCACATCTTCCTATGGCCGAGCAGGGGCACATCTTCTATGGCTGAGCAACGCCACATTTTCACAGCTGTCAGCACCTATGGCTTCCCAGGGTAGATGGCGAGGTGCAACGGGGAGGTGCTTTCCACACAGGTGATTTGAGACAAGGACGGCCGCCACCTTCAGAGACCAGGCCAGACCAGACCAAGCCAACCACCCTGCTCCATGCATACGAGGAGTCCCTGCCCCTCCCCGCCTCCCATGCGATGCATGACACTCCCCCTCCCCTCCACTGATGCATGTGCCAGCAGGCACTTGCCCACACTGCAGCTGTTAGCTGCGCCTGGACCTTGGGACCATATCCCTCCCACCCACCCCCAGCCTCCCTCACCCACCAACATCTGCTTACCCCTTTTGATTATTCCCGTTCCTTTCCCATGCCACTCCCTGGTCCATGCGCCTGCCGCTACACCCCCTCCCACCCCCTTCCTCCGCCTGCCCTTCTGAACGTGTCTCTCCCACCCATCCACCCCCAGCCTCCCTCATCCACCGACACCTGCTTTTACTCTTCATTAGGATCCCCATGCCACTCCCTTGCCCGCCCTTGGCCCTGCCCCTGCTGCTGCACCCCTCGCACCGTCCCTCCACCTGCCTCTGTGAACCTGTTGGACCCACCACCCCCATGCCCCTTTGTGGCTGGCGCCACCCCAACCCTCCACCAGCTTGCCACCACCTCAACCGCCACTGCCCCACCTCCTAACCCGCACCCCTCACAGCCAACATAGGGCATGCTGCCACCCCTCCACACCCCCTCCCTCCACACCCCCTCCCTCCACACCCCCTCCCTCCACACCCCCTCCCTCCACACCCCCTCCCTCCACACCCCCTCCCTCCACACCCCCTCCCTCCACACCCCCTCCCTCCACACCCCCTCCCTCCACACCCCCTCCCTCCACACCCCCTCCCTCCACACCCCCTCCCTCCACACCCCCTCCCTCCACACCCCCTCCCTCCACACCCCCTCCCTCCACACCCCCTCCCTCCACACCCCCTCCCTCCACACCCCCTCCCTCCACACCCCCTCCCTCCACACCCCCTCCCTCCACACCCCCTCCCTCCACACCCCCTCCCTCCACACCCCCTCCCTCCACACCCCCTCCCTCCACACCCCCTCCCTCCACACCCCCTCCCTCCACACCCCCTCCCTCCACACCCCCTCCCTCCACACCCCCTCCCTCCACACCCCCTCCCTCCACACCCCCTCCCTCCACACCCCCTCCCTCCACACCCCCTCCCTCCACACCCCCTCCCTCCACACCCCCTCCCTCCACACCCCCTCCCTCCACACCCCCTCCCTCCACACCCCCTCCCTCCACACCCCCTCCCTCCACACCCCCTCCCTCCACACCCCCTCCCTCCACACCCCCTCCCTCCACACCCCCTCCCTCCACACCCCCTCCCTCCACACCCCCTCCCTCCACACCCCCTCCCTCCACACCCCCTCCCTCCACACCCCCTCCCTCCACACCCCCTCCCTCCACACCCCCTCCCTCCACACCCCCTCCCTCCATACCCCCTCCCTCCACACCCCCTCCCTCCACACCCCCTCCCTCCACACCCCCTCCCTCCACACCCCCTCCCTCCATACCCCCTCCCTCCACACCCCCTCCCTCCACACCCCCTCCCTCCACAGCCCCTCCCTCCACACCCCCTCCCTCCACACCCCCTCCCTCCACACCCCCTCCCTCCACACCCCCTCCCTCCATACCCCCTCCCTCCACACCCCCTCCCTCCACACCCCCTCCCTCCACACCCCCTCCCTCCACACCCCCTCCCTCCACAGCCCCTCCCTCCACACCCCCTCCCTCCACACCCCCTCCCTCCACACCCCCTCCCTCCACACCCCCTCCCTCCATACCCCCTCCCTCCACACCCCCTCCCTCCACACCCCCTCCCTGCACACCCCCTCCCTCCACACCCCCTCCCTCCACACCCCCTCTCTGCACACCCCCTCCCTCCACAGCCCCTCCCTCCACATCCCCTCCTTCCACACCCCCTCCCTCCACACCCCCTCCCTCCACACCCCCTCCCTGCACACCCCCTCCCTCCACAGCCCCTCCCTCCACACCCCCTAGCCCCACCTCTTGGACTTGCTCCAGGTGTGGCTTTAAGTCCCGGTTCAGCTCCCCGGGTACTGTCACACAGCAGGCCAGGAGGGCCGGGGCCTTGGCTACCAGCACACCAGCCAGCTGCAAAAAACACGCCACCACCAGGATTCAAACCCAGGTCAGCAGGTGGGTGAGTCATTCACACAACCCCTCCAACACATCCTCGCCTGCAAACCTCAGACATTCCACCAACCCATGGCTGGCACCCATTACCACTGCTACTACAGACCACATAGGTTTCCTCAACTCCCACGCTAGGCCCCCTCTTCCTCATCCTACAGCACCAGAGGACCCTGGCAATGCCTCTATATAGTATACATACTAAGTCCATTGCTCCCCCTGTCCTTACACAAGCACCTCCACCCCTTCCAAGACCCCGCTTCCAAGTGACACTTTAAGCACCTCCCCCCTACATCAAGTGCACCCCCCTACAGCACCAGAGGACCATAATCCTGGGGTTATTTGCTGCCGTTGTCATCATAAGCACCTCTTCCGTTACAAACCCCATCACCTCATACATTTGCTTGAGCTTGAGCTTGAGCTTGAGCACTGCACCCTTTTACCAAGTGCACCCCCCTCCGGTGTCGCCCCCATTACTCATCACACGCACCTCCCCTAATTCCCTACAAGACCCTCACCCCTGTTAGCTCCTGTTACCACACCTGTTACCGCCCCTGTTACCACCTCCACCTAACACCTCCACCTAACACCACCTCCACCCTCTTTCACCTTTCACCTGTCTCCCTCTACACCCCCCTCCTCCCCCCTTGCACCTATCCCACATGTGTGCTCCATCCGCCCCCATCGCTCTCTATCCTCACTACCACAGCACACCATCACACCATCACCCACACAGCAGCCCCCCTCACCCTTTTGCCCCCCATGCCCCACCCTGCTGCCAGCAACTCACCGGCATAGACATGCCCAGGGCTAGGCTAAGGCTCTTCACCCGCGTGATGACCACATTGGGCGGGATGGTGGTCAGGGCCGGGTGCTTGACCACCAGCTTGGCGGCGATGGCCAGGGTGATGCCAAACAGGGCAACCAGCGACTCCTAATCAGGCAGGTGGGGCAAAGACAGGCTCACCATGTTGGGGCAGCCCTGCAGGCTTGGTAATGTAACTCAGCCAGCGCCAGCAACAAAAGAAGCTGGCAACCGTTTCAGCCTGTGTGCTCCACCCCCCCCCAGTGGCTCAGTGGCTCCCATCGCTCAGTGGGCAGCAAGTCAGGGACCCACTAGGGAATGGCCTGCTCTCACCAACAGTCATAATCAGGGCCTGCTCTCTTGCCCCCTTTTCACCATCCTACGCCTCTTCCCCTCCCCATGGACTCAGACTCCAACTCTGCAGCCAAGCCCTGCCCTGCCCACTTGAGCGCAACCATGAGGTCTAGGGCTCACTGCATTACCCAATACCCTGAGATCCACCAATATACTTTTGTTTTATGTCCTTTATCAATGTTTAGTCATTTAGTTTTTATATTACTATCCCCGTTTAATGCATCCCCGTTTTTATATCCCCGTTTTCATACTACCCCCGTTTAATGCATTACTCAAACATCAAGAAGCTTCTCCATGGAACAAGCCGCAGTGACTCATGTTCACGTAACAAGCCCCGTTGATCGTAATAATGCAGCTACCACAACAACCCATTGACCCCAGCCTGTTTGTAATGCTAATGCATGGCGGACCGACCCTGGCAGCCCCACCCACCAGCCTAGCCTTGACAGTGGTGGGCGACATCTCCAGCAGTGTGGGCACATGGTCCAGCAGCTCCACCACCTCCTCCCGCTCCATGTCCAGCCGCATCATCCACTGCTGCACCACATCCTCGTTCAGGGTGCTTGTGATGAACTCGCCTGCAACACAGAGCAGCACAGGGCAGCCGGGAGGCATGGCGTCGTCATCATTAGCATCATAGGTAATAGGGGATGGTGGTAGTGATAGGGTCAGGGTAAGGGAGGGTAAGGGTAGGAGTGTAGGGAGGGCAAGATGGAAAGTAGTAGTAGGGTTGAGGGGAGGGGAGAGAGTGGGAGTAGGG
>JASKMD010000010.1:5149157-5174157 GCA_030144725.1 Haematococcus lacustris | reverse complement strand
GTGCTCACAACTTGCTTGTCAAGTGTACTTGTTTGTTCCCTAAGCACTTCTCGCAAGACTCTTTGGTAGTTCCTTCCGATTAAGGGTTTGGTAGCTCTTCTGTTGTAGACGTTGGTAGCTCTTTTGTTTTGCTGTACTCTTGCAGTTGCTTCTTTGCAGTAGTGTCTCCTTGCCTAGCCCCTGAGTGGGAGTGTTGGAAAGTATGCTCTCCCGGTGCTGCGCATGAAGCATCGGGATGATAGGGCGAGATATTCAGCGGCTAGTCTGCCGAGTGTACGAGTGTGACTGTTGTAGTTAAGGCAGTTTCTTGCCAGACCTCGGCACCTTGATAGTGGTGTCCTGGTCTGGCCGTGCATTCTTTACAGGTAGGTGCGAGCTATGCGCCGGTCTGTTGTGGCAGATCTATGTAACCTTGATAGTGGTGTCCTGGTCTGGCCGTGCATTCTTTACAGGGTCTCCTTTCCTGTGTGACTGGCGAGAGAGAGACGCACATTTCCCGCGTATGCAACAATATCGATTAGTAACTTGCCCAACGATGGCCCTCCAACACCGCCTGCACCAATGAAAGGCTCGTGGAGCAAGCCTGGCGGGCTGAAATGAGATTGTACTTCTGGCTCGATAGCAGGCGCAGTTCTGTCATTGGTGCCGTTACTCACCACTAGAACAATCGAAAGTGAGCAGCTGAGGTGTGTCCGCGCTCGCTTGCGCCGGCATGGCCTCAGTCGCAAGAGTTAACGCGCCGCTTGCCAGGAAACGTGCATAGTTGCGCAGCGGCCAATGCGATAAAAGCTACCGAAAACGGTGCACTTTGTAGAGAGTACTTGCATGAAGATTACCAACCCCATGTTGGGGACTCCTGACTAAGCGTCAGGCGCTCCCAACATTCAAAAAATGACAGTAAACCGACCCCTGGTAGTATAACGGCTGTAACTCTGCATTCGCTGCGCCAAATTTAATGCTAGCTAGCTCAGTATGTAGCCAACCCAGCCAGCTACCTTTCACCCATCCAGAATAACTATCCAGTCAGTAGGCCGTGCACAGCAAAGCATCACAGTTAGTGATTCAAATTTGAGCCGTTGCGGAGCATGCAGTCATCGCTGCGACCGCCGCGTCGCTTAGGCTGCTCTACACGAGCACGCGCATCAGCAGCAGCAGTCGGATCGGAAAGCGGTTGCGGCAATGTGGCAATGAGCCCACCTCCCCCCCATACCTAGAGGGCAATGCCACAGCTCGACCATATGGACTTACAACATGCTACTTACTAGGTTAAGCTCCTCAAGACAGTGTTACAAACGCTCATACTCAGCTAAGCCAAGAGCTCACTTTGGTCGGTGACCCCCATCTCCCTTACTAAGGGCCATGCAGTCAGTCACACAACACCACACCATGACCGAATCTGGACTCGTCTCCTCTGAGAGTTATACTCCCCTACATGCCATCCACCTGCGTACAAAGTTTCATTGCTCAACAGCCACCCCACAGTGGTGTTCTGGGAGGGGTGGGTTGGGAGGGGTGGGCTAGCAGGGGGTGTGCTTGGGGAGGGGGCGAGGGGAAGGGCTGGGAGTGGGTGGGCAGGCTCAATGAGGTGGGCTCCTGCAATGATGGGTAAAGGGGGGGCGGGCATGGTGAGTCGTTGCATGCCGTGGCCTTGAACCTGCCTAGTGAACATGATGTAACTTCAAAGCTGTCAAACAGATAGAGGCCTAAGCTGTTTGTTGTGCGGTTTGTTTCAATAGATGCGCTAATGGGTCAAGAACAAATAAAATGTAGCCATTTTCTTGCTGGTGCAGCGGGTGCAACACAGTGGAGGACACAGTGGAGGAGGGGGGGTGTAACCCGGTGATACCTTAGTGTGCGCCGACCCAAATGGTGTACTTGGCGGAAGCGAGTACATTTATATGTTCCAAACACCCCGTCAAGGTGCCCTGCACGCCCGGCAGGCATCGCGTTGGGTGTCAGCCGGACATTCCATTTGTGCACAACCAGCTCACTACGCTAGGTAGATGGGTCCACAGCGATGTGGCTCACGGTGCCAAGGAGACCCGTCTCGCCGATGTGAGTTGTTCGCGGGCACATGTGGCAGTACGCGAGCAAAGACTCCAATGGCTAGCGCTGATGGTCAGATAACGCGGGCTAAACCGCCAATGCCAATGTGATAAACGCTATTGAAAACGGTGCAGTATTGTGGGAGTAATTGCATGCATATTACCAACCCCATGTTGGGAGGGCCTGAGTCAGAGGCCTGCCCCGGGACTAAGTGCTCGCCATGGCAAATGGCCATGGCAAACGCAGGCTTGATACCCCAACCACGGATCGACTGACATGACGGGTATTGACACAGCCGTAAGTCAGGTTAGACAAGCAAGCCAAAAAATGCTCATTTTTCGGACGGACCTAACTAACTCTATACACCGCTTCATGATGTAAGATTTGCACGCCTTGCCGCAGCGCCGTACAGCTTAGCATCGGCTCAGAGGAACAGGCCTACGGTGATCGGCTGGTCCGCGACCCCGTCCAATGTTCGATGGCTCCGACTAGCACGCAATGTCAGAAGCACTCCATCTCTCTGGTTATGCGCCCTGGAGTAGGTGTGCTGTCGCGGCGATGTCCGGGTGCCTCCTGGGTGTCGAGCTCTGTGAGCTGCATGCTGCTTGCTAGGGGCTTGTCTCATGGCCGGGTTGAGGGGGTACGCCACGAGGCTTTGGACCTGAAATTTCGTCAGCAGCTAGATGTACCACACACTCACATCCTGGCGCTGAGTTGACCCTAACATGCATTAGCTCGGTCTATGGCGAGGGTGGTGAGGGACACTCTGCCAGAAGCCTCCACTGTATGCCAAACGTCCCAAATGCCCTGCAATGAATACGGGGGAACCGCATCAAGTATGTCCATTGATATAATAGATATGCCTGCAAATTGATGCGTGTGCTAGTAGTAATCAGATAGACTTGAAAAACACCTAAGATTCGGCCATGCCAGGGGCCTTTTCCCCGAACTGAAGTCCTTTCAGCCCGCCATATCTATGATAACAGTAGCGACGACCCTACTCCTGCCGTCGGAGTCGGCGATGGACCTTTCGGTCGATGCTAGCCGCACTTGAACCATTTTAAGCTATGCCCCATCGCTCGAAGCAAAGCCTTGCTGGGTCCGCGCGTATGGCCGAGCGTTTAGCCACTGGCCGTGCTCCATAATCCCGTACTGCTGGCTCCATCGCTGAGCAAGCCCAGGCAAGGCAGCCCAGCCCCAGCTCCACCGTCATTAACAAGCATATGTCCTCACCTGTCCTTGTCCTTGTCCTTGTCCTTGTCCTTGTCCTTGTCCTTGCCTGTGCCCTCGCCCATACTGATGCGTGCAATGTTGCATTGTTGTCTTCAGGCACTTCGCAATATTGAACAACGTTTACAAGAAGTGCAGCAAGAGCATGCACGGGAGAAGCAAGACTGGCAGCAGCAGCAGCAGCACTGGCAGCAGCGGCAGCAGGATTGGCATCAGCAGCAACAACTGTTGCAAATACAGCTCTATGACCTTCCGCGTGGGCGCAATCAAACAGCAGCAGGTGGATGTGCCACTGGCACACCCACCATGAGCACATCATGTGTGTGCTGCTGGCAGCCACAGTTGAGCCCCGCATGGTGTTGAGAGAGGCCTACTCCATGGGCTGCAGCATGGTATGGGGACCAGGTGACAGCCAGGGTGCAGTGGGGGAGCCAGTGACAGCAGAGCAGGTAGACGAGTGGGTCTTGGAGTTGGTGGGCGTGTTGGGAGAGTACTACACAAAGCGCATGCACTTCTTGGGGGACTTTCCCTACCTGGCTGCCGCCCTTGGCGACCCTTCTCCAGCAGCCAGGCAGCGAGGAGCTAGCCGAGTGTTGCAGTATCTCTCAGCCACTGGACCTGGCCTTGCCATGGAGGACGACCCTCTGCAGCTCTTCAAGCTCCAAGCTGATCTGCAGGTGTGTAACAAGCACCATTGTATGAGGCATTGAGGGCCCTACACCGCGTATGGTGCCAACACTGTGTATGGTGTTCATGCACTACATGCTTTTGCAACGCCACAGTCCACATGGCTCTGACCTCTTGGTTGTGTTGCACAGGAGCTGGAGGCAACAGGCATAATCACAGAACCATTGGAACAGCTACTTAGCCGCTACTTCAGGCCAGTCCACATCACCAATGCAGCAAGCGAGACAGCATTGAAGCCCCTCAATAACGTGTTACGCATGAAAGAGGAGGGTGTGTCGGGACGCATCAAGATGACAGTGGAGGACACCAACAGCTGGTTCAGTGACTATCTGTCATATGATGCCCTTGGAGCTGCAGCCAGCCATGCGGGGGCCCTCGGTGGTGCAGCCAGCCGTGCGGGTGCCCTGGGAGCTGCAGCCAGCCATGTGGGTGCCCTGGGTGGTGCAGCCAGCCCTGTGGGTGCCCTGGGTGGTGCAGCCAGCAGTGTGGGTGCACTGGGAGCTGCAATCAGCCCCACGGGTGCCCGGGGAGCTGCAGCCAGCCCTCATGGTGCTCAGGGTGGGGCAGCCACTAAGCCTGTGCAGGCAGCCAAGCAGACATCACAGGCACGCAAGGTGTTGCGGGCTATGCAACGCATCACCCTCCCGGTGAAGTTGCCCACAAGGGAACTGGTGGGAGCAGGCCGCGCCCCAGGCGGTAGCTCCTCCCTTAATGCACGCCGGTGAATACCGGAGTAGTCTTCTTCTTCTTCTTTCTTCTGCCCACAAGGGAGGAGTACAGCTCAGCGGCAAGTGCAAGGGATCAAAACACAGCACGAGAGCAACGACTGGCGGACATCACCAACAAACTGCAGCATCTTGAAGACACAGCTAGGCAGGTATACAGCTGTCAGCAGCCACACCTACCATCCTTGCCACAGAAGGGCATCACGCTGAGTCACCTCAAGCAGCTTTGCGTCCGACTGAACCTAGCTACCAAGGGTGCCAAGAGTAGGATCCAATGCTTGGAAGCAATCTCACAGCATCAGCAACAGCAACATCACCAAGCACTAGCAGTGGCAACAATCACCCCTTCCAAGCGCCATGCTCCCGACAGCGTTATGCGAATGCGCTGACAACAAAGCTTGCCTTTGTTGCAGAGCCCAGCCCTGCCCTGCCCAGCCTTACTCAGCCCCCTGGAAACGGTGTTGACCCTGAGCCTAGCCCTTCCAAGTGCCAGAGCCCTAGCCCATACCATGCATGCAGTGAATGCCACACAACACAAGTGACAGTTTACATAGAACACAAGTGACAGTTTACAGAGAACACAAGTGTAGGTTGGATGTTATAATGTAATGATGTGAGGTTGGATGTAATGGCCGGACGGGCCAGCCGCAAACAGCTTTTTAGCAGTGTTACCAAATACGGTCCAAGACGGCCCGTTTTTGCCGTATAATCGTTTTTTCGAAAATGGCATTGTATTTTTCCGTTTATACAGACCGTCTATACGGTGGTCCGCGGCCTTTGGCGGCACAAAGCGATGCCTCTACCCAAGGAGCTAAATAACGCTGTACATGATTCTTATTACCAACTTCAGCGAGATAGCGGGTCCCCGAGATTCCAGTGCCGAAACTGCAACTTGGAGTTCGCCGCATCTATTGTCACACGCCATGCCAGCACATTACGGCAGCGGAAGAGATGTCGCGACATGCCTGATGCCCGACAGCGAACTGGAGTCACAGCTTCTGGCAAGGGAGGCAGAACGCAAGCGAACTACAAGCCCAAAAGACAGCCATCGGCAAAAGCAACGCGGGGCCGCAGAAGTGCATGTTGAAGAGCTGGACGACTTGGTATGTTACTGCCACATCTGTCGTTGTAGACCAGTTGCAGTTGCAAGATGCTAGTAAGAAGGAAGCATGCTGCAAGTCGCAAGTTGCAGGAGCAGGTGTGCATAAGTAGCTTGGGGCTGCAGCCATGAGCAGCTGCCAAGAGCAGTAGCCCAGCCCAGCCCAGCCCAGCCCAGCCCAGCCCAGCCCAGCCCAGCCCCTGGTGGTTAATCTTGCAGTCATGTGACTCCAAGTACATTGCCTGACCGCTTGTATACCGCTTGACTGCTGCAGGGTTAATGGTCTCATTCTCCCTTTCCCTACAACCACCTCAACCATTGTAACCCCACTTGCTACGCGCCACTTCCCCACCCCAACTTACCTTACAGCCTGGAGCAAGCCTCCCCACCCTCCCCTGACCACCATCACCACCACCACCACCTCCTAAGCCATCAGATCTCCTCCCTTCCCTCCCCTCCCCCCCCACTCCCCCAGCCTGGAGCGGGCAGCATTAAGCCCGCAGCCTGGAGCGGGCAGCTTGAAGCATGCGCTTGTAGTTACTACCAACAAGCGCATAGTAGGTAGGACCCCACGCCGCAGCCCTCTCCCTACCCTACCCATGGCGTAGCAGCCTGGAGCTGGCAACATGGAGCGGGCAACTTCGAGTGGGATCCATTAGTAGCAGCCAACCCAGCCTACTCTAGCCATGCCATGCCCACACACCACTATAGGTATTATCTATAGGTTGGTCAGGCTAGAATGATCCGATCTTGCCACCGCCGTCATGTTGTGATCGTACTGTTGGTATGGAAAACAGTTCATGACTCACTAGGGATCGAACATGCGATCTCTCGGCCATACGGCCAAGACGATTGTACGGTACAGTACATACGAAAAAACGGTGTACGATGAAAGACGGCCCAGCCGTATTTGGTAACACTGCTTTTTAGGCAAAGTCCACCGCACATGTTATGAGATAGGAGGGTTCGGAGCTGGAGTTTGTGGTTGCGGGGCAGTACTAACATTCACAGCTTTGCGGGAGCTAGGAAGCCGAGCTACCCAGTACAACCGACTGAACGGACCTGGCTAGCGAGAGAGACGGGCCCCGGCCTTAGACTTTATACATATGTCTGTAGCTACCTACAGCGACCTTGTTGCGTGGACACAACTTTAGGCTCAAACAACCATGTTCAGCCTGCGGGCCTGCGCTTCGAAGCCGCTAACTTTTCTAGCACGCTGAAGCTAGCGGTGCAATCGCGGTAGCAAATAGTGGTCTGAATGTGGAGAACAGCATGGTACCCAATTTTCCCCTTGCTTGGCGTAAGTCAGGCGCCCCCAACATGGGGTTGGTAATATGCATGCGATTACTCCCTCAATACTGCACCGTTTTCGGTATCGTTTATCACATTGGCGGTTTAGTCCGCGTTATCTGACCATCAGCGCTAGTTATTGGAGTCTTTGCTTGTGTACTGCCACATGTGCCCGCGAACAAATCACAGCGGCGATATGGGTCTCCTTGGCACGGTGAGCCACATCGCTGTGACCCCATCTACCTAGCGTAGTGAGCTGGTTGTGCACAAATGGAATGTCCGGCCAACACCCATCGCGATGCCTGCCGGGCGTGCAGGGCGCCTAGACGGGGTGAATGAAACATATAATCGTACTCGCTTCCGCCGAATAGCACATTTGGGTCGGCGCACACTAAGGTACCACCGGCTGGTACCCCCCCCTCCTCCACTGTGTCCTCCACTGTGTTGCACCCGCTGTTGCACCGGTGTTGCACCACCAGCAAGAAAATGGCTACGAAATGTTTGTTCTTTATCCATTGGAGCATCTAGTGAAACAAACCGCACAACAAACAGCCCAGGCCTCGTTCAGTTTGACAGCTTCAAAGTTACATCAAGTTCACCAGGCAGGTTCAAGGCCACGGCATGCAACGACCCACCATGCCCGCCCCCCCTCCACCCATCATTGCAGGAGCCCACCTCATTGCAGGAGCCCACCCCTCCCAACCCAATCCCTCCCAGCCCAACCCCTCCCAGCCCAACCCCTCCCAGCCCATCCCCTCCCAGCCCACCCACTCCCAGCCCAGCCCACCCCTCCCAACCCACCCCCTCCCAGCCTACCCCCTCCCAGCCCAACCCCTCCCAGCCCAACCCCTCCCAGCCCACCCCTCCCAGCCCACCCCCTCCCAGCCCACCCATCCCTTGCTCGCTGCCTGCTCCCCCTCCCCCCCCCCCGCCCCCTTTTAGCCCTAGCCACCACCTGCATTAGCGGCTGAAAGCTAGCCACCACCTGAAAGCTCAGATGAGGGGCTGCCCAAGACAGCTGCAAAGCGCAAGCGGTGATCCACGAGACTTAGTTAGACAGCCCCCCAGCGCCAACTCAGGTTGTAAAGTGCGCAACAAAGGGTGTACCGGCCACCTCCCCCAACCACCTGCCAGCCGCCTTCGAGCCACATTCCCGACTGCTTCTGCCGATGCGCATGCTCGTGTAGAGCAACCTAAGCGGCGCGGGTGGTCGCAGCGATGACCGAACCGGCTCAAATTTGAATTACTAACTTTGATGCTTTGCTGTGCACGGCCTACTGACTGGATAATTATTCTGGATGGGTGAAAGGTAGCTGGCTGGGTTGGCTACATACTGAGCCAGCTAGCATTAAATTTGGCGCAGCGAGTGCAGAGTTACAGCCGTCCTACTACCAGGGGTCGGTTTACTGTCATTTTTTGAATGTTGGGGGCGCCTGACCGTAAGTCCATGACCAGCTGATGTTGCACGACAACATGATGTGCAGGCCTTTCTCGAGCTTCGCCTGCGGTCACTTGAAGGACCAGTACTGGGAGGGGGAGTTTTGCGAGGGGGTCGGTATTGTACGGAATAATACGGCGTTGATATTGTTCTTATCGTCACCGTTGATATTTTTGCTAGCTGTGTTTTACGCACAAAATAAATGCAGCAAGTTCGGGCAAGCATCGCGATGGGGCGTGGCGACGATGGGCTTGCAGACAGAATCGGTTCTGGAACCAGTGATACTAGCCTGAGCGATGATGCGCTGTGCACTACATGTCTCCGCTCCAGGGCATCGGTGTTTTTCCGGCGGAAAAGAAACGAGTTCCGAGTGCTCGGAAAGGTTTGAGCCTTCCAGTCGTACGTTGACAGCCCGACTCCAACAACTCGCACAACCTAAGCAAACGTTTGCAAAGTCTTGCGCCGCAGATGGTGGCCAGCTTACTTCGCTACCATCCCGTCGTTTGGATTGCGCCGCTGTGTCTACTGCTTGTCCTGGTACAGCACGCAAGCTCCCATGTTGCAGCACACAGGACGAGCTTGGTAGCTGTGCAAGCCACCACCGATGCACAAGCACTGCCTAGCCCCACATGAACTGCAGCCACGTCCACCTGAAACACGCTGCTCACGGTGCAACTTCTCACTGCACAGGTTGGGGTCACTGAGTTTGCAGTGGCCTATGCCGCCAAGCAGCATGCAATTGCCCAGCAGAACATCGACAGACAGCTAGCAGGCTTGGCAGTGGAGGGCATCGCGCAGATGTTCCGGGAGGGGTACTGGATGGTTATTGCGCTCAAGTCTCAGGTGTGGTGGGATGCTGAAACTAAGACTGGGTGAGCCAGTGGAGCAGGAGGAAGCGTGTTGGCTAGCTTGGCCTATTGAGCCCTGCCTGCTGCTCCCACTCCACATTTACATCAGGAAAGCAGGTTCATGCCAGATGGCACTAGAATGGTGCCAGGTGCTGGGGCTGTAATGCTTGTTGTTGTATTCAATCCTCGTCTTGGGGGGCGTCTGCTCTCCTGCACCACGTGAGCCCCAAACCGTCAAGCCACCCAGGAGCTGCCCAGGAGCTGCCCTTTGTCATGCTGGCAAACATGCTCCTGCTGTGCTGGTGTGCAGGTGTTGGCTACACCCCATGTACCTGACCTGAGGAAGCTATTTAACCAGACAGCAGCAGAGCTGATTGCCAGAGTGAGTGGCCATGGGAATCAGGCTTTAGCCAGGAAGCCACTGTTTCAAATAGACTGGGCATGGCCATGGGACCATGGGTGATAGTAAGGCAGATGAACTGGGCATTGCCATGGCAGTACGGGAGACAAGTCAGTGGGTGAGGTGGGCAGCAGACAGACAGCAAAGGGTGTCTGCCTGTTGGAGCCCAAGCACAGGCCACATCATGATGACAAAACATAATGTGGGCCGCATCATGGGTGAGAGAGCAATAAGGCAGTAGCAGCTGGTAGTATAGATATGTATCCTATAAATATATAAGTATACATGTATATATATGTATGTATATAAGTACGTTGTATGTATATAAATCTGAATGTATAGGTTTCATGTATGCATTTATATACCCCTGTAGGCTGGGAGCAGTCCTGCATGCTTGTGCCTGTTATGACTTGTGTCGGGATGTCCTGAGTCCCTAGAGGGTGGATGCAGCCACGAGATGTGACAGACAGCTTAGTGGTCGATCAGCCGGGCTTTATGCTTCAGCCCAGTTTGTAGCACCCTCAGGCCACCCTCAGGGGTCACTACAGCACTGCTGCATTAGATGCCCTGTCTAGCTGCCATGGCCGCTGCTGCCTTCCTTCCCTCAAACGCGGAGGTCAATGATGTGATGATCGCTACACCCTCTTCCTAGCTTATGCTCTCAACTTCACCTGCATCCTTCAGCCTCTTTCTGGGTACCCCTCGCTGCAGACGTTGCTCTCACTGCTGCTGCTTTTGCCGACGGTTTGGCTGCTGCTGTTGTTGTTGTCGCGACCTGCTAAGGGCCCTGGACCCTCAATCGCCCTTGCTCTGCTTCCCATGGGGCGCTTGACAATGTTCTACCCCAGCAATGCTGCTGCAGCCAACACGATCGGCCTCGACTTCATGCAAACCCCCTTTGGCAGAGACCCCAGGTGAGACTGCAGGGCACAGCTATGACACGCACAGGGCAGCTGCCACCTGCCACCTGCACTGCTGTCTGGGCATGCTCCCGGCCCCTCCTGGCCATGACTCTGGTGGCCATCTCGTTCGACGTTGACCCCGCCCCCACTGCACCACTGCTACAGTTCTTGAGCCCGCAACCTCACTTGATGCTGGAACCCCCCCACCCCCCTGAATTGCTTCACGCCGCTTCATGCCGCTTCATTCTGGGACAGCCTCTAGGTCCTTTTCCATGGCATGGTTGTCACTGATCATCTCCACGGAGTGATTCACAGAGTAATTCTTCAATTCCCGCTTTATGGAGCTTAAGGTGAATGTATCAGCACAGCGTCAGTGTGTATTAACGTTGACACTGACATCTGTCTGGTTATAGTGCCATTGAGCCAGTAGACTTTGTAGTGGAAGGCATGGCCCTGGCCCAGGCACCGCCATGCCATGACAATTGGTCTGCTTGCCATGGCAAGAGCCACTGCTTGGCCTGGGCAGTCTTTGCACCACAGCAAGGCTTTGGCGATGGTACCCCACGCCCCTCCCACCTGTGCAGGTTTGCCACGGCTTTCCCCTTGGACAACCCCGTGCTTCAGTTCTTCCACCGACCCAATGGACGGGTCGACGTGAACATCGGACTTCCCATTAGCATCTCCAACGTATGTGTCCGTGCCTTGCCAGTGCCCTACCCTACTTTTCATTGATTTTATTGTGTTGTTGCTGTGTGTGAATGTTCTCCACAGGGTTTCTATCCTCCGTATCATATAGTTATATTTAGTTTCGTAATTCAAACATTGGCTGTAAACCTACCTGCGCTGCCTCAGGCCCATTGGCATGCACCCCTGGCAGCTATTAAACCTTTTGTCAGCCAGCACAGTGCTTGGGCCACGGCACAGGGTCTGGTCTGCCCTGCCACCTGCAGGTCTCTGCTACAGAGCTGTTTGGCATGAGCCGTGACGTGTCGTACTGCCCCATCCCGGCTGGCTGCTATGACCCGGTCAGCCGCACACGCTTCTGGGGAGGGGTCATTGCATCAGTGGACCTAGGCCTGCTGTTATCAAGTGGGTGGCTCCATCTCGTCTTTGGCTGGTCCAGTGACTGTGACTTTTTATTCGCCTGGTATAGCTGCCACTGGTGCTGGATGGGAGTCCTGGCTGTGGCCTGCTGCTATTTGGATTGCCCTCCTGCCTAACACTGCCTAACACTCCTGAGCTTTATATGCTACCTGCAATGTAGCCACTCTGCATGTGTTCTGCTATGGGTTCACCGCTATACTGAACCCTTGTCGTGATCTTGGTAGAGAGCATTGGCTAGAGTTTGTGAATTGGCTTGACCTAGGCTGCTAGCTGGCTGACACTTGTCAACGTGTCAACCCTACAGCACTCAGTGCATGTAGTCACTACAGCGATGACAGCGCCCCTTGCCACCGTACCATGCAATGGGTTCTTTTCAGACCTGCCGATGCTATGCTGAAGCCCATGCTGAAGCCCATGCTGCTGCTACTGCTACCGCTGCTGCTGCTGCTGCTGCTGCTGCTGCTGCTGCTGCTGCTGCTGCTGCTGCTGCTGCTGCTCCTGTGGCCTTACAGCTAAGGATGTGCAGCTGAGCCGGCTGCGTGAAGAGGGGCTGGAGTATCAGCTGTCGGTGCCAGCCAATGTGGTGCTGGCCACAAACTCCTTTTCTGGTGACTTGGTGGTCGCCCAGAGCTCCGCAGCCCATGCCGTTGTACAGGGGCGGGAAGATATCAGCACGATGTCGGCCATGTGGGTGTCCATTTGAGATGCTGGCCACCACCTCAACTGCCTCCTGCCTGACACTGCTTCTGGTCCTGTGTTTCTGCCCGCCATCATCTCTGCAATCCTGGGACCCTGGCAGAGCCTGCACCACAGACTGCTCCTGATGGCAATGATGGCTGCACCACTGCCACTCCCTTACCTTCCTCTATAGGACCTGTTGGGAACACGCTATAGCCCAGTGAGTGGAGATTGGTGAAGTCACCGTGACCACACATTGTTTTCCTTCTCCTTGGTTCTCTGTCCTTGCGTGTTGGCAGCCTGGTACATGGGGTGTACAGGATAACAGGCAAACAAAACTCATTCAACATGGAGCAACATGTTTGACTGTGGGTAGTCTCCCTCAGCTACTGCAAAGTACTCCCAGTGTGCGGGATACCAGTACTTGAGCCAGAGCACTTCACAGCTCATGCCACACAGGCACTAGGCCTGCCCTCCACCACCTCCCAACCTAGCACCTTTTGCTCCCTGCTTCCTGTGTTGTTGACCCTCAGACCCTCTTATGTCATACACATCCACTCATCCCACACCCCGACCTAGTCCCAGTCCCTAGTCCCAGTGTCCCAGCGTGGTGCCGATGTGTATGACATAAGAGGGTCTGAGGGTCTGAGGGTGTGAGGGTGTGAGGGTGTGGTGCGGATGTGTCCCCGTGTCCCTGTCTCAGTACCTAGTCCCAGTGTCCCAGTACCTAGTCCCAGTACCTAGTCCTGCTGTGATGGTGATGTGGCTAGGGCCAGCAGGGAGGCACCAACTGGCAAGGGCTGCAGCTTCAGCGGAACACCAGCCTTTGCATCACTTGGGTCGTCTTTGGTTGTCTTGAGTTAGCCATGGCCTTAGGGGTGGGGCACAGGTGAGAGCTGTGAAGGTCTTGTTTAGGCCACTGTCCACCCTGCAGTGGCCCGCCCTCATTGCCATGGCCTGGTCAGACCTCGGCCTGCCAGCCCCTTGTATCCAGGCCACTGCACTTGCCTGCCGCTGCCCACACAAGCAGACTGAGCTTTGCAAGCCTGTATTCCTTAGACGTTGATCGGACTGCAGCTGGGTTCAATGGTCCTGGCCATGCCATTCCTGGGAACGTGTCCACTGCCAGGCTGCTGCTCACCCTGGTGCCAGGCTGCTGCTCACCCCGCTGCCAGGCTGCTGCTCACCCCGCTGCCAGGCTGCTGCTCACCCTGGTGCCAGGCTGCTGCTTACCCTGCTGACAGGTTGCTGCTCACCCTGCTGACAGGCTGCCCAGTGGGGACGCCTGGACACTGAAGGTCTGGCGGCTCAGGGGCAACAACCCGGTCTGGAGGATCCCCCTGCTGGCAACCATGCCACTGCTCTGCCTCATCCTGGCAGGTGTGAGGTGCCATTGGCCATGCGGTGCCAGCTATGGGTGGGATGCTGCATGCCACCCTGCCCTGCTTCCGGCCTTGCGGCCGGGACCCCAGGCAAAGCTGCTGCATTTTAGTGTTTTTTGTTCGACACAACGAGCAAAACCAATGCCTGTTACCCATGACCAAGTTCTGTTATCAAACGGGCTGTAGCATTAATAGCAAAAATTGAGGATAAATAGCCACGGTTGCTACGTGACCGCACCGGCTGCAAGCCATGTCCATATGTCTGAAACGCTCCAAAGACAGTGAAGCTTTCGTAATAATGGCCTGTATATTTACTGCTACTGCATCCACATGTGCAAGCTAAGATGCTAGGGCTTGGATGCTGAGTGACAAAAGACGCTGCTGCCTCTTGCCACATTGCCACTGTCCAGCTGGCCTGCACTCCACTAGCAGCCCATTAGCAAGATGCGGGTCTGGTTCTGAGCGAAGGGGCTGGGAGGTGAGCGCAGCCCACAGAGCACATCAGTCAAATTAACAAAGGTTCACATTGATGACAATCTTTGGTCTCAGGGCAGCATATGTCCATTGATTGCAGTTCACGTGCTGTGGTGCACTGCTCTCATCATGTGTTGTGCGGTGCGGTGCTGGTGCTGGTGCTGTGCTGCCTGCTCTCATCAGGATGCCGCCTCACTGACCCAGCCCGTGTGCTTGCCTGCAGCCGAGCTGTTTGTGGTGCTGGTCAGTGGCTTCCGCCACGGCCAGCTGGTGCGAGCCATGCTGCCACCCCCTGCTGCACGCTGCCTGGCGGCAGGGCAGGAATACGCAGAGGCATTTGATGGGGTCACCATCCTGTTTGCGGTAAGGCGACACCCAAGTCACAGCTATGTGGTGCAGCCTCACCGCCTGTTGGCTGGCAGGGTCGAACAGTGGGCAGCTGAACTGCTACCATGTTTGTGCATCCAGCTCCATGGCATACTGCTCACATTGTGCATGCAGCTCATGATGTGCATGCATCACCATGTCCACGTTTGATATCTTTGGGCCCATCCGCGCTTTTGCGCTTCTTGCCCTTCATTTTAGTCTGCATTAGATGGTACTTCGCAACTTACATTGACAACAGTTACATTGGCAACAGTTACATTGACAACAGTTACATTGACAACAGTTACATTGGCAACAATTACATTGGCGCAGTGGCGGGAGACATGCTGTTCAGCAGGTGCACAGTCTGCATGGGGGAGTTCATTATCTGTACTGCTGTCTGTCGAAAATGCTGGCTGGTAGGGCGGGGTCAGCCTGCTTGGTTTTGCTGCTGTTGGCCAGGACATCTGCTCCTACACTACCATCAGCAGCGAGCTGACACCACGCCAGGTCGTGGCGCTGCTGAGCGGACTGTATGACCGCTTTGACAAGCTGTGCGAGCAGCATGGGATGTACAAGGTACCAGGTGGCATGTCTTCCCCTATTGTAGAACAAGGCCTTGGTTCAATATGGTTGCTCATGGTGCAGCTCAGCTTGCCTTGAAAGCGGGCGAGCATACAAACCATGCGCACAGTGAAGTGCTGCTGCCATACCAACTTGCCTAGCTCGGAGCTTCAGAGGTGTCGGGGCCAGCAGCAGAGATGGGAGATGGTGACAGCACCAGTCTGTGCCTAGACCACTTAGACAGAGGGGACACGAGCAGCACCAGATGTACAAGTTCCCTAGCCAGTGACGAAGGGCTGGAGAGTTCGATTTAGTTTACATTACCTTGCCCCTTAGTATACCAAGGCCTTGGTTCAATATGTTTGCTCAACAGCAGGCCCACCATACCATGAGATGAGGTGTGACCATACCATGAGATGAGGTGTGACCTGACGGCCCTGATGGGTGCAGGTGGAGATTGTGGGCGATTGCTGGATGGCTGCCAGCGGGGCCTTCCCACGCTTTGCACCGCACGAGGCAGCACTGCGGGCGGCTAGGCAAGCGCTGGCCATGGTGCAGGTCGCAGAGGCGTACACCACAGAGGATGGCCGTCATGTGCAGATTCGAGGTGTGAGATTTAGCGCTGGCAAGGCAGGGGCCTTTGGGCTGGGTCAGGCTAGGCAACAGCAGCCAGGCAACAGCAGCCAGCAGATGGCAAGGACGGGCATGCGGTCCAAGAAGGCAAGGGGATAGCAACCATCAGGTGTTTGACTCTGTGTGACTGACGTCATGTATGTGTGACCTCTTTCTTGACGACAGCAATCATGGCACAACACACTTGCACAGGTCAGTGCACTTGCAGTGCAGGGGTAGATGAGCCTGGGCTCCGTAAGATACCAGCCTGGTGTGCGGACCTGTTTCCCTGTTAGGACCTGTTTCCTGTGTGGACCTGTTTCCAACCTGTTTCCTGTTCCCTGTTTGGACCTGTTTCCTGTTTGGACCTGGTTTTTTGACCTATTGTTTCAGCCCCCGGTGACTTTAGCTGAGCTCGTCGGGGAAACTTTGACAAACTGCATCAGGTGGCACACTCAGTGTGCTTTGGGTGTGATGGCAGTGCCGCACTCCATGCATTGATGACACGGCAGTCGATGGCACTGCTTATGCTGCCTACGCAGTGGGGCTTGCATCTGGCCCCGTATTCGCAAGCGTGATCAGCCACAAGATGGCACACGTGACCCTGATAGGCGACACCACCAACGTGGCGGCCCGCATGGAGTCCTCCAGCAAGCCCATGCACATCCATGTGAGTGCCCAGCACTTCATTGACGCATGCATGGGCAGCTGTGGTTGTAGCTGAAGAGGACTGCTGCCAACGCTGATGCTCTTTGCACCCGACCCTTTGCATCGTGCCAACACCCCTTCCTTGCCTGCCCACCATGCCCAGGTAGCCGAGTCCACAGCAGCGCTGCTGCACCCAGCCCTCAGCCTTCAGCCCTCAGGCCTTAGCCCTCAGCCTTCAGTTCTCAACACATCCCTGCACGACCTTCAAAGTCAGGCCTCCATCCCTCCTGGCCTTACCTCCACTGTCTCCTATGACATTCCTGCGGCATCATCAAGGTCTTTCCTTGAAGCTGCTCCTCACAGTCATCGTGTAAACAGCAGCAAGAGCAATGTGCAAGTGTGTGTCAACATTGACACGGACATCGCCGAGGTTGCCAAGCAACACCTGGCAGTTCCTCATGAAACTAGTGAGCAAGCAGATGAAATGCTGGTGGGAAGCAGAGTGGAGGTCGCTGACCCCGACACGGGCTGCACCCTGTACCTGGAAGCCAGAGGGGCGCAGAATATCAAGGGCAAGGGGTAAGTCCTGGCACAGGGGTGCCAAAGGGCTGACTTGCAGTGCCTGCCTGTTGTCATGCAAGCTGAGAGCCAGGCAATGCCAGCAGTGATTCGCCACTACTCGGTAGGTGCACAATGATGTCATCCGAGTTATGGAACGTTGTTTGATCCTATAATTTGCATACACCTCAGATATGACGTAGGTAATGGTGGGCTAAACAGCAGCAGTGATGGTGGCAATGATGATGCACTGCTCTGCTGCTTGTACCGTGCAGGTTGATGAACACATTCTGGTTGTCATCCACCCCTTCCATGCAAGTGGCAAGTGGTGTGCACGTGGCAAGCCAGCGTGCAAAGAAAGCATCGGACTAGTGCTGCAATGTATGCCACACATGCCCCATGACAGCAACGCTATGGCCATGCATCATTGACCTACATCATGGTGACAAACCATGTAGTGTCAGGGCAGGTTGGGTTATAATGACACAGCAAAGTGGGATGTAGCGCCTGATAATGCATGTGGAGCATTTCCATGTGCGGCGCCGGCGTGCAAGGGAAGAGCTTTTGCCTGGGGGCACGACCTGCTCCCACAACTCAATCAGGATGTATAGGGATCTCCTCAAACCAAATTGCTGATGTTACAGTTCTGCATTTCGAAATGCGCCTGCAAATCTTCCAAGCCCTGCATGCGAGGTGTTGTTACGTCATGCGGTGAATAGTTGGTATTGGCTGACTTGCTACTTATCACTAGTTATTGTGGGATTTCGTGGACTGGTTCAGGAACGTAGGCGTGCGATGAAAATTGTTTGGTTGAGCTGGTTTGATGTGCGATGTAAGTGACAAGCACTGCCACACAATTTACAAGTTGTCTGCGAGAATGTAAACAGCCACAGCAGCACAGACAAAGCGCGGTGTGCCTGGCCGCTGCAGCCGGAAGTAGCTCACAGACAGCCCTGCCCCTCCCCTCCCCCTGCCCCTGCCCAAGCCAACGAGGACCTATGGCTTGGGTGCCAAGCCACGCAGATGCTGGCTCACCATCGAATGCGCCTTGGTGCTGTGGCGGCGAAGTGCCTAGAGGCCTAGCCACCAGCAGGTTCAACTCCACACCTCAGGTAAAGTCCTGAACATCTTTGCCCTGCCTGGTGGCCGCGGTGAGGGAGCAGCAGTAGAGCATGACCCGGTTTGTTAACCCAAAGCTAACATGGGTTAACCAAGGGAGAAAAGTTAACAAATTGTTAACACGACCGCCAGGTCGCGCTCCGCAGTCGCGATGGAAGGCGAAGCAACCGCGACCCCAATCTTCGAACACGCAGCCTTTCCGCAAAGCAAAGCTATACGCAGAGCTACAGTGCTCGGCTGGTGTTTCGCTATGATGTAACTCTCCTTGAAGCAGGCCATGGCTGGTCGCCTGTAGCTTTGGGGGTTGGCTGCAGCTTTGGAGGCGATTTCTTTTAGATGGCGACGAACAAGGACGCTATTGTCCCGTTAGCTAGGGTGGTGGCTGGGATGATGGCGTCAGGCATCGCAGGCGCAAATGCACAAAGTGCGTCGTGCAAGTCAGTCGTGCAAGTCTAGGCTAACAACACAAGCACTCTCCGCACTAGCGGGACTAGCTAACTATACTCCGGGGAGCTACAACTCTCTACGGCGCTACGTGAGGCACATTACAACATCAGCATTATTAAGGTTGTGTGCTTGCTAGGCGCCATTGGCCGTATCGAACATCACGCAGCAACAAAAGGACAACAATGGCTGCGCGGCTTGCTCAGCTGCTTGCTCAGCGGCTCAGAGGCTTGCACGCCGGCGCACCGCTACCTCTCAGCTCATACTAGCCCACGGTTCTCAACGAAGCCCATTGCTGGCTCTATAGATGTCGGGAGCGTTCTTTGTTGTATTCGTGTATAGACCTCTAGTAAACCTCCATCGCACTCCGGGTCGTCAGGGTGTTAGGCTCAAGGTGTTAACGTTACGTTAACGATTTGTTAACCCACGTTAACAGGCCCAAACATCAGGATGTTAACGTTAACAGTCGTGCCCTAAGCAGCAGGTCACCCCCGCCATTGGCTGCACCCCCATGGCTCACGAGATAACTTTCTAACTCATTTCTGCACGGATGAGGCCGCCGATTTGTGCGATGAGCTGCTGATGGCCCGAATAGAGTGCAGAGAGCTCCAGCGGTTTGCCGGGTGGCTGGCCCCCAACCAGCGCCGTCTTCTGGAGCATCGCAGACACGTTTGGCAACATCTATAGGCAGCCTGGACACATTGCGGCGTGAATGGCGCATCTCGAGTGGACATGTCAACTTTTTAGGTTAGCTCGCATTAGTGTTGCAACGTCTCAGCACGCATCGAAACCCACTCCCAAGCTCACCTGCTGCATCGAAACCCTCTCCCGGCCTGCTCCCTGCCCCCGCTCCAAAGTGTCACCTTTCGTCATCAAACGGCGCCCAATCTGCAGGTCGATGGCATTGCGGGCTGGGAGCGTGACCGCGACGGCGCATTACTGCTGAACACAGGTTCGGTCGACATGTGGCAGCGATTCAGGTTGCACACGATTTCCTGATTATTGGTGCTTGTGGCTCCTGAGCAACCACGATCGGCAAGAATAAGAAAAAAATATGCAGAAACGGAGCTAGTAACTTTGTTTGCCGTTGTGCAGGCCATGGTTGATAAGATAAGGGAGGCAAAGGCTAGATGTGACGGTGCGCAGAAAGCGAGGGAGGTTGTGGCACAGCGCAGGGCTGCTGAGGCTGAGGCCAAGGCCCAGGCTCTTGCCGCTGAGGCTGATGCCAAAGCACATGCTGATGCTGGTGCTTATGAGGCACAGTTGCATCAGCTGCAGGCTGACCTGCAGCAGAGGGAGCAACAAGTTGCTGACACCCAACGCTTGCAACATCTACAGCAACTGCTGCAGGACCTCCAGCAGGATGAACTTCAACGTAAGGAGCAGCAGGTGGCTGAGCAGCAACAGCAGCTGCAGCAGCAGCAGGAAGAAATGCACCTGAGGGAGCAGCAGTTTGCTGAGCAGCAACACCAGGTGCGGCAGAGGGAGCAGCAGGTGGCTCAGCAGCAACACCAGCTGCAGCAGCAACAGGCAGACATGCAGCAGAGGGAGCAGCAGGTGGCTCAGCAGCAACACCAGCTGCAGCAGCAACAGGCAGACATGCAGCAGAGGGAGCAGCAAGTGGCTCAACAGCAGCACCAGCTGCAGCAGCAACAGGCAGACATGCAGCAGAGGGAGCAGCAAGTGGCTCAGCAGCAGCACCAGCTGCAGCAGCAACAGGCAGACATGCAGCAGAGGGAGCAGCAGGTGGCTCAGCAGCAACACCAGCTGCAGCAGCAACAGGCAGACATGCAGCAGAGGGAGCAGCAAGTGGCTCAGCAGCAGCACCAGCTGCAGCAGCAACAGGCAGACATGCAGCAGAGGGAGCAGCAGGTGGCTCAGCAGCAACACCAGCTGCAGCAGCAACAGGCAGACATGCAGCAGAGGGAGCAGCAGGTGGCTCAGCAGCAACACCAGCTGCAGCAGCAACAGGCAGACATGCAGCAGAGGGAGCAGCAAGTGGCTCAACAGCAGCACCAGCTGCAGCAGCAACAGGCAGACATGCAGCAGAGGGAGCAGCAAGTGGCTCAGCAGCAGCACCAGCTGCAGCAGCAACAGGCAGACATGCAGCAGATCACGCCCCATGCAGTCAAGCGTGCCAGGAGGAGCCACCTGTCCAACCTGGCAGCTGGTGCAGCAGCAGACTGGGCAGCAGCGCCCCTCCGGCGCGGCCGCCGCTGTCTCAGCCAGGACCAGCTGGAGTACGTGCGCAACTTCTTTGAGGAGCACAAGACCTGGCTGGTGTGCTAGATGCAGGTGTGCTAGATGAGGGTGGGCTGGAGAAGTTGGTGAGTGATGCCCAGAATGCCACCAAGACATAGCATGTCAGGGAGCATACTGGAAGCAGAGGACCATGTCAGTGTTCGTGGCATGTGCACACTACCAGGACATGGCTGGCAACTACAGGGAGGAGTCTGTGTTTGTGAGTGCTGACAAGTGTGACCAGTCAGCTGAGGCTTCCACCACGGCCCTTGTGCAAGTGATTGAGTGTTTGCTGCAAGGCAGGAGGCAGCTGTGTTTGTGGTCAGATGGTTGTGCATCACAGTTTAAGGGGGCCAAGGCCATTAGGTTGCATTGGCACCTAGCCAATAGGTTTGGGGTGCCTGTGCAATGGTCATATGGTCATATGGTGCCACATCGCATTTTAAGAGCACGCATGACTCTGAGGGTGGGGTGATCAAGAGGGAGTGGAGGGAGCAGATGCTAGTGCATCCTGAACTCGTGGGAAAAGTGTGTGGGGCTGCTGTGCTGACTGATTGGGCTAACAAGCATTTTGCTGTGCCATGCCATGCACAAGACACCAGTGCTAGCCACAGGCTTCATGGTCACATCATGTTTCGGCGCTACCTGGTGCTAGACGACGCTAGGCAAGCAGCTGTATGCAGTATGCCTAAGGCTGATGTGGAGCGCATGCATAATGATGTAAAGGGGTGCAGGGCTATGCACCGCATGGTGTTCACACCTGACAGGGAGCAGCCTCAATGGGCCATGGCTGCTTGTGCATGCAACACGTGCATGAGTGTGCCATGCCAGCCGTGCATGAAGCCTGACACCACCACCCCACTTGAGCCCATGCCCATGTTTCAAGACACTGTGAAGGAGGTGAGGGCTGACAAAGAGTGTTATGCATTGTTGATGTTGTACCATCCCGATTTGCTGCATGATGAGGTGTGCTTTGGCAAACTGACCAACACACACTGTGCACGATATCGCATGCACATGGGATGGAAGAGGGAAGAGGGACGTCGTTTAGTGCGCAGAGAGCTGCTAAGTGAGCAGCTGGAGGCTGAATATGAGGCGGACAATTGATGTGTAAAGTGCATTGGGGTCTCCTTTGGAACATCACAAACGGCCCACACATTAACACAACGCGCTTGTTTCCTGATTACACGTTAGAAGCCCACACAAGGAGCCGCACTGAACTTGCAGTCCATCTCTTGCCGTCTTGGTTGGACAGATAAGAAATGCACATTTCATGGACAGAAGAAATGCACATTTCATGGAAACTTGACATGGTCTTACGTGACACGCGGTCGCACGCTTGTTGTCGCACGTTGTGGTGCAGGGACAGCCCACAAGCCACACCAGCACTCCCAGGCACATTATCAGCACTAGCACTAGCACTTTTACACATGTCGGGGGGGTCCTGCGCCCGACAAGAAATTCAAATTTTTAAAATGCTGGGCCGCTGAGCGCGATAGCTATTCGCTGATCACAGCCCCACTAAGCAGGCCAATCCCGTGACAACGCGACCAGAATTCCCAACACCCTCGCCCGCCCCGGCAAAGGTGCACATCAGCACGAGCAGCCCGCTAGCCTCGCGCTCGTGAGCTGCACAGCCCTGCGCAGGAATCGCTGAAAAACTCTTCAAGATCAGTCGGATAGTTATCAGGGGTGCAGCCAATGGCGGGGGTGACCAGCATAGTATTGAACATGTCAGCCTCAGCCTTGGGGCGTTGCCAGTCTAACCTATGGGCTGCTGCCTAGGCTGCCTGGCTGTGTGCGGGGGCTGGTGTCGAGGCGTGTCGGGGCACCGCACAAGGCCCTGTGCTTCCTTGTCATGCATGCGTTTTCAGGCTGGGCACAGCAACCAGTGGCCAACTCGCCCCCATGGAGCTCTCCGTGTCTCGACTTCATGCTCTACTGTCCCGCACCCACAAATGTCAAGTCTGCGATCACAGCATGTTTTGCACTGTTTCCGTAACCTGGTGTGGACACCTACAGAACCCAAACCATCTCCACGCAAACTGTTCATTTCCCCCTACGGTGCGTCATCGCCAGACGCGACTTATCACCTGTTGCCGACACCGGTGGCATTGGCCAATGCTCCTTCCGACCAATGTCGCGACACCTGAACAAGCAAGCTATAGTCGGTGTCGACCCCACCCACCGCCATCCTTCCCGGTCGCCAGGCGGTGTTAAATATTGAAACACTGGAGCTGAGCGGCAGCCAGCGGTGCTTCTCACTATAGTTGGCGGCACAGCATGCGACTCAGCTGCATTCAGAGTGAGCGCTGAAGGACAGGGCAGTCGGGCTATGTCTACCATGGCTTGATGCCCCGCTCGTTTCGCCCCAGCTGCCGTGCAGCTGCCGCTCACGCTCGTCACACTCCAGCCCGTATTTGTTGCTTGGTTCGCCCCTATCCCACAGCTTCTCGAACGACCTGCCCAGACTCCGCTGCCTGGCAAAGACTTCCGCGCAAGCAAGTGCTCTCGCCGCACCAGCCTTCCAGTCGGCAGCGACTGTTCTGCGTGCTCAAGCGGGTACGCGAGCCGAGGTCGCAAGCGCTTGTCGAGTCTGCAGGCATGGAGCGCGGCCTGAGATGTGCAGCTACGGCCTCGCTGCTAGCACTGGTGGTCCTCCTGCTGCCGACCCCTGGCCTAGGCCCAAGTTGGCCTAGCTTCCAGGTGATCCCTTCATCACATATGCAGGCACCCAGTAGCTTCACAGACAGCCATGTGTGCTGCCAGGATGCTCACAGCTCAGTAGCCACACTGGGCATGCTGGCTACTGCTGTCAGGCCAGCAACTGTTGCCTGGAGCCACAGTGGCATGACTGAATGCAGTGGCCAGCACCTTGGACTCACAAAGCCTGTGCCGCGTGGTGCCACACAACCACCTCACCATGCCAGCCAGCCAGCTGCTGTCACAGACCTAGGGCACCACCTGCCTTGCAGCCCATACTGCCAGTCTCACCGACTGGCAGGTACGGCCCCCCATCCTGTGCATGATGCTGCCTGCCCCTCATCATCACCGTTACATGGCATTTGCCGGTGTGCTGCACCACACGACCATAGACACAGACCCTACCGGTCATGTTCAGGCGCGCTTTGGGTGGGCAAGCCTTGCCTCTTTGGTATGGCACATGCCCAACCACTCCTGGCCTGCACCACATGCCCCTGCAGGTGGGATGCTCAAAGGAATTGACTGTGATCGTATTGATCTCGACGACTGTTGGGTTTATGACATTTGGCGCACCTGTTCTACGGAGTGTGCCCTACGGCCCAATAGACTACACAAAGGTGTGCTTACTGCACCATGCGGCGGGTGCACGACTTTGTCCAGCCAGCTGGAGCCAGTGCTAAGATTGGCCATGCCATACAGCCGTGCAGGCAGCCATGCACTTAGGTGCAGACTTGATCACCCTGCAGCTGCACCAGACAATCTGGGGTGAGGTGACAGGCTGGCCACTGGCTGCTGGACTGCCTTCAGCTGCATGCCCAGCCACAGCTGACTGCAAAATATGCTCCTGAGCAGCCTCGCTGGCTGGCAGGCTGAGAGAGTATGAAAGTAGTCAGCCTGCCTGGCTGCCTGGCTGCCCGGCTGCAGAGCCCAAGTCCCCCAAGCAAAGCGCATCTCCTGGTCTTGACCCTGAGACATTACACCGAGTCAGAGCTACCACCGCAGGTGCACTGGAGGGCTTGAAGAAAAGCATGGAGGTGTTGAACAAGCAGCCCACGTGGGCTTCAGTGTTGCCGTCGCCAGCCAGGACACGCTCCGTTGAACCCTTTGTCAGTGATATTTTGGAAAATCTGGGTCGGAATACCGATCACCATACTGCCATCTGGGCCAGGCACTCCAGTGAGAACATCCCGGACACCTGGAGGGGTACGGAACCAGTCCGTCCCCATGGTGGCTGGTAAAGAGAAGGGGTAGGGGGAAGGAGTAGGGGTAGGGGGAGGGGGTAGCGTTAGCCGTGGATATGAGGGTAGAGGTGATGTGTGGTGGGCCTTGCAGTGCTTGGCCGCTGCTTAATTACGCATGCTTGAACTGACTGCGTAGCGCGTTGTCAATGCATTGTTTAAAAGTAGGTATGCCGGCTTGCTTGTTACACTTCAGTCTTGGTG
>JASKMD010000010.1:5123657-5148657 GCA_030144725.1 Haematococcus lacustris | reverse complement strand
CCATCCTGCCCCAGCAGCATGGCTGCCTAAGACTCAGGGTCAGCGCATGTCGTCTGACACACGACATGCAAATGGTGCGCGAAGCGCGCAAGCCCCGCATTTGATTAGATCCCTTGCGGTCCAAATTGCAGCTCACCTGAGCCCATCGTGGTGAGCCCTCTACCGCACTGCACGATCAATAGAACGGTAACATCAATTGCGCAACTCAGTCGGCCCGCAGCAGATTTACATTACAGATTTCGGCTGTGAGCAGTAAGCTACGCGACGCTGCCTACCTGGAAGCAGATGTGAGGCGCTGCAGGCCTGCGTGGACAGACAAGACGGCATTGCTGCTTTGATCGGTAGCCTTTACGCAATCTGGTCGATACTGGCGAACGTCGCTGACGACAAATATAGCCCGAAAGCATCCGCGCCGAGCAGCAGCCAATGGCGAGAGGAACTAAAGAGGTATTCTCGTCGCAAGCTGGTACTTGGCCGCATACCTGCCCTTAGGAGAGTGGCAGCAGACTTCCGCATCCTCGCTGCGTTCCTTGATGTGGCAAGCTGCTCCGCCGGGATCCGCGCAGGCCTGCTACGCAAGCGAGCCAAGCAAAGGAGGCAGCGTCGAGGAAGAGTTAAGCTGGTTTCCTCTTTCACATCTGCATGCTTGCACACCCATGCTGCTGGTGAGATGCTACAAGCTTAGAATTCTCGCATTCCTGCCCACATTGAAGCGCCCCTATACTAGGCTTTTTCTCCCGTCAGCAGTGACGCCTGATTACCCCATAACAACAAGCAGCGAGGAGTAGTCATGACCAAGGTTGCCTGAGGCAGCCGTACTTGACTAATGGTGCCCCCGGTGTGCAACAACCATCTTTCCGAACTAGGCGCCATGGCTGACACCTTGGGAGTCCGCCCGTTACTATTCCATTTCATGCAGGCACATGCATAGCACCATCGGCACGAGGGACTATGGTCGTTGGTGTTGATGCCTCCACGGTTCCTTCATCGGTGCACCAGCCTCTTCTCTGTAGTCTCTATGGAGTTTGTGGGGACACCTTAGAACAACAGTTAGGGCTTGCAATCCTCATTTTGAGCCTCAGCTGAGATGTCAACCAGCACGTCATGCATAGATTGCTAAGGAAATCAGCCACGTGCAGGTCGTGCAGGCCGTGCAGGTTGCATAAGTCGAACACCACTGTCACCTTGCACGTTGTCTTTACTTCGACACATGTCCTAAGCTGGCACCAGCCTCATCTTTCCTCACTCCCTACGAGCCTTGGGTCATGCCCCTATCAGCCCCTTCCCCAGCCTGTACACTTTGAGCCACACATATACTCCCACCAGCACCAGCACCACAAACAGCACCAGGAACAGCAGGTGGTTGCTGCCCGCCTGCTTGTAGGCCACGTTCAGCCGCTGGGTTGCCTTCCTCAATGCCATCCGAGCTCGCTCCATGGTGTCTTCCTGCAGGGGTGATGTCACAGGGGTGAACCGGCAGGTGTGACATCACAGCGGTGACATCACAAAGGCACAGCCGAATGCTGCTGGTGGCGCTGCAACAATGCGGGCCCATTTGGATGCCGCTGTGGCCGAGACAGTGCAGGGGCTGACCCAGTCAGCATGTAGGAGCATGGGGCCTAGAGCCTAGGGAGGAGCCTGGGCTTTGTACTAGAGCTTTGGCTGTACTCGTAGAAGCATTGCAGAGACAGTGCAGGGTCCATTCTGGGCTCCACCTGACCTGGCTGCTACTGGGCTCCTGGCTATTGTGCAACTGGCTACTGGGCTCCTGGGCTGCTGGGCTCCTGGCAGCTTCCGTGTAGAAACCGTCTTCATACAAATAGGCAGTGCAATGCAGATACTACTATGGGATATGGCGGTCTGGGTGGCGACCATGACACATGGCAACTAGGCCATGGGAGGCTGTGAGGAGGACCCCACCCAGCCCACATGGGCCATATAACCCACAGCCAGTGGTGGGTAATACGCGATACGTGTATCGATACCTATACGTATTTCTTGATATTAAAGCCGGCAAGTTCCGCCTCTGTATCGCTGTGGGGAGGGGGGGTGGGAGGAGGGAGGGGAGGTGGGGTGGGAGGAGGGTGGGGAGGGGGAGTGGGAGGAGGGAGCTTTGTATCGATACACATATTACCCATCACTGCCCACAGCCCTGCCCTGACCTGTGAGGTGCCGTGGTGCAGCAAAACAGGTGAGCAGCTGGCACCTGCAGTGCTGCCCATACAGGGGCCCATCAGCCCGTGGGCAGGCCTGTGGAGTGGTGCAGTGGGAAGGTGCGGAAGGTGCCAAGAAGCTGCTCACCAGGGTGTTGATGATGTCGCCCTGCTGCTTGCGCTCCTCGTCGATCAACTTGGTCATCTGCAAGGAACAGGTAGCATCAGGGAGGTGACAGGAAAGAAGCATGCACCTACTGACTACACCATCAGCTGCACCTCTTGTCTATGAGCATGTGGCATGGCATGGTGGTGGTGCTGGTGGTGTCGCTTAGCTAGCCTAAGCAGCCAAGGCCTGATGCTGGCAGCTTGCATGACTTGACACCACACTGCTGTCTGTGTCCCCATCGTCCTGCACGTCTGGACATGTGGCCATACCCGGACACAGATAGCTTGCACTGTGCAGAACCAACACCCTTGTTGCCACCATGTTCAGTACATGACATGTGTCTCCCAACGCTGCTGGCCAGTCACACTTCGACCCTGAACCCAGAATGCCATGACTCAGCCTGGCTGGAATTGGGATCGGCTAGGCTCTACCTCATCTGTGCTCTACCATCAGCCATTGCAAGGCACTCTGCCCCTTACGAGATGCAAAAGGATAAGTGCTGGGCCAGCTCAGTGCAGTGGGTGTGTCAACAGCCACAGATCCGTCGCTGCGCTAGACGCATCTGCTGTGAGTCTGGCTGCTGATGCTGGGCTGTGGCTCTGTGCACGGGTGGCGTCGGCATACAGCAGGCGTGCCAGGATGCTAGCAGGCAGGGAATCAGTAGACAGCATGGCAAGCAAGCAAACAAACAAGCAGGCAGGCCATTGACAGCAAGGCTGGTAGCAGGTGGTAGGTGGGGGTTGAGGTTCTAGGGGGGCGTGTATGTACCTGTCTGCACAGAGCTCTGCGACCAGGGGGTCTGGCTGCTGAAGCTGGGCTGAGTTGTATTGCCCAGGTAACCTTAGTAAAGGTGCCCTGGTTGTGTCACCGCCCTACCACTGCCTTGGTGATAGCTATGCTGTTGTTGACCCACAGCCCTGCCGCTGCGATGGTGGTGACCATGCTGCAGTTGCTCAGGAGACCTGCAGTTGCCAACCCTGCTGCATCCACGCTGCCTGCTGCTGCAGCTGGGCTGCAACCATGCCGCTGCTGAACATGATCCTGGCCTGGCTGGCCTGTCAAAGTGGCAAGGGGTTGAGCATGTGCTCAGGGTCAGCATCATACTAAGCAACATACACTCACCAACATCAACAATCAGAAACAGTGCCAGGCTGGGTACTTGCAGCTCACCAGAGCCTGGGGCGAAAACAGCTAGACTACTTTTGCCCTGGGTGGACGTGCAGGGATGTGCCTGCTCTGCGGTCCCACACATTCGGGCACCCAGCACTGTGCCAAGCGCCTTACCTCCTTGATCTTGCCCACATGTGCTCTCAAGCCCTCTACTTCCCTGTCAAAGTCGAACTGGCCGCCTATCTGGATCTGGACCTGCTCAGGTCCACCAGTGTTGCCCGGCCTGGCACTCAACCCACCCCTGCGCACGACATAGACGCTGAACAGTGGCCGGCCAGATTAATGTGCCTTTGGACGCCTAGAAACTGTAATTGTGCTGAATCAAAATCAGCATGCTGTGGTTTCAGCGGTAAATGCCAAGCAGCATCCATGCGCTTCAGCGGTGGTTTCAGCGGTAAATGCGCTTCAGCTGTGGTTTCAGCGGTAAATGCCAGGCAGCATCCATGCGCTTCAGCGGTGGTTTCAGCGGTAAATGCGCTTCAGCTGTGGTTTCAGCGGTAAATGCCAAGCAGCATCCATGGTGCATCCATGCGCTTTGCTTTGCCAACAGTGAGCAGCCACAGCAGGTCCAGCAAGGCAGGCATGGCTGTCACTCCTGCATGACCTGAGCTGGCGTGTAGCAACAACACCTGAGCTGAGATGGCACCTGGACACCTGGACGCAAGCCTGCACACCTGGACGTGAAGCCTCCCCCGCCTTGCCAGGACGTCATTGCGGGGGAACGCCGCGCATGCACAGATTTACACCAATCCGCTGCAGGTACTAAGCGGGGTGCAAAACGCGAGCTGTCGCTAGCTGACCGCGCTGTTAGCACTGGCGATATCAGCACAGGCTCGGGGTACGGGTGTATGGGTTACATTTCGTATCGGCTCGGCCGCGAGAGACGTTCGCCCATGTGGGTAAACAGATTCATGCATCCACACGACTCCGTCCATTCATCCGGGGCATGCAACCCAGGTAAGGCAGCTAATGTATGCAGTGTCGCGACTGGTTGCCCAACATGTTTGCACAGGCTTCAAATCTACTGACAATCTACCTAGTAGGGAGCGTTCGGATCTGTGTCACGTTACATGTCGCCCCGCCCCGCCCCGCCCCGCCCCGCCCCGCCCCGCCCCGCCCCGCCCCGCCCCGCCCCGCCCCGCCCCGCCCCGCCCCGCCCCGCCCCGCCCCGCCCCGCCCCGCCCCGCCCCGCCTATAGGTAGTAGATAATTGGCGGTCCGAGAGCATAATGCGAAAATAATGGCCGAGGCCGAGGTGGCGCGGACATACATCCCGAGGCGCAGCCGAGGGATGTATGGTAGCAGAGCCGAGGACGAGACCATTAGTTCGCATAATGCGCGAGGTCAAGGCGGTTATCTAGTATATTTGAGGTTCCCCAATCCCGTAATCAGGCGACCCCAACTAGCAAAAAATGACAGGAATTGATAGGAAACCGACCCCTGGTAATCAAAACGACGCCGCGTCTCAGCCACGTGGTTTCTATTTATGTTTCGCACATCACTGGATAGAAGACTCTGTCAGCTATGCGGTGCAGCTTGTAACAATAAATACTGTGCACTGTGCTGAGTGCTATGGCGGCTCAAATCTTGACATTCAAATCCATGCCAGTTTTGCTCATGCGGGCCTCGCCGCGACTGACCGCCGCGACCGACGTGGCCCAGTAGCCTCTGCAAACAGTCAGGGACAGTCGCCGCAGTCAAAACAATGCACATGGCACGCCAAACCGATGTAACGACGCCCCTCCACCCATGCTCGGAAGTATACAAGGCTGCTGCATTGCTTGACCGCTTCGTGAGTAGTACCTACTACCTGGCCACTCGGTAAGGCCACTCAAGGTGTGTAGGCCATTGCTACGTTACCTTGCTCGACATGTTGGGTCCGATCCCTCCCGCCCGCCCTCCGCTTGCGTGTCGAGCTTGTGTCCAGCTCCGCCCTGACCCCCTGCTGCTCAGCTGGAGGGGTGGGCAGCCCAGGGGCAGCACCAGCACCAGCTGCCTGCTGCTGCCAGGGGGGTGCAGCAGGAGGGGTGGGCAGCCCAGGGGCGGCACCAGCACCAGCTGTCTGCTGCTGCCAGGGGGGTGCAGCACGAGGGGGTAGCAGGTCAGGGGCGGCACCAGCACCAGCTGCCTGCTGCTGCCAGGGGGGTGCAGCACGAGGGGGTAGCAGGTCAGGGGCGGCACCAGCACCAGCTGCCTGTTGCTGCCAGGGGGGTGCAGCACGAGGGGGGGGCAGGTTAGGGGCGGCACCAGCGCCGGCACCTGTTGCTGCCTCCAGCTCATCGCCATGCAGGGCGGCTACTGTGTTGCAGATATGGGCCATGACAAGACCCTTCAGCTTGGGCTTCAGCCACCCCTTCATAAGCTCCTGCTGGTGGAAGCGAAGGTAAGCTTGCAGCTCCCTAACAGATAGCTTCTCAGCCTCCTCGACAGTGGTGTGGCTGTAATCGCGCCCATCACAGGTCAGAGCATATGCTGCAGACAGTCTATGCTGCCCCTCATGGTCCCCCACATCAACCACCACCTGTCCCACTCTATGAGTTGCTGCTGCTGCTTTCATCTCCGCCTTTGCTATCCGTTGGGCCATAGCTGCTGCTGCCTCCTCACGCCGCACTTCCTTGCGTAGCTCTGGCAGCCGCTGTGCAAAGTCAAGCACGTCCACGCCGTCAATGGCATCGATGTGGGTACGCATGGACATGAGCTCAAGCAGAGCTGGCAGCTCCATGAACATGCCCGTCCCATGCTTGAGTAGCTGCAGCAGGGACTCCACAGGGGCATTGGAGATTGGGCAGGCAAGGTAATACACCTCCAGATGCGCTTGCAGTTGTTGCTGGTCCTGCTCACTCAGCGCTTGCATGTCGGCCATGGCACGGATCTGCTTTTCATGCTTCTCCCATGTGCCATGCGCGTCCCACACACGGGGGTCACACATTGGCAGCCGCTGCCCTGTCCTCTTCTGTTGCTGGCCCTCCACTTCCTGCTGTTGCTGCTGGTCTTCCTGTTGTTGCTGCATCCTCTCTGCATGGCTAACCACCTCTTGCGCTGCCTCCCAACGCGTTGCAGGGTCAGAGCTGCCAAGAGCTGCAAAGAGGCCGGGCAGGGCATTCTGTATCCGGACGTGCTGTTCGTAGTAGCTTGACATGGCCCGGCAATGCACCTGCAGGTAGGTGAGCAGCTGATGCTCCTGTAGCTGTCGCTGCTGAGCTGGCACCAAGTGTTGCAGCTGGCCTTGCATGTCTGACAGGAGCTGAGAGCTGTTGGTCCACGTCTGTGACAGGCTGGTCTGCACAGCTTGAACATGCCGGTACAACTCAAAAGCATGCAGGCCATCATGCTGACTTGCCCACAGGAGCTCCGGCTGAAGCATAGAACTGCCCACTACCGCCACCACGCAAATCTTCAGCAGCAGGTCGGTGTCCTTGAAGTAGCCACTAAGCGTGACCGCCCAGGGTGGGGACCGCTCCCTTTGGCCCTCCACCACACGTGCCACAGCCTCCCCGGCAAGCGGCACGAGGGGGGGGCAGGTGGGAGGGGCTGGGAGGGCGGGGCTGGGGCTGGAAGGGGGTGGGAGGGGGTGGGAGGGCGGGGCTGGGGGAGGGAGTGGGTGGGAAGGCGGGGCTGGGGCTGGGAGGGGGTGGGAGGGGGTGGGAGGGGGTGGGGCCGGGGCTGGGAGGGGGTGGGGCTGCCAGGGGGTGGTCCGGTTGGGCTAGTCAGCACTGCAAGGCAAAGTTAGGTTACGCCAATGTATGTTCCCACAAGCTTTCTCAATGAAATGACGTGCTTTCTTCTCCAACAGGTGTGTTGTTGAGTTAGGAACAAAGTTACAGAGACACAATCTAGGTATTCAGTGTGGTCAACTCACAACATGCCAGTTTGTGGAAGGGGGTCCCTTTTTCTGCGTGACTGGCTAGAGAGAAACGCACATTCTCCGCGTATATTGCAATGTCGCTCTGTAACTTGCCCCACGACGGTCTTCCGACGCCGCCTGGACCAATGAAAGGCTCGCGGAGTGAGCCTGGCGGGCTAAACATAGATTGTACTTCAGGCTCGATGCCAAGCGCAGTTCGCTCATTGGTGCCGCTACTCACCACTAGAACAATCGATAGTGAGCAGCTGAGGTGTGTCCGCGTTCGCTTGCGCCGGCATGGACTCTGATGCAAGGATTAACGCGCCGCCTGCCAGTAGATGCGGAGTAATTCGCAAATGCCAATGCAACGAACGCTATCGAAATCGGTGCACTTTGTAGCGAGTACTTGCATGAAGATTACCAATCCCATGTTGGGACATCCTGACAGGCAGCCCTTAGGCTCCACAACACCCTCTGCATGCCCACCCGCACCTCAGGATAACAAACCCACACAAGGCTAACCCACACCGCCACAACGCCTCTCCCTAATGCCTGTTTAAACGCTCAGGTTGGTCAGGCACCTCCCCGGCTGTTTGGGTGAATGGTATTGATAGTAGTGAAACGGAGTGCAAGGCTTGGGTGGATGCAATTACAAGGTATACGTGTGACGTGACCATGTTGAGCAAGGTTGCAAGCCAATCTCCAGAGTCAAAAGGTAAACTGGACGAAAGGCAGCTGAGTGGTGGTTGCTGGAGAGTGGGGCACATCCTCCTGATGCAGCTTGTTCACCCCTCTGCCTGTCCTTCTTCTTTGCCTGTCGCAGCCGAGCTGCTGTAGGCATTGGACTTGTGCTTAGGCTGGAACGTGAAGTTATCAGGCGCCTTGCCCAGCAGCAGCTCCGAGATCTGCATGTCAGTAGGCACAGGCGACATGCACTTAAGGCTCCCTTGCATAGAAACATAGGTGTGCCACACCAGGTGCTGTGACAGATGCAACCGGCTGCTTGTGCCTGCGCTAATGCCAACGCTATGCTGCATGGTAGCTTCTCAGCAGCAGGTGCTATTTTCAGGACAAGCAGCATGAGAAGCCTTCTTGGCAATCCTTACAGCCTCCAGAGATGCAGGCTGCCAATACTGCTGCTACTAGCAGTGGCGGCGAACCCCACGCCAACCCTCACCCGGATCCAGTCAGCCGGGCTGTCAGAGGCCAGCAGGGTTTCCAGGTCAGAGCGGCCAATCAGGGGCGGGGCCCGCCAGTGGAGGCGCTGGGGCACCACCTCCAACAGCCCTACCGGGATGTACCTGCAGGCACCAGACCACACACACACTGTGCTCACACCCACCCTCACACTTGGTCACACTCATACTCAAACTCAAACTCGGTCACACCCATCCTCACACCCGCCACATCCTCCATCATTTTACTTCATCACATTTGTCATCACGCTGCGTCACAACTCAGGCACTACCCTACCCCACCCCACCCTGCCATACATACATGTGGTTGGCATCGCTCCATGTGGCTTCTAGGCACCACAGTGTGCATGCACCTTCTGCTCAGCTTCCATGCAGATGGTCACCCGCCTGTGGGTGTATGACAGCCACTCCAGCAGGAACTTGCGGCAGTTCTCCACGCCGCGGCTGTCGCTGCCCCAGTGCTCTAACCCCGCCCCCACAAAGCTGCGCAGCAGGTCCAGCCGCTCCCCTGCACTGATGTCCCAGTGCCGCTGCTCCTTGATCTCTGTGAACACCTGAGGAGGGAGGCAAGGGGCTGTGAGGGCAGGAGGGCAGGGTGGGCAGGAGGGCAGGAGGGCAGGGTGGGCAGGAGGGCAGGGTGGGCAGGAGGGCAGGGTGGGCAGGAGGGCAGGGTGGGCAGGAGGGCAGGGTGGGCAGGAGGGCAGGAGGGCAGGGTGGGCAGGAGGGCAGGAGGGCAGGGTGGGCAGGAGGGCAGGGTGGGCAGGAGGGCAGGGTGGGCAGGAGGGCAGGAGGGCAGGAGGGCAGGAGGGCAGGGTGGGCAGGGTGGGCAGGAGGGCAGGAGGGCAGGGTGGGCAGGAGGGCAGGGTGGGCAGGAGGGCAGGAGGGCAGGGTGGGCAGGAGGGCAGGGTGGGCAGGAGGGCAGGAGGGCAGGAGGGCAGGAGGGCAGGAGGGCAGGGTGGGCAGGGTGGGCAGGAGGGCAGGAGGGCAGGAGGGCAGGGTGGGCAGGGTGGGCAGGAGGGCAGGGGGGCAGGGTGGGCAGGAGGGCAGGAGGCCAGGGTGGGCAGGAGGGCAGGGTGAGCAGGAGGGCAGGAGGGCAGGAGGGCAGGAGGGCAGGAGGGCAGGGTGGGCAGGGTGGGCAGGAGGGCAGGGGGGCAGGGTGGGCAGGAGGGCAGGAGGGCAGGGTGGGCAGGAGGGCAGGGTGGGCAGGAGGGCAGGAGGGCAGGGTGGGCAGGAGGGCAGGGTGGGCAGGAGGGCAGGGTGGGCAGGAGGGCAGGAGGGCAGGGTGGGCAGGAGGGCAGGGTGGGCAGGAGGGCAGGAGGGCAGGGTGGGCAGGAGGGCAGGGTGGGCTGTGAGCATAGGGAGGGCAGGAGGGCAGGAGAGCAGGGAGGGCAGGCACAGGGCTGCTTTGGTCAGAGGTGGGGAGTCAGGGTTGAGTGCAGGGCTCATGGTAGGGGACAATGCTGGTGTCATCCTCCAATAGGATTGTATCAGCAATGGGGTAAGGGGTGGCAAGCCGTGACATAGTTAGCTTCTGGCACAGCACAGGCCCTCTTGCCTAGTCAGCAACGGGAGGATGAGAGTCAATGGTGGCTGTGCAAGCTAAGCGATGCAAGCCATGCAAGCCATGCAAGTCAATCCAGCCTACCCAGGGCTTGATGAGGGCGCCCCTGGCAATCATGCAGGCGGCCAGGGGCCCCTGTCCATTGCCCACGTGGGCGTTCCAGTCAGTGTAGCTCATGACGTCACCGTTGCCAATCAGTTGCAGCCCAGAAGGCTGAGCCACCTGCAGTGGTGCCCCACACATGTGATACAAAAGTGTGATAGTGTGATGAGCGGCTTGGTCAGGGCAGGCAGGGAGGATACGAACATCAGTGTTGTACAAGACACAGCAGCACCATCAGGAGCGGCTTGTGTGCACAATGTGTACATTGTTGAGTGTCATGGAGTGGACTGCAGCCTGGGGCGGCGGGGCACAAGCATTAAGCCATGCTGTTTCCACCGCTAAAACCCAGAGCCTGAACCAAAGGGCTGCCTGGCTTGGTTTGGCTCCATGATTTGGCTTGGTCTACCAGCCTGCTCCTGCTACCACTACCCTGGATGGAGAAGAACCTCCTCGCTGCTCTTTCCCCACCTCTTGGCTTGGTGTGATGTAGTCTTACCCAATTTAAGCTTGACCCCAACCCCAACCACAACCCCAACCCCTACCCCTACCCCTGGCATGGTCTAACCCCAGTGATGCCGGTGACGTTGCTGGTGATGGTGGCAATGGTCCAAGCAATATTGGACTCACTTCTGCACACTTTTGGATGTAGTCCCAGTCAGCCAGCCTGCTGTACCGTTGTTGTCGTGTGCGACCATGCAGTGTGAGGGCACATGCTCCCCATGACCTCATGGAGCCCACCAACGTGTGTGTGACCTGCATCAGCACAGCCAGCGACAATGTGTGATTCATGATACTGCATAGTGTGATGTGTGAAGCTGGTACAATGTGTGATGAGTGAGGGTGGTGCGCAAGTCAGGTAGCAGCAGGGCAGTGGCAGCATCATCACAGCTGGTAGTTGTGGTGATGAGAGGGAGGGGTGACGGCAGTAGCACCAGGTGCATGCCACACCAGACTGGCAGCAGGCTGAAGCTTGGGCCCTCAAAAGCTTGGGACAGCCCACCTGCCAAACTCATGCCACACCAGGTATGCAGCAGGTGACAAGGGGCAACAGGCAGGCATCATCAGCACTCAGTGAGACTATGAGGGGGTTAGCAGCAGCACCTGATGCCCTGCTGCTTTCAAGAGATTAAAATGTGTCAAGGGGCAGCAGGAGTGGGTGAGCAGATGGGCTGTCATGGCAACCTGCGGCTGCAGTCCTGACAGCTGGGCAACTGCCTGTTGAGCATCAGGGTATGCGGGTGTGAGGAGGGTAAGGAGGATTGAGGGAGTGCAGGGACACTTTGCAGTGTGTAGGGATTGTGGTCACGTCGGCTGCGCGCCGACCACGCACAACAACTGTGACGTAAGTGTGCTGTGCTGAAGGCGGTGGAGGTGTGCTGAGCCAGAGGCGTTAGGAGGACTGACGGAGTGCAGGGACGATTTGCAGTAGAGCAGCAGTCGTAACAGCTAAGCGCCAAGCATGCAAGGATGTGATGGGGTGTTCGGACCCAAAGGCGGAGCAGGTGTGCTGTGAGCTGAAGGCATTGACATTGCATAACTAAGTTGTGTGATGTGTGATGTGTGAATGTTGTGTGATGCGTAATATGCTAAGGGTTGGTGGGCACATCATGTGGTGTGCTTCATGTCCCACTGCTCACGTCTTGGTCGTCATAGTAACCCTTGCGGGTCTTCAAGGTCAGAGGCAGGGACATGGAGCGGTCAGCTGCCTCCGCAATGTCCTTGATCTTCTTAGGCTTCAGCAGCAGGGCAGAGCCTGCACCACGGTCACACACCTGCAGCCCCAGGTTACACATGGCAGCCCCAGGTCACACAAGGTCACACACAATTACACCATTGCTAAAATGAGTCATTCATGCATAGCGGGCAGAAAGATGTGAGGTTGTCAAGGATTGCTTGTCAAACTTGTGCTGAAGGAGCTTTCCATGTCAAACTTGTCATACTTGTCACACATAACAAGACATGTGACCGTCTGGCTGTGAGCGAGACGTGAATGTCGGGCATAGTCATGTGCCGCTAAGGTCGGGGCTGCTGCTATGCACACGGCGTGTCACTTTAGAAGACTGCTCCCAGCATTCAAAAGCTGTTAGTCCCAGTTCCATGAGAGAGATGTGTGATGTGTGATTTCCGTTTCCATCATGCTGTGTTGCACGCGCTCATGCGGGGAAGCAGGCAATGCACCCATGTGAACCGGGGTTGTAGCAAGGCACTGTCAAGTGGTCAGCAATTCTGGGTTGCTGTTCTACGAAATACTTTGAGCAAATGTGTGACGCATAGTGTGGGATGAGTGAGATGTGCGCAAGCACTCACGATGTCTATGGGGCACCCCATGTTGATGTCCACCCAATCCACGGTGTCACAGCATTCGTCAATGAGCTGGCAAGTGCGGGCGATGGCGTCGGGGAAGCCTCCTGCAATCTGCAAACACACCATGCACAATGTACCATTCAATGTACCATGCACCATCTAAACATGGGTCCAAGCAACCATGTGAGCTCCTGCAATCTTCAAGAAGGGCAAGCATGCCAGCATTGAAACCTTCATAGCCCTCCCTCCCAGCCTAGCCCCTGCCCCTGCCCCTGCCCCTGCCCCTGCCCCTGCCCCTGCCCCTGCCCCTGCCCCTGCCCCTGCCCCTGCCCCCAGGAACCACCTTCATCTCACCTGCACACCAAACATGTCTTCACTGGGGTGGCGCTTCAGCAGGGCCCACTCTGAGGGCTGGCCCTGCAGCCAGAGTCAAGCAAAGCCAGGAGCCAACACCCCTTCAATCATACCAGGTACCAGGAGGCCGTGGGTGTCGGGTCACACTGGAGTGACAATTGACTTGACTGACAATTGACTTGACTGACTGGGGCAGCTCAATCACATTCTGCACAATCAGGTAGGAAGAGGCCGTGGGTGTAGTGTCACATTTGTGTGACTGACAGCGATGGAATATGAAGCCGTGGATGGTACAGCTATGGAGAAGTCAGGAGCACTGGGTCCACTAAGGTGAGATGACTGGAAGTTGATGTGTGACATTGAAATGTGAGACAGCTCTCTATGATCTGGACAGCTTTACAGGGAACTCCCTCCCCCTCCCCCTCCTCCCCTCCTCCCCTCCTCCCCATGCTTCAAAGCAGTTGGTATGCCTTTGCATTCTGCCTATTGCCTTTTGCCCTTTTGCCCCACCTCAGGAACTGGCCTCCCCACCCCCGTGAAGCCCACCTGAAGCAGCTTGGTGGCCAGGGCCATCTCCCCTATCGTCACATCAGCGCCCATCAGCTTGCACACGCGCCGGAAGGGCAGGTTGCCCACTGTGGTGAGCGGCGCCAGCACTGTCTTGCCTCTGAAGTCAATCACCTGCCCAGGCAGCAGCAGCAGGCGGCCGGTGGTGGCGTGCTTGCATGGCCATGCTGCTTACATGGAGGGAGGCGGTGGAGAGGGGTGCCCCATGGCAGCAGGTGGTGATATGCATGGTGTGCATCACACAAATACAGCTCACATCACACACACATAACTATTCCTCAGAACTGCGTAGATGATGCCCATGTCAATCTCACCAACCTGGTGTCACATTCATTAGGTTTGGCTAACACCCCGCCTCTTGTTTACGTCGCTCCCCTCCTCCTCCTCCCTTATCTCGTGTTACCCAATTGCTTGTTGAATACATCTTTTGTGACTGGCATGGAACATTTTTGTATACGTCCTCCCCGCTCCCGCTCCCGCTCCCCCTCCCCTTGCTTCTCTGTACCCATACCCACCACCACCGCCATCCCCTGTCAACAACCCGCTGATGTCACACTCACTCGCTTCTCCGCCCCTCTCAACCGCATCTCTGTGTACGCCGCTGCCCGCTCCGCCCTGGCCAGCCGCGCCGCGGCCTCCACCTCACTCAAACCTTGCTTGCCTGGTGTGATGTTTGCTGCTTGTGTGTCGCCGGCTGCCTGTGTGACGTCCGGAACTGAAGTTGATGGCTCAACAGCAGCCATCTCCTCCTCCTTGCACTCCACCTTGCCCAGCACCTTGCCCTCAGCCTCTGCCACCTTGCCCTCAGCCTCTGGCACCTTGCCCTCTGCCTCTGCCTTGCCCTCTTTCACAGTGCCTGCCTCTCCTTCCTCTTCCAGCTTGACGTCCGAGGTGATGCTGCCTTCAACTACCGCTGGCTCTAGCTTTACCCGCTTGGCATCCGGCTGCACACAGGGTGTTGTGCTGTTGCCGGCACCTGTACCATTCCCCTCGCAGCCAGCTTCCGCCGCTGCTGCTGCTGGAGCTGAAGCTGGGCCCATTGCTGAGCTGTACACCGCATTCAATGCATCTCGCACTTGCGGTCCAGAGCTTCCCAGCTCCTCTGCCGCTGTGGCTGGGCAGCTGGCACCCTGCAGATCCGGTTGATCCTGTTGATCCTGTTGATCCGGCCTAGGCCCCTGTGGGCCACCCCTGCCCCTGCCCCTCCCCTGACCTTTGCCCTCACCCTGCTGCTGACCGCCCCTTCCCCGCCCTCGCCCACCCCGCTGCTGCTGCTGGCCACGCTCGCCTTGATGCTCGACCTGGGCCGCTGAGGCCTGCTGCCTGTCGGCTGTGGATTTGAATGAAATGCGCAGCCCCAGTTCATTCAGCACTTCGTCGCTGCGGCTGAAGTTGTACCTGGAAGCAGGCAGCTGGCCAGGCAATCAGCAGGCAGCTAGCCAGGCAACCAGCAGGCAGTGGGCCAGAGTATCAGCAGGCAGGGGGGCAAGTATGCAGCAGGCAGCTGGTCAGGCAACCAGTAGGCCAGGCAATGCACGTCAAGCTTCATCACTCTTCCCTCACACCTGCACCTCCATCTCCTCACTCCCCCATCACACCTGTGCTTCCACAGAGATGTCTGCACCTCTTTGCTGAGCAGGTTCACCGCCCGCTGCACGCTGACTGCAGCTTGCACTGGCAGCATGGTGGCGGGGATGTCGCTTGCAGCCGGGAGTGCTGCTTCTGCCTTGCTGCTGCCTGGGGCTGCTGCAGCAGTGGGTGCACCTGAAGCACCTTGCTCATCTGATCCTTGCACAGGTCCCGCTCCTGCTACTTCTGCTGCTGCTGCTGCGGCGGCGGCAGCTGCAGCTGTGCTGGTAGCACTGCCGGCATCTGCTCTCACATCTGTGTCTGCTGCTTCTCCGCCTCCTGTTGCTCCTGCTGCTTCTGCAGGCCCTGCTGCGCTCGCTGCAGCTGCTCCTGCTGCCCCTTCCCCTGTGCTCCTGCCTGACATTGCTGAGACCCCGTCGCCATTGCCTACTGCTGCTGCTGCTGCTGCTGCAGTGCATGCTGCCACATTGCTTGCTGCGCCGGCTGCTGTAGCCTGATTGAGAGCATGCAACAGAGGTTGGGGGTTGGCCAAGGTGGGGCTGCCATGACTGCCTGCCCAGCGGCATGTCACACCTGCAGCATACCCAGGCAACCACCCTTTAATTGTTGTGTAGGCCAGCTGTGATGCAGTGGCAGGCAGGCAGGCAGGCAGGCAGGCAGGCAGGCAGGCAGGCAGGCAGGCAGGCAGGCAGGCAGGCAGGCAGGCAGGCAGGCAGGCAGGCAGGCAGGCAGGCAGGCAGGCAGGCAGGCAGGCAGGCAGGCAGGCAGGCAGGCAGGCAGGCAGGCAGGCAGGCAGGCAGGCAGGCAGGCTGGCTGGCTGGCTGGCTGGCTGGCTGGCTGGCTGGCTGGCTGGCTGGCTGGCTGGCTGGCTGGCTGGCTGGCTGGCTGGCTGGCTGGCTGGCTGGCTGGCTGGCTGGCTGGCTGGCTGGCTGGCTGGCTGGCTGGCTGGCTGGCTGGCTGGCTGGCTGGCTGGCTGGCTGGCTGGCTGGCTGGCTGGCTGGCTGGCTGGCTGGCTGGCTGGCTGGCTGGCTGGCTGGCTGGCTGGCTGGCTGGCTGGCTGGCTGGCTGGCTGGCTGGCTGGCTGGCTGGCTGGCTGGCTGGCTGGCTGGCTGGCTGGCTGGCTGGCTGGCTGGCTGGCTGGCTGGCTGGCTGGCTGGCTGGCTGGCTGGCTGGCTGGCTGGCTGGCTGGCTGGCTGGCTGGCTGGCTGGCTGGCTGGCTGGCTGGCTGGCTGGCTGGCTGGCTGGCTGGCTGGCTGGCTGGCTGGCTGGCTGGCTGGCTGGCTGGCTGGCTGGCTGGCTGGCTGGCTGGCTGGCTGGCTGGCTGGCTGGCTGGCTGGCTGGCTGGCTGGCTGGCTGGCTGGCTGGCTGGCTGGCTGGCTGGCTGGCTGGCTGGCTGGCTGGCTGGCTGGCTGGCTGGCTGGCTGGCTGGCTGGCTGGCTGGCTGGCTGGCTGGCTGGCTGGCTGGCTGGCTGGCTGGCTGGCTGGCTGGCTGGCTGGCTGGCTGGCTGGCTGGCTGGCTGGCTGGCTGGCTGGCTGGCTGGCTGGCTGGCTGGCTGGCTGGCTGGCTGGCTGGCTGGCTGGCTGGCTGGCTGGCTGGCTGGCTGGCTGGCTGGCTGGCTGGCTGGCTGGCTGGCTGGCTGGCTGGCTGGCTGGCTGGCTGGCTGGCTGGCTGGCTGGCTGGCTGGCTGGCTGGCTGGCTGGCTGGCTGGCTGGCTGGCTGGCTGGCTGGCTGGCTGGCTGGCTGGCTGGCTGGCTGGCTGGCTGGCTGGCTGGCTGGCTGGCTGGCTGGCTGGCTGGCTGGCTGGCTGGCTGGCTGGCTGGCTGGCTGGCTGGCTGGCTGGCTGGCTGGCTGGCTGGCTGGCTGGCTGGCTGGCTGGCTGGCTGGCTGGCTGGCTGGCTGGCTGGCTGGCTGGCTGGCTGGCTGGCTGGCTGGCTGGCTGGCTGGCTGGCTGGCTGGCTGGCTGGCTGGCTGGCTGGCTGGCTGGCTGGCTGGCTGGCTGGCTGGCTGGCTGGCTGGCTGGCTGGCTGGCTGGCTGGCTGGCTGGCTGGCTGGCTGGCTGGCTGGCTGGCTGGCTGGCTGGCTGGCTGGCTGGCTGGCTGGCTGGCTGGAGTATGGGTGGGCAAGTCATCACCATCGTTACATGGCAGGGGGTGGCGGGCTGGTCATCATACTGACGGGCATGCTGGTGGGCAAATAGGCAGGCAGGCAGGTTGGCGGGGCTGCTGTTCCGCCCATCATTACGATGTAGCTCATGTGTTCTGCATGTGCTCCATACGTTGTATACGTTCCATACATATATCCGTCTCCTCCATGCTGTGGTCTCACATGCATGGTGTGTTTCACTTCCTCACCAAATGGACAGCTGGGCTGCAGAGCCCAAGGGCAGCAGCCTGCAAGGTCTGGGGGCTTGGAGGCGAGGTATGCTTGCATGTCGTGGCTGTTGCGGCATTTGTCGCCATAGACACACTTGCCCAGGACATAGCTAGGGCAGAGGTTCAGAGCACGTGCCTCGCGCAGCTCCTGGCATATCACATCATAGTAAAACATACCAACATATCATCACAGGATTGTCGAGCTGTGTGCAGTGACATGCGCTTCGCCCCACCTTATGCTGTCTTTTCTTCGATTTGGCTGCTAGAGCGGCTGAGCTGCCATCGGCGGCGTCAGAGCATTGCCGCACATACTCCGCCTTTACCGGCGCCTCGTTCATAGCAATCATATCGGCTGGTGTACGCCGGGCTACAAGCGGGGCTTCCGCAACTTCACACGTGCCAGCGGCGGACATCTGAAAGAACACCAGCTGAGAGGGGCTAGGCTGGGCTAGGCTGAAGTGGGCTGGGCTGGGCTGAGATGAGATAGGATGGAATGGGATGGAAAGAAATGGGCTTGGGTGGGCTTGTAAATTGGGTGGGCTTGTGACAAGGCTACTGTTACTCAATGCTGCATTATCATTCACAAGCCCAGGTTTAAATCCCTACAGCCCTCATGCAACACCAAAATAAAGCATGAGTTGTAATCAAACACAGGCTGCGAGCGTATCATTGTAAAGGCTACTGACAGTTTGCCTAATGCCCACTTCAGCTTAGCCTTCTAATGTGTGTGCCAGGTCTACTACTAGCAAGAGCTCTACCCTACTCTATAGCTCTTCCTCACACACATCCCCTTTGTAAGGGACTAGGTATCTATCCACTTACGCAGCAGGGCCTTGTCACGCAAGTACACCCACTCCTGGCCTGGCTGGCCTGGCTTTGGCATGGCTGGGCGGCCTTCCCAATAGCACAACTCAGTGGGGCGTGGGCCTGGGCCGACTGCACAGCGGCGGATGTTCAGCGCGCTCCGCCCAGCCGACACACAGCCCCAGCCCCACAGAACTGGCAATGCCATACAGGCAGTGCAACCGAGCTTCGATTGCCAGCTGAGCAAGCAGCTTTCAGTACTCCGAGCCTTAGACTCCATGCCAGCTGCAGCATCGAGGATTTGTGCCACTTCAGGTCACGGGTACTAAGCCTGCCCCTTCTGGCCCTGCTGCCAGTCATGTACCTCCAGCTGCTTTACCCACACCCCCAGCCATTGGCAGCAATGCATTTGAGGAGCTGCTGACAGACCAGGAGTGCTAAATGTAGTGTTGGCACTGCACGTTACCAGAACAGCCCAGCTGAGCTAACTATTGCCATGGCCAGGACCCATTTGCTGAAGCTGTGTTCACCGGCATAGCACCGGCTAGACAGCTGAGCCAAGGCCAGCGGTCAGTGTCAGGCAGCCACCTCCTCTCCTTTGTCACATCACTGGTAACTCAGTCAAGACAAGTGCATGGACAAGCTGTCAAGGTTTATTGTTGCACCTCCATTGCTGCACCTCACATACTGCAACTCTGAACAGCGCAAATTCCCATACCATTGTGGGCGGCGTTATCTGTGTTGTCTGGGCCAGCTCAATATTCCCTGCCTACACCCCCCTTCGCAAGTAGGGCGTTGAGCATGCTAACATGGAAACACATGCTCTTATGTAAGCAACAACATGGGCAATGCCTGGTGCACATATTACTGTACCACAAGCTGCTGGGCCTGGTCCTTGGGTGCTCGGTTTCGCAGTTTCCTGAAGCCCAGGCCAAGGTACTTCTTGCCTAGGGGCGTTGCCCTTGCTGAGCCTGGCCACCAGCACAGCCTTATTGGGCGCCATGGCTACGAACAGGGGAACGCCACCTTGCCGCTCTTGGTAGCAGGTTTCTACTGACACAACCTAACGATAGCAGTCCAGCTCGCCTAACAACCCATCCCTCATGTATCTGTGCTTGTGGTGTTACCACACCCTGTTTTATATTGACTTGGGGTATTTGTGTGGGGTCGCATGCGTCATGCCTAAGGCCGTTCCCCCCCCCCTGAAATTAAGGGTAGGAGCCTTCACTTGTGTACGACCCTCGCGGAGGTCTGAGGGCCCCCCGTGATTCCATTTGCTTGTCCTTCCGCAGCTGTATCGAATTTGATTCAACGGACCCGTAATTCAGCGGGCCGACATACAACGTGTGGCAGGCAACATGCGCATGTGCAAGGTCATGCTCGTCACTCTCGGCGACCGCGATAGTACGTCTTGTTTGCACCCTGCGTTGCACGCAAGTAAGCGATGCCGAAGGACGCTCAACGCGATGCGAGGGCCCGTGCGCCCAAGGCAGCGGTGAAGATGGACGGCAAGGCGGCAGCTCGAATTCAGGCTGCGAAGGCGAAAGCTCATGGTGGGCGCGTTGCAGCTGGTGGCTTCGCTGCCCGTGCGCAGGTACGACAAACCCTAGTTCTGTGTTTCTAGTCCTTCTACTCCTTCACAACCACTCTGCTAGCGGCGTGCAATGCCGTCGGCTCTACTGCGCCACATCGCCACTCTACGTTATCGCGGTCAGCATCTTGCCATACCGACCGCAGGCCGCTGCTGCGCGCAACAAGGCCGCCGAGAAGAAGTAGGAGTGTTGAGGGCGCAATCGTCGCCTGTGGTTGTCGTCAGCACCGTCTTCATCGTGTGTTGTTCCATCGCTTGGTTCTCCTGCCAATCGGGCGAGCAGCCTGAGTGGTCTGAGCCCCTTCGCACTAGTCTGTTGAGCAGCATTTTGAATAGATGAATGTTGCAATGTTGACAACAACCCCCAGGGTCAAATGGGCCGTGTTGATATTTGTTGCCCGCTAGGCTGCAGTGGGAGGGACCCATGCAGGGGCAGGGGCAGATCAGGGGCCCCCGGGGCAGTGGCAGGGAAGGTATACGTTTTCTCATGCTTTCCATGTGCCACACATTTGGCTTGTTGTCGTATGCTCCGCCAATGCATGTGCACGGCAGCGTCAGTCGGCATGCCATGCACGTATCTTGGTATTCAGCATGGTGCGCAAGCAGCTCTGCCTCTGAGCAGCATGTTAAACATCTTCTATGTGTAGCTTCTGTCAAACGCCACCCACATCATCGATCTCTCCCAACTGTAAGCAGGGAGGTTACACAGCTAACCCCAATGCTTGGCAGGAAACCCCTCTCAAAGCCAGGCGTTGATTTGGCTGCGCTCGCTTCACGCAGTAACACACCAGAACTCGTGTACTACTCAGTCCAGCTTGCTCATCTACTCCCCTACTCACTAAAGAACCAGGGGTGTACCCACTCACTGTGCCCCATCTACTATGTTCTAATTTCTGCGATTGACTGCTGCCTTGAGCCAACTGAAGCCACCAATGCATGCCGCTACCAAGACTGAAATGTAAAAAGCAAGCAGGCATACCTGCTTCAACAAAATGCATGGACAAAGCGCTACGCAGCCAGTTCAAGCATGAGTAATCAAGCAGCGGCTAAGCTCTGCGAGGCCCACCCCCCAGCCCTGCCCATCACCCACGGGGTGAGTTACCTAACGCTACCCCTTCCCCCAAGCCTACCCTCTAATCACAGGCGAGCCACGTCCGCTTCCAGGTGCCTGAGGAAGCTTCCCTGAAGTGCCAGATGCAGACGGCACAAAACTAGGGAAGGAGGGTGCAACGGAGGGTGTCTTGACTGACGACGGCATGAGTGAAGTCAACGTGGGCTGCATGTTGAACACCTCCATGCTTTTCTTGAAGCGCTCCAGCTCAACTGCGGCAGAGGGTCTGACTCGTGGTGGTGTGTCAGGGTCAAGACCAGGAGATGCGCTTCGCTTGGGAGACTTGGGCTCTGCAGCCAGGCAGCCAGGCAGCCAGCGAGGCTGCTCAGGAGCATGAGTTGCTGTCAGCTGTGGCTGGGCATGCAGCTGAAGGCAGCCGAGCAGCCAGTGTCCAGCCTGTCACCTCACCCTCGCTGGCCTGGTGCCGCTGCAGGGCGCTGAAACCTGCACCTAAGGCTATATGGCATGGCCAGTCTGAAGACTGCAAAGAGCTGCCTGGACAAAGTTGTGCACCCCCAACAAGCACACCTTTGTCTGGTGGGTTATCTGGAGCGGGGCACACTCCTTACAGGCAGGTGCGCCGAACGTCAGGTGACGGCGCAGTCCTGGCGAGTAATAGAATCACAGTCTATTCCATTGATCATCCCACCTGCAAAGGCATGGGGGGCTGCGCCAGGATTGGTGGGGCATGTGCCATACCAAAAGCAGGCGCCCAGCGCGTGCCTTAAGAATGACCGGTAGGGTCTGTGTCTATGCTCGTGTGTTGCAGCACACTGGTGAATGCCATGTAACGATGATGGTGAGGAGGGGCAGGCAGCATCATGCTAGCATGATGAGGTGGTTGTGTGGCTGTGCAAGTCCATGGTGCTGGCCACTGCATTCAGTCCTGCCACTGTGGCTCAAGGCAACAGTTGTTGGCCTGACAGCAGTGGCCAGCATGCCCTGTGTGGCTACTTCGCTGGGAGCATCTTGGCAGCAAGCACAGCTGTCTATGAAGCTACTGGTTGCCCGCATAGGCGATGAAGGGTCACCTGGGGGTAGGCCACTTTGGGCTAGGCCAGGGGTCGGCAGCAGGAGGACCAGCAGGGCTAGCAACAAGGCCGTAGCTGCACATCTCAGGCCGCGCTCCATGCCTGCAGACTCCACAAGCGCTTGCGACCTCGGCTCGCGTACCCGCTTGACCACGCAGAACAGTCGCTGCTGACTAGAAGGCTGGTGCGGCGAGAGCACTTGCTTGCGCGGATGATCTTTGCCTTGTAGCGGAGTCTAGGTAGGTCTTGATAAGCTGTGGGATAGGGGCGAATCAAGAAAGGGAATTAAGCAGGAAATGGGGTAGTGGCGATAGGGGCGAATTAAGCAGGAAATGGGGTGTGAGGGAGTGTGAGCGGCGGCTGCACGGTAGCTGGGGCGCAACGAGCGGGGCATCAAGCCATGGTAGATATAACCCGTCTGCCTTGTCCTTTGATTGCGCAGCCTCTGATTCCTGCTGAGTTCGGATGCTGTGCCGCCAACTATAGTAAAAAGCACCGCTGACTGCCGCTCAGCTCCAGTGTTTCAATATCAAACACCGCCTGGCGACCGGGAAGGATGGCAGTGGGTGCGTCGACACCGACTATAGCTTGCTTGTTCAGGTGTCACGACATTAATCGGAAGGAGCATTGGCCAATGCCACCGGTGTCGGCAACAGGTGATAAGTCGCGTCTGGCGATGACGCACCGTAGGTGGGAACGAACAGTTTGCGTGGAGATGGTTTGGGTTCTGTAGACGTCCACACCAGATTACAGAAACAGTGCAAGACATGCTAAGATCGCAGACTTGACATCTGTGGGTGCGTGGCAGTAGAGCATGTAGTCGAGACACGGAAGCTCCATGAGGGCGAGTGGCCCACTGGCTGCTGTGCCCAGCCTGAAAATGCATGCATGATAAGAAAGCACAGGGGCTTATGCGGCAGGGGCAGGGGCAGGGGCAGGGGCAGGGGCAGGGGCAGGGGCAGGGGCAGGGGCAGGGGCAGGGGCAGGGGCAGGGGCAGGGGCAGGGGCAGGGGCAGGGGCAGGGGCAGGGGCAGGGGCAGGGGCAGGGGCAGGGGCAGGGGCAGGGGCAGGGGCAGGGGCAGGGGCAGGGGCAGGGGCAGGGGCAGGGGCAGGGGCAGGGGCAGGGGCAGGGGCAGGGGCAGGGGCAGGGGCAGGGGCAGGGGCAGGGGCAGGGGCAGGGGCAGGGGCAGGGGCAGGGGCAGGGGCAGGGGGCAGGGGCAGGGGCAGGGGCAGGGGCAGGGGCAGGGGGCAGGGGCAGGGGCAGGGGCAGGGGCAGGGGCAGGGGCAGGGGCAGGGGCAGGGGCAGGGGCAGGGGCAGGGGCAGGGGCAGGGGCAGGGGCAGGGGCAGGGGCAGGGGCAGGGGCAGGGGCAGGGGCAGGGGCAGGGGCAGGGGCAGGGGCAGGGGCAGGGGCAGGGGCAGGGGCAGGGGCAGGGGCAGGGGCAGGGGCAGGGGCAGGGGCAGGGGCAGGGGCAGGGGCAGGGGCAGGGGCAGGGGCAGGGGCAGGGGCAGGGGCAGGGGCAGGGGCAGGGGCAGGGGCAGGGGCAGGGGCAGGGGCAGGGGCAGGGGCAGGGGCAGGGGCAGGGGCAGGGGCAGGGGCAGGGGCAGGGGCAGGGGCAGGGGCAGGGGCAGGGGCAGGGGCAGGGGCAGGGGCAGGGGCAGGGGCAGGGGCAGGGGCAGGGGCAGGGGCAGGGGCAGGGGCAGGGGCAGGGGCAGGGGCAGGGGCAGGGGCAGGGGCAGGGGCAGGGGCAGGGGCAGGGGCAGGGGCAGGGGCAGGGGCAGGGGCAGGGGCAGGGGCAGGGGCAGGGGCAGGGGCAGGGGCAGGGGCAGGGGCAGGGGCAGGGGCAGGGGCAGGGGCAGGGGCAGGGGCAGGGGCAGGGGCAGGGGCAGGGGCAGGGGCAGGGGCAGGGGCAGGGGCAGGGGCAGGGGCAGGGGCAGGGGCAGGGGCAGGGGCAGGGGCAGGGGCAGGGGCAGGGGCAGGGGCAGGGGCAGGGGCAGGGGCAGGGGCAGGGGCAGGGGCAGGGGCAGGGGCAGGGGCAGGGGCAGGGGCAGGGGCAGGGGCAGGGGCAGGGGCAGGGGCAGGGGCAGGGGCAGGGGCAGGGGCAGGGGCAGGGGCAGGGGCAGGGGCAGGGGCAGGGGCAGGGGCAGGGGCAGGGGCAGGGGCAGGGGCAGGGGCAGGGGCAGGGGCAGGGGCAGGGGCAGGGGCAGGGGCAGGGGCAGGGGCAGGGGCAGGGGCAGGGGCAGGGGCAGGGGCAGGGGCAGGGGCAGGGGCAGGGGCAGGGGCAGGGGCCAAAGGGGTTGAATTAGAGGTAAAGCGAGGGTGAAAGTAACCGAATGCAGGTGGTCATGGAGAAGTTGCGACAAGATGTCGACTACTTGCTGACGCGCGTCTCACAATGGACGGGCGACAGCGGATCATGTACAATTCTCCCACGGCTCAAAGGCCTGCCACCCCGCAGCTGGAGCAAATAGTGGGTTACGACTGCCTTACGTCTGCCCTTACAGTCTGTCAGGTCGTTTGTTGCCATGCCGCTCTATGTTTTGCCCAACGATGGTCTTCCGGCACCGCCTGCACCAATGAAAGGCTCGCGGAGCGAGCCTGGCGAGCTGAAATGTGATTGTACTTCCGGCTCGACGTCAAGCGCAGTCCTATCATTCGTGTCGCTACTTACCACTAGAACAATTGACAGTGAGCAGCTGAGGTGTGTCCGCGCTCGCTTGCGCCGGCATGGCCTCACTCGCAAGAGGTAACAATGCAGGTGACAATGCGACAAACGTTATTGAAAACGGTACAGTACTGAGCGAGAGTTTTGCATAGAGATTACCAACCCCATGTTGGGGGCGCCTGAGGTCACCCCGGCCATTGGCCATGCCAATCCGTGACCGTGACCGTGATTGGCATGGCCAATGGCCGGGGTGACCCTGACTTACTGTGCGCCACTCGCTGTACTCCACTCTCGTCGATTGACTGTCGGTCACCCCCGCCATTGGCCCCGCAATTCACTTTTTGGCACCGTCTTTGATCCGCTACATGTAATTCGTCCACCGTTTGGCTCTACATCTCACAACGGTGTCGCTAGCAG
>JASKMD010000010.1:5048157-5123157 GCA_030144725.1 Haematococcus lacustris | reverse complement strand
TCGGCCGGCCTGAACCCACATCTGCCTAGATCACGCACATGAGCAATTCCCCATGTCACAACCTAGCTGAAACATGCAAGTTGCCCTACGACATAGGCCATAGCCAGGGCACAATAGATAGGGTTTACCTCAACTGATGCATCACCATCAAGCGTTTCAAACCTACCAATGCACTGTTCATCTGCGCTTCCTAGACAGCACACTAGGCGCATGGGTACCCCTAGCCTGTGACCCCGAGCAAACAGCCAAAGATTGGCAAGAGTCCTGGCCTAGAACATGCCAACCCAAAGGAAGGGTTTCATGAGAGCTGGTGCATGGCAGCATGTTGCCTTAATGTTCACTGGCCACAATGAGGCGGCTGGCATCATTATGTGGAATCTTGCTCCCATTTACTAATAGTGTGTCACAGAGAAGTGTGAGTGCAGGATGTGAGGCACGGCTGTGGCTACTAGCCAGCAGATACTTACAAAGGCAGCCTGCCAAGCCTTGCCTGCACATCTCTCCAAACCTGCACTCGCCCATGCTGTAGAAGCGCTCATAGTCGGCAGGCTTAGGCCCATGCAAGTGCAACAACATCGCATCGGGAACGCAGGTCTGGTAGGGCTTGGCGTTGTACACCTTGCTCAACGTGTGCTTCTTGATGGACTCCTCGTACTGCTGGTTGTAGGCGCCCTGGTCCAAGGGGCCATAGCCTGGGAAGTAGAGGCCGTGGCGGTTGCTGAGGATGGTGGCCAGCAGGGAGCTGTAGGTGGCCCGCAGGCCAGGCAGGTTCATGAGCATGATGCCAGCGTTGTAAGGGAAGGCGTCCGTCATCTCAGGCGCCATGGCCACGTAGGGTGGCAGCTGGGGCACTTGGGCAAGGGAGAACTTGGACAGGAACAGCACGTCTGTGTCGCTGAACAGCACGTACTGAAAGTCCCTGAACTCAGGAATGATGGGGATGTCGATGCGCTGGAAGGTGCCCACCATGGTCTCCTTGGTGGCGTACAGGTGGCTGTGCACCAAGTTCTGCAGGTGCAGCGGCTCTGCTGCCTGCCAGAACTGGTCGGCCCAGGCAGGTGTGTGGCGCACTAGGATGACGCCATGGTCAGCCAGCCAGTGGTACACGGGGGAGGTCTCTGAGCCGGAGTACAGGCAGAAGGGGCGCAGGTGGCCCACCTCAATGGCACTGGTCACTGCTGCCTGCATCATGCTGTCGTAGCTGCTGCTTTGGTCGTTGTAGGTGAAGATCCACACAAATCTGTCGTCTTCCTGGCTGGGAGAGGTAAACTTGATGCCACGCCCTGCTGCTGAGTAGTGCTGAATCCAACCAAGGCTGAACCAACTGGGCACTGCAAGTGCAGCTTGCTCACCGATCTGAATCTTCACATTAGCTACAATGGCCTGCAGGCACCCAATCATAGACGTGAGGCAAGGTCCTGGCAGCGTTGGCTGCCACAGCTGCAAGTTTTGGAAAGCTGATTGAACCAATTGCAGAAGCGCATTGTGTACCTGAATGTCAGAGATGTAGGTGTAGAGCGACGCGCCTATCGCCACACTGCACACTAGCCACAACAGCTTGCGCGACAGTGGCCAATGAGCGACAGCCCCGTACGCACGTCGCGAGCTGAGGCTTTGCAACCTGGTGTCCCTCGCAAGCTTCATTTGACTGTACTGTCTGCAGCGTTGTGCCGGATGGAACTCTAAGCTTTAGTACTCAGCTGCCGGCCACAGCAAGTGCTGCATGCTGACAGCCACACAGACAGACGGGCTGGGAGTAACGTGCACTGGCACTATTCTAAACTCCGCCCTGGTGACCTTCGTGGAGGGAGTGGTTCATCGTGGTGAACGCAACGCACGGTTGTTAAACAACATGTACGTCTCGAGGATGTACTTCCCCGTTATGCAAGTCTCAAGTCCATGCCATGGTGGTGAAGTACAAGCCATGGCGACAGCACCCTTCTTCGGGCCTGCCCCACAGCCTCAGTTCCGCTGGCTAACACTGCATTAATCGCTTATCCACCTGTGTTGATGCATCACAGTCTCACTTAGCAATGCGAGGCTGAGACTTAAAGCCTGGGGTCCTGGCAGACGCGACAGATCAATCTGTCTGGGCTCATTGTTCGTCAGTGCTAGGCAGCACTACCCTTGTTGGCTACAAAGTTGTTGAGGTGCCATGCACCGCCCTATCCCTCTGAGGTTCCCTCATGCAACAATACATCATATGTCATTGCAACGCTAGAGGGGAGGGGCGGTCAAGCAGCCTAACGGCTGATAGCTTTAGCGGTGTAAGCAGTTGTTGTGCACATTATGATTGCGACGTCAGCTTCACTGCGCGGGCAGCTATCGACGCAACACCATCCTCTGGTACCGCGCTCCCGAACCCATACTATCCGGGTGCTGCCGGTACAGGGTCGGGTCTGCGCAGCGAGCGGCCAGAGCGTGGACCAAGCTACGTGCTTAGTGTCACAAGAGGTCAGCTCGGCTCATTTGGATCCGGTCAAGCACAGCCCGGTTTCAGCGAAGCTTGCCACTACTCATGTCACATTCTTGCAATCAGTTGCACTACAGCTTGCATCATGCTACAACTGTCGAAAAGCAGCAGGTCATAAGAGCAGGCGGTGTGGCAGCTGGGTTGGGCAGATGGCGACAAAGATGCACAGGCCACATTGCTGCTGATTGCTGCTGCTGCTGACGACAAAGCCATAGCTGCTGGCAGAGGATCAGCTACCCACAGAGCAAGTCATGGCACTTGCTGCAGGAGCAACTGGGGTCAGCATGGCGGCTGCTCAAAGATTACACGCAGAAGATGTTCAGAGGCGGTGGGGCGCAATACACAGCCACCCCTGCAGCTAGGGAGAACCTGAAAGCCACACTCCTTGTAGGTCTAGAATAGAGGGGGAGCGGGAGGGGGAGGGGGAGGGGGAGGGGTAGTAGGCTCTCATCACCATATAGACTGGTCCATCACAAGGGCCGAAGACCTAGGGAGGTGGGCAGCAGCAACACACAAGGGAATGGCAGGACATCGGCAGTTGTGGATGCAAGGCTCAAAGCCGCCAGCTTGACATCATTGGGTGGCATCATGCCATCTCAACATCATGGGACTGCATGGGAGCGGAGAGGGCGAGTGTTCCATACAGCTTGGTCATTGTAGGGTAGGTCATCCAGGGTGGGTGGTGGGAAGCTCCTCCCTTGATACACATCGGCTCTGCCATGTTGGTCTTCTTCTTCTCTCCTAGTCTGATGGGAGGTAAGAAACGGCATGCCCAGAGGCTACTCTCCTGCCTTAATGCAGGCCCGACGGCGATGGAGTAGTCTTGCTTGCGTGCGTGCGTGCTTGCATGCTCAATGCAGGCAGGCCACGCCTCACGCCACAACCCTAGTTCCTGTTGGTCACCCAGCACTGCGCTGATGCCTGAGCCTTGGCTGATGTTGCACCTGAGGACAGAGCATTCACACCAGCGGCTGGGCATTGACCTGCACTGAAGCGAGGGCTGTGTGGCCACTGCCTTGAGCCACTGCTGCATGGCGTTGGCCCGGTCTGCTACTGGGAACCAGCACCACTCGTCACACCTGAGGGCAAGGCACTCACACCAGCGGCTGGGCCAACACTGGCTGATGCTAGGGCTGCCAGCGCTGATGCCTGGGCAGCAAGGTGGTAGGTCATGTGGACACCACCCACAGGCCTATGCAGCCCTCTCGTAGCCCACTGGTCCCTGTGCATGTCAGCTGTTGTGTAGAGGCAGTGTGGAGATCAACAGCCAGGCTGGTTGTGCTGAGGACTGGATTAGAGGTTTAAGGCACATCATGGGCAGGACATCATGCTGGAGTTTTGACTTTTCACAAGCTCAGTCCCATGTGGTTGTGAACCCAGCCTTGCATGCACCTGCTCAGCCTTTCAGCGCTACAGTGTGAACAGGCTCTAGGAACAGAGCTGAAAGGCTGAAGCTGCCTCACTGCCACAGGACTGCCACAGCACATGGAACTGCCACATGGCATCTGTGCCATCGGTCTGTGTATGTCTGTACAGCACAAGTCATCCATGCGTGTTGTGCTGGTGTTGCCAGGGGCAGTGATGGCCAAAGCTCAAGGTTGCCTCACTGCCACAGGATGTGACTGCGACTATTCGTGCCTTGCTGCCGGTCGCATGCAATGCAGCTGGCGTACACACATGCATGGCCACCGGCTGGGTGGGTGCCCCTGGCCTCGACCTCCAAGCCAACGCAGGAGCCCCAGCAGCCGCCCCAGGAGCCCAGCAACTGTCAACAGAGCCCACCTGACCCAGCACCTAGCCCGGCTGGAGCTGCTGGCGTAGAGGCAGGTGCTGCTCTCACGCTCACCTCACCTTGACTGCTGCATCGTCTCGCCACCCTGCACTGCCTGCGCTGCCTGGCTGACCCTGGCCCTGGCCCTGGCCAGCCATCGTTGGGGTGCGCTTGCTGCTGGCAGCCTTGCTGCTAGCTAGTCTGTCACCAGAGCCCACCTGACCCAGCAGCCCCCAGCCCCCCCTGTGGCTGCTGGCGTTGCGGCAGGTGCTGCTGGCTAGGCGGTTGCCCAGGACCCAAGTCTGCGCTGCCTGTGCCATCTGTTCCTGGGCCACTTGTGCCACAATGCTGCCTGTGTAAGATCCCCTGTCTTGTGAACACCACCTGCACTGCACCCTGCCTGCCTGCCTGCCTGCCTGCCTGCCTGCCTGCCTGCCTGCCTGCCTGCCTGCCTGCCTGCCTGCCTGCCTGCCCTGCCAGCTCAGCCTCCATAAGGCCTGGGCTAGTGGGCCTGTGCTCTTCAGCCATACATACTTTGTCCTATGTGCCATGCTGTTCGCTTGCTTGTGGGTGTGGTAGTGGGTCCTGCGCTCTTCAGCCATGCGCTATTCAGTCCTAAGTGTCATGCTGTTCGCTTGCTTGTGGGTGCGGGTGTGGTAGTTGTGAATGTGGTAGTGGGTGTGGCTGTGGCTGTGGGTGGGCCTTGATGTGTGCGGTGCAGTGGAGTGGGCAGTACAGTGGTTGCAGCCAGGCCTGCAGTGGGTACAGCCAGACATGCAGGCAGCAAGGCCTAGCCAACGCAGCCAGTGCTGCCGCTGCCTGCCGCTTCAGTGCATGGCTGGCTGGATGGCTGCTGGGTGTGGTTGCGGCTGTCGTTGCAGGCAGCATGGCCATATATGTCCTATATGACATGGGTCCTCTGTGTCTGTCCAGCTGCGCCAGAGCGCTGCAGCAGAGTGCTCATCCTCCGACTGCACAGCTCCTGCTGCCGGGCTGACCCCATGTCTCAGCCTGGGGCCGAGTTTGCTCGCAATATTTAAATCCACTTTTACTTACTGTATTTGTGGCATGTTGGTTTTTTCATTTCGCAAAATAGTGACATCTTCAGTGGCTGACCCCATTGACTGCCACCCCACACCTCTGGCCGAGGCTATAGCTGCTGCTAGGCAGCAATGTGCAGTTGTCTGTGTGCGATTTGCATGATGGTCACATGGCAGGGTCCCATGCTGCATCAGCCATGGTGGTCCTGATGCGGGCCATGTGCCAGTGGCCCTACTAGAGCGCTACAGACAGGACAGGACAGCCAGGACAGCCAGGGCTGTGGCAGTGTAGGATACATGCATGCATGCATGCTGGGGCTTGCAGCCAAGCCTGCAGCCATGAGGTGCGGAGGCCGGCCCACCCCGTGCACCACCCACCCACACTGCGCCGTGCATCTTGTGTGCATCATAGCCTTGGACATGGCTGCAGTGTGCCAGGTGGGGCCAATGGTGTGATTTGCTGCGGTGCAGGCGCAGGGTGTCCAGCCACCGCCCTCCTCTCCACCACCTTCGGCCCTAAATGCGCTCCCATCTGCCGACATGGGATCAGGTGAGGGCAAGGGCTCAGATTTCAGCTGCCTGACAGCATCATTACGAGGCATTGGCAACATATTCCACGATGTTGATGATGGTGATGGTGATGATGGGTGATACTAATGTAATAGTGGTTGCACGGTATCTGTCAAAGAACTGCCTGAGAACTGCCGTCTGCCTCCTAAGGGTCCAGCAAGCCCTGACCTACTCACAGTGACCCTGACTTTAAAACCCCAACCCAAACCTTCATCCTGTCCCCCAGCCCTCCCCCACAACGTCGCCGCCCTCATAGCACTTGCAGAACACTGTCCCTGCTCCACTGTCCCTGCTCTTTTGGGGGATATGGCGTCACACCACCTGGTTGACCTGGTCACACCACCTGGTTGACCTGGTGACACCACCAGTCGAGAAATTCATAGAAACCAAGAACATGTCATAGTTCATGGCACTAGCTACTCAAGTACAGTCATGGTGTGATGTACCCGAGCTCTGATGGGCTGGGAAATGAGGTTGAGGATTAGGATGGTTGCATACACCGGTCAAGCCGTCACCCCTCTGGCTGCATGGCTGCTCTGCTCCTTTGTAAAACAAGTCATGAACAACAGCTCAACAGCATGACATCCATGGGCTTAGGGTCAGGGGTGAAGTTTAGGGTCAAGGACCCACCAGTACACACGTGTCTGTGCAGCCCAGCCCTAGTAAGGACAAGGGTAGGGATATACAGGGCGGGACAAGGACAAGATTAGGGCAATCCTGGGCAGTCCTGTAAGGGCAGTCCTGTAAGGACAAGGTTAGGGATATACAGGTAGGGATATACAGCCCAGCCCCTGTAAGGGCAAGGGTAGGGATGTACAGGGCGGGTTTGGCCAGGTCCCCTCATCGCCCATGGTGACTTTATTTTTTCCTGCATGCACCCTCTATGCAGGTCCGATGGTCATGCTGGGCCTCATGGCGGCAGACATATTCCAGGCCACCCGGGCCCTGCGGGACTACTGTGACGCGCTGGGGCTGCCGCACCTAAGGCCAGAGTGCAGGGTGAGGCGGCGGCAGGGCAAGTGCCAGGGCAGGGGCAAGCTGCAGGCGGCAGGCTAGGGCTGGGGCAAGCGGCAAACGGCAGGCTAGGGCTGGGGCAAGGCTAGGCTAGGGTAGTGCAAGTGCCAGGATGCCAGGGGCAGGGCAGGCAGACAGCAGCAGCACCACCAGCGGCACCAGCAGCAATACCAGCAGCAGCAACAACAGCAGTATTGGGATGGGAAGAACTAACAGAAACGGCAGGTATGAGCATATGTAGCAAATTACTGCAGCAGCAGCACCGGCAATATCAGCACTTATAGCTGATACTACAGCAGCAGCAGCAGCAGCAGCAGCAGCAGCAGCAGCAGCAGCAGCAGCAGCAGCACCGGCAATATACCAAAATTGAGCAGTAAGGAAGCAACACGGCAGACGGCAGCAGCCGTGCTGACAAGCAAACGCCCTGTGATGATGACAAGCTGCAGCAGCGGCAATAAGCCTACCTGTCTGCTGGCCTTGCCCATCGGCTCACTAAAGCCCCTGGCTTCCCCCTGGCCTTGCTGCAGGTGTCAGGTGTCACTCAGCTGGCCGAGATCCAGGGCCCAGTGTACTTGAAGTATAACTCCTTGTCCCAGGTGGGTTGGCGTGCAGCTTGAGACCATGCGCATGTTTTGGTCGGGCGATGGTGGGTTTGCACCGTCATGAGCGGCAGCCTGGCCTTTTTGCCTAGCCTGTCGTGCACACTAGCAGTCAAAAGCCTGTCGCCACTGAGAGCAGTTACGTAGCATGTTTTGCGTGAGGCAGGTAAGCAGCACTGCTGTCGTGATGTATACATCTGACCAGTAGTGTACGGTGCATGTTTCCCAGGTGTGCTATGCATCACCCTACTTTGGGAGAGAGCGAGGCGTGCTGCTTCAGTTGGGACAGCAGCAGTTCGGCCATTTTCCGCTGGGCATGTTTGACGAGGATATGCAGAGGCCAGCACCTATCATTTAGCATTGCCTCCCTACCTACCTATTTGCCGCCCCATCCCCACCCCACCCACTCCGATGAGACGTTCTCAAAACTAACTTTCGACGAACTTTGGCCATCGGGGAACTTGAAACAATACGAAATATGGCTCGGGAATAATATTTTAGTTATAGTTTCCGAGGCCTCGGGAATCAAAAGGGATAGTACGGTATCGTATTAAAAAATACAAGTGCCGGCCGGCAAGTTGCGTGGGTGCCTTCGCAGCAGCTGCTGGTTGCTGCCACAACTAGAGTCAGGGCTAAAGCCATGCCGCGCGGGGTTAAAGCCATCGGCCGGAGCAGTCGGAGCAGTCGACCGCATGTGCCGGTTTTACATGCAAGAACATCAGAGTTGGGAGGCCCTGACTTTCCGACGTCGCCGTCCTGCCCAGACATCAAGGACAGGTTGCGGGACTGGCTGCGCTGCTCCTAGCTGCTCGATTCCCGCGTGACATGTTGCCTCTGTATCGCTGTATTGTATCGATACAAAAAATACACGTTTTTTCTTGTATTTTCTTGTATTTCCTGTATCGATACACGTATTACCCATCACTGCTTCTAGGGTATGCTACCCAGCAACTAGTGAATGGTATTTGTACATCAGAAGTGGTCTTATCAAGCATCTCATGTGCCACCAGTGTTGAATGGTTCTGTCAGGTCAGATTTCAGATGCGGGACAGAGCTGCAGTGAACAATAGACAACATGACGCATCGCTGACAGTTCCTGGTCAGCAAAGTTCGAGGCAGTCGGTTTGAAATGTTAACTGCTTAACGAACTCGGAATAGACAGGATGGACTGCATTGCTTTTGTGAATACAGCGCCATATGTTAGTCACAAATAAGAGCTTTCGCTGACCAAAACCTGGCAGGCCAAAAAGCGCCTTGATGTACACCAATCGCGCAAGCCCGCACAAACAGCAGGACCAGCTGCAAGAGCCGCGGTCACCAACACTATTGGCGGGCATGCACGAGCCACGCGAGCTTGATGTTCTGTGTTCAACGCAATATGTGGCAAGACGCAGGCGTGAGGTGCGTATGTGTCGCGCGCGGCACGGTACCTTCTCGAGGCATGTCGCGTCTAGGCCCGCGTAGGGAGCCCCAAACAGCGCAGTGCCCGTTCACCTCGCAATACCCACACACGCACTCATGAACCACCTTTACGAGGCTGTGAATGCCTTGTCTGAAATCCCACAGGAGTTCCAGGCCTGGGTGTGCAGCAAATCCCAGACCCCAAGGCGTGGTGACGTGGAGGGTGGTTCTGCTGTACCAAGTGATAGTAGCAGCCATGTGCCTCAGGATGATGCCGAAGAGCGGCGAGCAGCACGCTTCCAGCTGTTTAAGGTATGGCAGCGCCATGAACTGCAGTGGTATGAACTGCAGTCACAGTTGGATGGTGTTGCCCCTGACTGGAGCACTAATGGGGCTCATGCAGACTATGCCTCTATTGCTTGCTGCGTTTGCTGGTTTAGAATACATGCCATGTGCTGTGATTGACTGCAACTGTTCCTGGTCCGACACTCCCTGGCAGACAACCACTCTTTGTTATTCCCTCTGAGTTGGGTGGAAGGCTGCCTATACCGGTATTACTTCACCGGCAAGGATCGGGGAGCCAGTATAGAAAATGTTCAGCCGCATGGGCCTTGCCCTTGGTCTGTCCCCCAGGAGCGCCAGACAGCCGCGTCAGCTGCTCGGGTGCAATCGCTGGAAGCTGTGCGAGCTCGTGCAGCTGCTTTCTTAGCACGCCGCGAGCGGGCTCTCGCGAAAGTAGCCAACGCCGGTGAAGCGCTCGGCCAGGCTCTCCAGCGTCAGATGGCAGCTGCGGATGAGCGGCGCAGTGCGCTGCTAGAAGCTGAGCGCTATCGTCTAAAGCAGGAGCACGTGCTGGTCCTGACGACAGCCCGACTGGTGCGTTTGGCGTTGGCTGCCGTGCTTGCGATTCATGCAGCTGAGCCCAGCTGCTGGGTAGGTGACGTCCAAGGTGGTGGGCGATGCAGGCTCGGAGCCGCGAGGAGGTGGACGGAGCGGAAGCGCGCAGCGCATTGCAACGGAGGCTCGCTCAAGCCGAGGAAGCCCGCAACGCCAGGCTGGCCCATGCGGCCGCCAAAGCCGGTAGTAAGGTGGCGCGCGCCAAGGTACGTGTGTGCCGGGGGGATCACTACAGGGGGCCTTATGCTGCTGCTGCTGCTGTGTTGGACGCCTGCTGCCGTCACATGGTTCCTGAGCATTCCTGAGCCTCTCCTCCGCCCCACCTGTCCACCAAGCATCCCTCCATTTTTCTTTTCTCTAAATACAACAGCAGTACATTAACCTCTGGGAACCCATGACAAAGTAGCTGCTGCTTCACCTTGCTTCTTTATGCCATGCTGGTGCTGACTCACTAAGGATGACCTCCTGCCTCCTGCCCTGCCCCTCCTGCTGCTGCTGCTGCTGCTGCTGTGGCAATCACACAGGAGGTCAGCGCACTGACCAAGCAGCTGCAGGCCAGCAACAGACAGGAGCGCCTAGCCGCCCTCATGGCTCGACTTGAGACTGCCAGCCAGCGCCGCCTGGCCGCCCACTCACCTGCCTCCTCCCCTAACCCCCTCGCCCCCTGCCCCCCCGCCCACTCCTCAGCCCAGCGGGGCCCCAGCCCCAGCCCCCACCGCTCTGCCCGCTCCCCCCTCCCCACCTCCCCGGTCCTGGGTCCAGCAGCAGCAGCAGCAGCAGGGGAGGCACCCCTAGCGCCCTCCCCCTCCATCCCCTTGTCTTCTTCCGCGGAAACCCGGTCAGGCAGCACCCTGGAGGCGGCCTTGTGGGGGGCCGGCGGCGAGGCGCAGGCAGGCAGTGGTGCTGGCCGAGCCCGGTCCAACTCACTGCGCCAGGGCCAGGAATGCCTCAGTGAGCCCGAGGGAGTCATGCCCAGGGGGGTCACGGCCGACTCTGTCCCACCCCACAGCCCCACTGCAGCGATCCCAGCGGCGTCACACCCTTGGGGTCACACCTCTCACTCTTCCTCACTCTTTGCCCGCCCACAAACTCGCACTTCATCGCCTGAGGCTGTGTGTGGCCCCACCCTGAGCCAAGGCTGTGAGCAGGATTCTGGCTCAGAAGCCTGGGTCTCTGCCTCCCCCCCTCCTCAGCTGCCGGGCAACAGTGGAGCAGCTGCCTGGAAGCTGCTCAGCAGTTTCCGACCCTGGGAAGCTACCGAGCAGGTGGAGCAGGATGTGTCAGCCAGGGCAGCAGAGGCTGGGTTGCAAGGCAAGGTGGAAGCGCTAAGGCGTAGCAGCAGCAGCCGGAAGCTGCAAGCCGCCTGGCGTGTGTTCAAACGCCAGGCTCTCACCACCTCTGACCTGGCAGCAGCGTTTGTCAGGACGGGGGTGGTGCGGGTTCAAATCCCTGGAGCAGCAGCAGCAGCAGCAGCAGCTGCTGCCCAAGGTCCCCATCCAGCTCCAGAGGGAGGGGCGTCAGAAAGTGTGACCCAGGGCAACCTGGGTGTGACCCCACCCCTGGCGGTTGTGATGGGGCCAGGTGGTGCAGCGGTGGTGGGGGCAGCAGGGGGGGGCCAGGGAGGGGAAGGGCGGCTGCATCAGTTTGATGCCTTTGCAAAGGTGAGGCTCGTGTGGTGAGGACTGATTTGATGATGGCGGTTTTTGATGGCAACTTGTTATTGTTATGTATATGGTAGGATTATTGTTATGTATATTGTAGGATTATTGTTATGTATAAGGTAGGATAGGCCAGCTCTCTCCTGGGCAGGAGCAGCAGCAGTTGTGCACCACATGCTATATCCAGCCCTTGGCTCCTTGTTGCTGTCGGCAAGTGCAGTCTGCCTGGGCAGCCTTGCAGCCAGCGCTTGCATACCAGTGTATGATATCACTTTGCTCGCCTTTCATACCGCGATGCCCGACAGCGCAATTCGCAATGCGACTACTTGAAAGTGCAAAGACATGCAAAAAGTGCAAAGCAAAGTGCAAACCTCTGATATGAGGCATTTCACAGCGAACGCTATTCATACCGCGCTTTAAGAAAAGCACTGCACTGCTCTAGTGAAGCAGCATCTGTACAGCTAGCAATGACGTTGCCACAGCCACTGCCATACCATGCCCTGGCCACATCACAGTGCCCTGTCCTCTCCTGCCCTCTCACAGCCATCCACCCAGGCCGCTGTGCTCCTTGCTGCCTGGTAGGCTGCAGGTGGTTGAACCTGGTTGATGCTGACACTACCGCGACCGCTGCTGCTGCTGCTGCTGCTGCTGCTGCTGCTGCTGCTGCTGAGCGTTGTGCATGCGCTGCTGCTAGCTGCGCTGCGCTGCTGCGCTGCTGAGCATTGTGTCTGGTGCTGCCGCTGCTGCTGCTGAGCATTGTGTATGCTGTTACTGCTGCTGCCTAGGTTGTCCAGTCCAGAGCTACCCTGGGGGCTGCCAGCGCCCTCCTCAAGCGCCTGGCCACACGACTGCTGGCGCATGCCAAAGCGACCTCCTCCTCCAACAACCACAACCACCACTGCCACCCACCACCAGCAGCTGGGGTGGCCGGTGAGTGCGAGCGCTCCCCTTCCCCTCCCCCTCCCACCCCATCCCCATCACCTCGTCATGCCTTGCACCGCCAAGCAACCAGCCATCCCAGCCCCCCATCACCCCTCACCTTATCATGTCTTGCACAACCAAGCAACCACCACCGGTGCAAGCCATCCCAGGACAGGGACCCCTGCTGCTGCTGCTGCCGCTTGGATTAGGTGCAGGGGTGTGTAGGTGAGGGTGAGTGGCAGTGCTGTGTGGGGTTATTTCCAGGATGCTGCCCCTGTCCCTTTTCCTCTACTGCCACACTGTAGCCGCTGGTGAGGGGCACAAGGGGGGTGGGAGGGGGGGTGCCAAGGCGGTGCCAGGTGGTGTGTGGGGGGTAGGGCGCGTCCTCGATGTTGGCCCTGTCCACTGCTGCCACACCCATTGGTGAGGTGCTCCTCAGGGGCAGACATTGCAGCCAAGGCCTGCTGGGTGGCCCCTCTCGCCCTCACACTTCTCACCCTCACCCCTCTCACCCTCACCCCTCTCACCCTCACCCCTCTCACCCTCACCCCTCTCACCCTCACCCTTCTCCCCCTCACCCTTCTCCTGCCTGCAGGCCACCGAGCCGCGTGCAGCGCCCACCCGCCAGCCCTGGCCCCAGCAGCCTGCGGAGGGGCTTCGCAGCGCAATGTCACGCTGCTGCTGCGCCGCCTGTTCCCCGGCCTGCCCAAGAACAAGGTGCCGGACCGCTATCCTCCTCGCGTCTTCCTGTGCGCTCTCATGATGCTGCGGCATCCAGAGGTGGGGTCACACCTTCTCACACTTCCACATTATCACACCTTTCCCCGAAGATCTAATGCCCTTGTCATGTCTTGCACAACCAAGTCACCCTGGGTGTGACCTGGTGCGGGAAGGATCAGAAGTGTGATGGTCAAAACCCCGGTCACACTCTGCCGCTGCTGCTGCTGCTGCTTGAATTAAGCTACCGCCGTGCATGCCGCTGCCATCGCCGCTCGACGCCAAATGTAGCTTCTGTCATCGACGCCGAAGTGCAGCTTCTGTGGCGGCGGCTTTGACTGCCTTCGCTGCTGCCTTGGCTCCCATCCCAGTGCGATTGCCACCTGCTGTTGATGCTGAGGCTGCAACTCCCGTGGCTGCTGCCACAGGTCGTGTTCAGTGGGCAAGGGCCCCAAGAGGACGCCCTGCAAGCTGCAGCCACCACCATGGTGTCGGCCTTTGAGCAGCTGCTGACACGCATCCTGGACCCCCCTCCCCTGCCCACCCACCCCCCTGCCCTCCCTCCCTCCCCCCACTCCACCCTCACCTCCAGCCCCCTCCACAACCCTGGGGGGCAGCAGCAGCAGCAGAGTGTGACCGGGGCTTTGACCATCACACTTCCTGATCCTGCCCTCACTCCTGCGGCACAAACCAGGTCACACTCTCCTCCTGTTGCAGCCAGTCCCGTGGCGCAGGGTATGAGTAGCTACCGGGCAGCTAGGGCAGCCAGCCTTGGGGGGTTTGCCAGCCTGGAGGTGCCGGGGGCTCAGCAGCTGCTGGGCAGCTTCTTCACCATCGGGGAGATGCTGGTGCGCTTTGACGAGGCGTGGCTGCAGTACCTGGACCAGTTTGTGGCCTGGAAGCTGGAAGATGCGGCCAGCCTGGAAGCTCAGTTGGTAAGGGGCAAAAGTGTAGGCCAGTCTGGCGGGCGGTTGGCGGTTGGCAGTTTGCATTCAAACCTGGGTCAGCTGACAGTACACTTGTCAGGCAACTCAGCTGTGAACTTACATTCTAACCCTCATCCTAGACAAATCCCCCCTTCCCTCTCCCCCTCCCCCTCCCCCTCCCCCCCCCTCCCCCTCCCCCTCCCCCTCCCCCTCCCCCTCCCCCTCCCCCTCCCCCTCCCCCTCCCCCTCCCCCTCCCCCTCCCCCTCCCCCTCCCCCTCCCCCTCCCCCTCCCCTCCCCCTCCCCCTCCCTGACTGCTGCCCCCCCCCCCTACAGGTCGGCATGGCCGCTGAGATGGAGCGCAGCCTGTCATGCAAGCGTGCCCGCATAGCTGCGGACGCTCAGCGCAGCTCACCCGGCAGCAGGCTGGGACGCAGCATGCGCAACATGGAGGACATGGCAGTGCAGGTGGAGCATGACCAGGTGCTGCTGAGGTGAGAGGGGGAGGGGTTGTAAGGGAGGGGGGTGAGGGGGGGGGAGGGTGAGGGGGGGGGAAAGGGGGAGGAGGAGGGGGATTTGGAAGGAGGGTGGGGGGGAGGGGGGAGGAGGAGTGGGGAGGGGGAGGGGGAGGGGGAGGGGGAGGGGGAGGGGGGGGGGAGGTTGCAGCCGGAGTGGGTTCAGGCTCCTTGCAGCACCCCGTCGGGTTGGTGTGGGGGCTGCGTGGGTGGGGCGTATGGGGTGGCATGGGTGGGGAGGCTGTGACGGCAGGAAGCCCCTTCCCCCTCCCCCTCCCGTATCATCGCCACCCCCTCCTTGTCCTACCCCCTTCCTCCCCTCTTCCGCCAGCTCCTCTTCTGTCACCCCCTCGCCCCCTTTCCACCCCCTACCCTTCCCCCGCCCCCCCCCCCACAGGGGCTTCCCTTGTAGCGCAGAGAGAGGCTTGCGAAGCTGCCCCCCTCCCACTCACCTTCGGCCCCGCCCCCTTCTGCCCCCTCCCCATCCCCGTGCCACCCCCGCCATTCCCCCTTATGCCCCCTCCCCACCCCCGTTCCACCCCCCACCCACCTCCCTGAGGCCCCCGCCCCACCGCCTTGCCACCCCCCACCCACCCCCTTGGGTGCCAGCCTAGCTCTTGCTGTGCAGGGAGCGTGTGTTCAAGCTGTCTGGCCCGCTCTGGCCTGGCCCGCCTTGACGCCGCCCTGGAAGCTGCCCGGCTGGCTGGGGCAGCAGATGCTGCGGCTTCCCAAAACGACGCCAGCCAGAGTGACGTCACAGCGAGTGAGACAGAGAGTGAGAGGGAGGGCACCACCCCTCACTCTTCCTCACTCCGCACCCGGCCACCTACCCACACACACCGCAACCCCAAGGTGGCGCATGGAGGTGCCTTCACACCCCTGACACCCCCCCAGCAGCAGCAGCAGCAGCAGCAGCAGGTAGGGGTCGCTTCAGCTGTCCATGGCAAGCAGGTAGAGCAGGCAAGGGCGGGGGGGGCGGACTCTGGGTCGTCCCCGCCCCCTCCCTCCCTCATCAGCCCAGCCACATCCTCACAACCGGCCCCCCAAGCAGGGGCAGCAGCAGGGCTAGGGGTGGGGTCAGGGGAGGGGGGGCCAGGCACAGCCAGCAGCCCCCCTGGGGCCCCCCCTTCCCCCCCCACCTCTCATCGACCAGGGGGCCAAGCAGGATCAGGAGCGGGGCTGCGTCGCGGTTTCTTTGCCCCGGCCAACTCAGCTGCCCCCAGCAGCAGTGGCAGCAAGGCGGCAGCAGCGGCGGCGGTGGCGGCTCCGACAGCAGCTCCTCCCCTCCTGCCCCCACCACCCTGCCCCTAGGGGGGCACACAGGTCCCGCCCCACCCCCCCAGCAGCCCCCCCAGCAGCCCCCCCAGCAGCCCCCCCAGCAGCTGATGCAGCTGCCACTGGTGGTGGATGTGCGTGCCCCCAGTGTCGCTGCAGGGGGGCTGGGGCCGGGCAGCTTGGCCCCCTCCCCTGGCTCTGTGATGCCCAGCAGCCCTGGAGCACCCGCTGACGCCATCAGCAACCTTCAGGTGGGGGGGGAGGAGTCGGAGAGTGTGAGAGGGAGTGTGGGGGGGGGTAAGAGGGAGGGGATGAGAGAGGGAGTGGAGGGAGGGTGAGGGAAGGAATGACAGTGCTTTCCTTTCAGCCTGGTCTCAATGGATCAGGGCTGCATGCTGCTCTAGCCAGCTTCCTCCTTCGTGATGCACCGCAGCATCGTGAAGGGCACGGAGGGGGAGGGGCAGGGGGAGGGGGAGGGGCAGGGGCAGGGCACTTGGGGCACTTGGGGCAGGGCAGGGATGTGCAGGGCTCCATTAGGAGCTGTGCCACTGCCTGGTGGCTGCAGATGGTGTGGGAGCTGGTCCATGACCCCGGCTATGCGCTGAGCAGCACGGATGCTGAGGCCAGCTGGGGGAGGGCTGTAGCAGCTGCTGACAACCCCCTGGTGGGTTGCACCTCCCCACACTCACTCTCACACCCGCCTCCCTCACACTGTCACACACTCCTTCTCCTTCGTCAACCCTCCAGATTGTCACCAATCATGCAATTTTATAAATGATATCAGAACAGCCGTGGCACTGTCATGCTCTGAAGGCTCTTAATACCCTGAGGCTGCCAGGTGTGACGGGACTGTTATCACTCCCTTTTGTAAGCAGCTTCAAAACCAACTCCTCTTCCATGCTCCCCACTCCTCTCCCCACTCCTCACCCCTACCATCTCACTCTGATCCCTGCTTTCTCCTCACACAGCTCATCCTTAGCTTCCTTGGATTTGTCATCCTTAGCTTATGTATCCAAACACCTTTCCCTCATTCACCTGCCCATTGCAGCCAAGCTTGGACCGCGACGCCCTGTCTGCCCTGCCCTTGGAGGAAGCAGTGGCCAGTCTGAGGCATCATGCCCAGGCAGTGGCTGAGGCAGCGTTTTGGGACAACCTGACCCAACGACTGACCCAGGCGCTGTTGGTGAGTGACGTACCCACCTGCTCTCCCCTGTACACACACCTCTGCCCCCCTCACCCTCACCCTCACCCTTACCCTCACCCTCACCCTCACCCTCACCCTCACCCTCACCCTCACCCTCACCCTCACCCTCACCCTCACCCTCACCCTCACCCTCACCCTCACCCTCACCCTCACCCTCACCCTCACCCTCACCCTCACCCTCACCCTCACCCTCACCCTCACCCTCACCCTCACCCTCACCCTCACCCTCACCCTCACCCTCACCCTCACCCTCACCCTCACCCTCACCCTCACCCTCACCCTCACCCTCACCCTCACCCTCACCCTCACCCAGTCTGCTCCCCCCTCCCTGTGTGATGATGCCCTCCCCCTTGCCCCCGTGTGTTGCACCACAGGCCGGCAGCCTGCTGCCCCTGGCTCTGCCCCTGCTCAGCGACCTGGGCACTGGCCTCGCCGACACGATGGCTGACTCCACAGCTTCCCAGCAGCTTCGCCAAGAGTTCAGCCCGCCCACCCTGACCACCTCCCTGACCTCCCCCTCCTCCTCATCAACGAGTGGATTGGGTGAAAGAGCTGGCCTGGTGGTGGGCATGACCCTGGTGATGGAGCGGCTGGCCCTGCTGCTGCTACGCTATGGTGCTCCAGCTAGGGAGGACATGGCTGCGCAAGCCCACAGCCTACTGAGAGTTGAGCTTGCCCAGGCCTGCCAGGCAGCGTTCCCAGTGCTGGCGGGGGGGCAGGCAGGGATGGGGCAGGGCGTGGGGATGGAGGCTGTGCAGGGGCTGGGGAGGAGCCTGGCCAGGGCGGTCCGGCTGCTGCAGGCTCAGCTGAAGCTGCTGAAGCTGGACGCTGCAAATGGTCGTCTGGCACTGCTGGCACGACAGGTGGGCGGTGCAGGGGGCTGGGGAAGGAGGGGGTGGTGGGGTGGGGTGGGTGAGGGGAAGGGGTGAGGCTTGATGTGTGATGGGTTTTAGCATAGCTGGGGGAAGGTGGAGGTGTTGATGCAATGGCTGGGAGGGAGGGTTGCCTCAACTGGGACGTAGTCTCATGGGAGGGAGGAAGGAGGGGTTTGAACCAGGCAGGGCAGGGTAGGCAGGGCAGGGCTGGCTCTGCAGCTGGCTGTAGACCCTTAGCGCTATCAGGGCCATCGAGCAGGGCAGCTGTGCTCTGGCCACCCCTTCTGCTACCCCCTTAGCCATCACACCTGCCAGCTTCACCCGCCCACCCACCAACCCACCCACCAACCCACCCACCCACCAACCGCCAACCAACCAACCAGCCAACCTGCCAGCCAGGGTGGCCCAACCTACTCCCTTTCCTGAGCCCACTGTTGACCTGCTTGCTTTGGCACCCATCTCCTGACACAGCAGTGGCAGTAGGGGCGGAGCCGCCTGGGCTCACCCTCCCCACCTGCCAGCAGCCGTACCATGCAAATGGTTGCATGGGTGTATAAGGTGTAAACCATGGTGTATGATGGTGTAACATGGTGTAACATGGTGTTAAATGGTGTATTGTGGTGTCATAACATCATCATCGTCACCACCTTCCCTGCCTGCCCAGGTGCGGGGCAGCGCTGGCATCACGTACCTGCGCTCCAAGTTCGCCGCCTTGCACGGCATTCACCCAGACGACGTCCTCAGCCCACCCCCCACCTCCCCTCCTCTTCCCCATCAGCCCGACAGCTCCCCTAGGGCTGGCAGTGGAGGCCCGTCTGGCCACAGCATTGCCCAGGACCGCTGCATGGCTGCGCTCTGCAGCAACCACATCAACTGCCACAACCGCCGCGCTGCTCTCAACCGCCGGGCTGGATTTGGGTGACGAGCGCCTTCTGGAAGCGGTCACTGCGGTCACTGAGCATGGGGCAATAACTGCTGCAACCAACTGCCTACCAGCACAGCTACGCAGCGGGCTGCGGCTGCACCTGACCTCTGCCCCCGCTGTGGCTGCCACTCTTGTCGCACCCGCCCCCCCTCACACTCAGCCTCACACTCACAGTGTGACTCCCTCCCTCGTGACGTCACCAACCTCCCTATCTGATAGTTCGCCCGATGCTGTGCCAGCCCCTGCTCCCGCTCCAGCCTCAACCGCCCCTCCTCGTTTGCCAGTAGCAGCAGCCAGCTGGCAAGGGGTGGTGCGCTTAGGTGTGTTGGCCCTGGTCACCTCAGACCAGCCCGCAGTCAGTCCGGCCTTGGCTGAAACCCTAGCCTGGGACGCCCAGCGCCTCCATGCCGCGCAGAACAGCTTCCAACGGCTGCTTGTGGTGTGCGTGTGCATGGGCCTGGTGGCGAGCACTCGGGCGGGGCGCGCTGTGCCGCCGCTCAACGCGCATGCCGGGCAGGCGGCTAAGCGCCGGCTGCTAGTACTGCTCGCCGACTCGAGTGTGGGGCTGCCCGACCTCGTCACCGAGCTGTCGCGCTTGGTGGCGCACGAGGCAGGGCCGCGCACCTTCACCGGTCACACTGCCGATGGCGGTCACACTGTGGCGAACGGTCAGCTGGAGCAGCAACGGCGTTGAACCTCGAAGAGGAGGCCGCGCTCAGTCGCAGCTTCAAGGCGTTGGTTGAGCCGGGCAGCGTCGCCTTCAGCGCAGTGAAGGAAGCGCTTTCCAGGGTTCTAACCTTGCACCTCTTGCTCGGGCCCCTAGCCATCCGGCAGGAGCCGGCCGTACGCCGCGCGGCTGCAAGTATGCTGGCACAGGAGGGTGCGGCTGTCGTTGCGGAGGATTTGGCGCAGTTAGCGCAGCAACTCCTGGCGCTGTGCGGTGTCTCGGAGGCTGTGCATGGGGAGGTGTACGCACGGATGTGTGATTTTGTGTGAGGGCAGTGCTGTCGGAAGTCTACTGCAGGTATCAGTGCTGGGGAGTTGATGCAGGTTATCTGACGAGGGTGTCGCACACATCATGACCAGGGTCGGCCAATAGCAGCGGTTAGAGTGCTTCTGGCGCAGTCAGGAGTAGCAGTCGGCGCATTGGCCACTGCACTCGACCAAAACATGCTCAATTTGTTGTTTGCAATTAGGTTGTACATACGGATTCTCCCGTGTCATTGTAATATCATTCAGGGATGTCATACCCGGAACCCACCACCCGCCTAGCTCTCCCATTGTCACTTGCGCTTTTCATAATCATTATCTTGTGTGGTGCGAGAAAAAAGGATCCAAGCTGGCGTTGGACCCGCCCGCGCCCCGCGGGCCTTCATAGTGCCCGATTTTTGAAGGTGCCAGCCCCTGGTATGCTTGTGTGGGCCGGCAGGAGGGGGGTGGAGCGTGTGTTCGAGGGGGTGGAGGAACCCTCTTCGCAGCAAGGTGATTCAGAGCGTGGTGCAGGCTGTCAAGCTCACTGTGGGTTCCGGGCGTGCAGATGATGTGATGTGCTTAGGTTGTGGATAAGTACAAGCAGTGAGTGATGGTTGTTGCTGCAGGTGTATGGTATCCCCCCAGCCCACGCTTGGGGCAGGTCTGGCGGCAGCATGTGGGGTGTGTAGTGTAGTGGGATGGGAGCTGTGTCAATGACGCTGGCACTCAGGCGTTCCCAACATGGGGTTGGCAATCTTCATGCAACTGCAGCCCACCTACTCAATCTTTTGATGTAACGTTTGTTGCGTCTGCTGCGATGTGATATTGCGCGTTTAATGTAAGACTGGAATTGCCATCGGAGTCTTTCGATGCGGGCAGCCACATGTGACCCCGAATGTGTCCCAATCGCAGACCGTGGTTAGCTACACCGGTAAGCTACGTCCTTGGCTATCCGTTAGCGATGCACGACATGTCGGTGGCGCACACCACTGAAGTCCGGCAAACATGGCTGCGCGAGGTTCCTGATGGTGCAGGCCGCTTGGCGAGGATGTGAAGAAACTCGAAACTGTGTGTGGCAGCGCTGTATCGCTGTAATGGTGGGCGGCACAGTAGGGACTAGTCACCCCCTCCAGCTATGATCCGCTTTATGTTTTGCACCATTGAACAAACAGCCTGACCTCACACAGATTTTTTATAGCATACTCACTAACGCGTCCGTGGTACTATGCAACTCAATCATTGGGTTTGTATGTGACAAGTTATACCGCTTACAAGGTACACATGCTGATGGCTACAGCTATGGGAGCAGCTCAGCCCAGCACCCTCACCAACTGACATCTTCATTCCAACTCAAGAGAGCCCTGTGGGGAGGCCAGCAGCCCGGACTGCACCCTACAATGCTCACCACTGCTTGAGCACCGTCAGGTTGCATCTAGAGACAGGTGTCAGCCGCCGTGCCCTCTCCAAGTGCCGACAGTTCTTCGTCTCTGAGCAGTGCGTCCTCCCCAACCCTCACCGGCCAGGCAAGACATCCACAGTTGGGCGTGAATTCCACATCGTGTCCACCTACATGCGGCGCAAGACCCTTGGTAAGATGCAAAGGGGAAGGCAGGGTGGCGTGGGTGGGAAGGGGCTGGGAGAGAGTGGAAGGGGGTGGAAGGGAGTGGTAGGGGGTGGGAGGGGGGGCTGAGGGGAGGGTTGAGGGGGGGCTGAGGCTGGGAATAACCGCATGTCTTTGCTCTGCTGCCTGCTTTCAGACCAACTATTGCGCGCAAAGGCAATACACCTGCAATTTGATGGGTGCACATGCGATCGCCATGGCAAGGTGCTCGTATTGCGAGTGACAGCAGCAGTCACCCCGCAGCACCTGCCAGAAGGCTGGGAGCAGAGACCCGGTGGTGGGGCTGGGGCAAGGGCTGGGGCTGGGGCTGGGGCAAGGGATGGGGCTGGGGCTGGGGCAGCAGCTGGGGCTGGGGCTGGGGCTGGGGCTGGGGCTGGGGCTGGGGCTGGGGCTGGGGCTGGGGCTGGGGCTGGGGCTGGGGCTGGGGCTGGGGCAAGCTGGAGGGTACCCAAGCTACTGAGCCACGTGTGCACCCACATCCGTGGGAAGCTTGCTGCAGCTGCGCCCCCTCAGCAGCAGCTGACACCTGCAGGCACCACCCCTGAGCTGGCTGAGCCTGCTGGTGCACCCCCTCAGCAGCAGCAACAGCTGGCAGCGGCAAGCACGTCCCGTAAGCGTGGGGCACCTGCAGCTAACAAGTCGAGGGCAGCAAAGCAAGGTGAGACAACACCACGTACTGCACCTAGCACCTTGTTTAAGCGTAGTAGAGCAGCCGGTAATGCACTAGCGCCAGCAGCAGCTCCAAAAGCTCATAGTGGTATCCAGTCGTCACGACTGCCGTCGTCGCGTCCACATGCCAAAAGCAAAACATGTTCCGACTGCTGCTGCGTGTTGCAGGTGCCACTCACAACAGCGTGGCGAAGCGTGCTAGTGCGGCGCGCCTCGCATGTGGCGAAATCGCATGAATTCAAATGCTTATCTTTGGACAGGCACTGAGCACCGCTGAGAGCGAGATAGTTTTTGCTGCGTCTGCCATTTCGTAGATATGACTCTCCTCTGTTCAAAGCACTGTTTACATATATTTTTGACTGAGTGGCTGCGGAGATACGGGCTTCGTATCACAGGGGGGTGGTTTTCAGGTAGTTGGGAACGCTACTGTAGGTGCCAGCTTGGGTGCACAGGTGGGGGTGCTCAGCAATCCACCGCATGTATGTTGCGCAGTTTGTGCACCCTTTGTTGGGGAGGAGCATGGCGGTAAGGGTTGGTATATGTGCTTAGGCTTGTGCTGCATGTAGGACGTGTCGCACGGCCATGTTGATGTCTGTTTTGTTGGGTTAGGCCCATGACTTGCCTTGGTGCTGGCAGAGTAAGGGGAGGACCAGTGAGCCAAATGGCTTGTCATGTCCTAATGTGTGTGGTGTCTCCACCACCACGTAAGGGACATTTGACTTTGCGGCGTGCCTGGTGAGAGTTGTCATGGAGGGGTTTGGGACTAGGGAGCGGTTCCTTAATTAAGTTTAATTAAGCGTCATATTAAGTATTAGTTCCGTTTTCATGCGTTATAATAGTTAATAGCCTGCTGTTTAAGAGACTTAGTTCCCTATTATGCTCTTAAAAACGCGGGACGCGGACCATTTTAGAAAAGTGCATAGCTGGTTCAAACTGGCTACCGTTGCAAGTCGCGTATGGTGCTACCACGCCCCGCCCTTCGCTCCAAAACAAAGTGTTGCTCCAGAAGTGCGGCTTCGCCGCACAGAATGTAGCCACAACGCACCTAAAACGGAACTAAATTAGATAGTGGAAGCGCCCGGGGCGTTTTAGGCCCCCAAAAACACTCGGCCTCGGCGCTGGAGCGTAACAGCTCTCGACCTCAGCCAGCAGCCGCGTCGCTACGCTCCGCGGCTGCAGGCTTCGGTCTCGAGCTGTTACGCTCCAGCGCCTCGGCCTCGCGTTTTTAGGGCGCCTAAAACTACCGGCGCTTCCACTATCTACTACTTAAGTCGCTTACTACCACTTAATATTAAGCGCTGGTGACTCTCTTTTTCTAACCCTCTCGCTCTACCCTTCGTGGCTCTACCCCTTGCTTGATGTAACCCCACTGCGGGCCCGCGGCGTGGTCCTGCCTAAAAAGTGCATCGACCCCTTTACTGGGTACGCGATAGCTATTCCTCACTACACGCACAAGCACACAACCGTTTAGTGTTTGCTCGCGGTATTACCATTTGTGCACTACTAGAGAGCAACTTTGCTCAACTCGCATTGTTTGTGCTTAAGAACCACACCATTGGCCTTTGCTGGGTACGCAGATGCAACACCAACCAAAGCGCGTCTTTGTGCAACTTGGTCGCGGTCCACAGCGGGGCCGGGCCCCAGCGACCCAGTCATAGCCGTTTTGCTGTAATACAGCTGTTCCGGAGCCACTACGGCTTGTTGGCATATGTTGCTGCCTGCCCGCGTGCCTGCCGGCTGAAAGTGCCAATGTGAGGCGATTACAGTTGCGACCCGTGCGCTGGGGTCGCACAGCTGCACTCATAGCAATGTGGGTCAAAAAGAAGCCACTTAATACACTTAAGGGGCTTAATACGACCGGCCTTAATTTAATTAAGCTATTAAGTTAATATTAAGCGGAGGAACCGCACCCTATTTGGGACGTAGACCAGTGGTGTGGGTGTTGCGTGTGTGACATCGTCAGTTGCTTGATAGAGGCTGGCAAGCTCTGTGGCAAAGCTGGTGTTAAGGGCTGTCGTGGCGTTCTTTTGGGCTACACTGCATCTAGTTAGCAGGTTTGCTGCCCGGGCAGGTGTGATGACTCACACGCGTGTACCATCTGTGTTGTAGACAGCTACGACATGTTGAGGGGTTGGCTGGGTCAGGGCTTGTGTCAGCGCTGAGGTTTGCTGGCATGGGTAGAAGTCTGCATGCCGGAGCCACACTTTGCACTTGTCGGTTGGGCATATATTGAGTTGCGCGTTGATAGGGAGGACATCAAAGCCAAATTTTTGAGCGTCGCGGGTCGTGCCGTGGGTGGACTGCCATTGTCCGCGTGCGGTGTCGCCCATGCTTTCTCGCAGTCCTTGCGCGTGGCAGCTCAGGGCAGCATATGACCATTTATTGCATTCAAGGTGCTGTGTTGCACTGCTCTCATCAGGTGCTGTGCTGGTGCTGCCTGCTCTCATCAGGATGCCGCCTCACTGACCTAGCCCGTGTGCTTGCCTGCAGCCGAGCTGTTTGTGGTGCTGGTCAGTGGCTTTCGCCACGGCCAGCTGGTGCGAGCCATGCTGCCACCCCCTGCCTGGCGGCAGGGCAGAAATACGCAGAGACTGTTTGCGGTGAGGCGACACCCAAGTCACAGCTATGTGGTGCAGCCTCACCACCTGTTGGCTGGAAATGTCGAACAGTGGGCAGCTGAACCATACTTGTGCATCCAGCTCCATGTCCTATTGCTCATATTGTGCATGCGGCTCATATTGTGCATGCATCACCATGTCCACACTTGATATTTGACTTCATAAATATGTAATTCAGCACATTATTCCCCTACTAACGGTTAACGAGTAGGGGCTGTGTTGTCTGCAATCGAAACTGAGTAACTGCGACCTATAGCCGGTACCAATACCTGATTTCCTACCCCAACCCACTTGCGAAGGTCAGGCGATCGATGTTGGCATGAAACACATGCTCTGATGCAGTGTTTTTTTTCGTTTCGCCCGGATGCATGATCTATAGCTCAAAGTGACATGGCATAGGTTCATACCCCTGATTTTATAGCTCGACCCTACTTCAAAACATCGCTCAGTTAGAAAATTTAACGAAAACTACGCTAAAATGCGCAAAATCTCAGGGTAAGTCGCAATTGTCATAGCGCAGTGCGAGGTAGTGAAGCTCGAAAAGCGACCATTTCATAGCGCAATAGGACCCCTGAAATGTCGCTTTTTATAGCGATCGCTATATATAAAGCGAAAAACAACACTGCTCTGATGTAAGCAACAGGTTAAGCATTGCGCGGTGCACACATGCTACTGTGCTACAGGCTGCTGGGCTAGGGCCTTGGGGGCTGGGTCTGGCAGCTTCTTGAAGCCCAATGCGGAATACTCCTTGCCCTTGGCCGGAAGCCTTCCTCGGTGTGGCCACCTGCACAGCTCCAGTGGGCGCCACTTGCTCTCCTCTGCCCGCTGGAGGTTGAGGGCTGCGTTGCAGTCCCTGTCCATCCATTTGCCAAGGTCCCCGGGGATGGCCTGGGCCAGCCAAGGGCACCACATGAGCCCCCGCACTGGCGCCTCAAACCGCTTGCTCCAGGCTGACCGCAACAAGCGGTTCTGCACCTGACCTGGCTTGGGCTTCCAGTCCTCAGGCCTGGTGGGCTTGCTGCTGTCCAGCTCCTCCTCATAGGGCTGGGGGCTGTTCATGATTGAGCTGGTGCGGAACTCATCCAATGTCACCACCTTGCCTGGCACCCTGTCGGTTGGCTTGCCGCTGTTGGGCCTCTCTACCACCTTGCGGCAGGCCTGCAGCACAGCCTTGGCCCCCCACCCACCCCGGGTGCCAATGCCGGCGTTGCCAAAGAACACCACCAGCTGCTTGCGGGCCCCCCACTGCTGCTGGGACACGCTGGCTGCCTCCTCCTCCAACTGCATAGCACACAAGGCACACAATGCGCATGACATCCTTAAATGGATTGGCACCTAGCAGGTCACGTGTGGGGCAGTCATCAGCCTCTGGTCCTGCCCCTCCCCCCCTACCCTTGGCACTCCCACCTTCTTGAAGTAGCGCTCCAGGACCTTCTCATGCGCGCCATGCAGCCTCATCTTCTGCTCAGCCCACTTGGGATGCATGTACTCCCCCCACACTGCATCCCAAGTGGTCAGGGTGACGGCCACATGCCGCTGGATGGCCGCTGGAGGTGCCTGCAGGGGTGGCTGCTGCCAGGTGCTGCAGCTCGAGCGTGATGTTCTCATTCCACCGCTGAGAGTTGAGGCGAGCCTGGATCAGGCCGCTGTCATGCTGCACCTGTCCCTAGGGACGCAGAGGAGGACCCAGTTCAGCTGCGGATGCGGCTCCGGATGCGGATGAAGCAACCCATCTGATGAAGCCCTTCACGTAGCACTTGACGAACTGGATCCTCGAGTTGGCCCGCTCCTCCAGTCTCTCCTTAAGCGCCTTCCCTTGTGGGGAGACTGGGCCTACCCAGCCCAGGTTGTCAGCCTTGCCCTTGGGCTTTGGCCTAGGCTGCTTGGGTTTGGGCTGTTTGGACCTACCCGCGACCTTGCGCTTCTTGCCCTTCATCGCGGTCTGTAGTAGATGGTACTTCGCGACTGTATCCACTTTCACGACTCTCACACTTATGACATGGATTAGGCCGCTGTCATGCTGCACCTGGTCCCTGGTCAGCTTGCTCCTGAAGAAGCCTTGCAAGCAGCCATCCTCACGCCACACCCCTGAAGCTGCGCTGACTGCCTGGATGGCACCAGGGTCCAGCCCCATGCCCATCTGAGTGGCTGGGTTAAACAGGAACACCCGTTCGTCAGCCAGGCCGCTGCCTATGTCAGATGTAGGGCGTTTGTTGCTGCTGCTGCTGTCAGAGGGGTCTTCAACTGTTGGGCTGCTGCCAGAGGGGTTACCCTTGGGCTTTGTTTAGGTTTCTTGGGTTTGGGCTGTTTGTTACTGTCACGATTCTCACTCTCGCGACTTACATTGGCAACAATTACATTGTAGAGACATGCTATTCAGCAGGTGCACAGCCTACAGAGGAAGGCTTCATTAACGGTCAGGTCAGGTCAGGTCAGGTCAGGTCAGGTCAGGACAGGACAGGATTCCTTGTTGGTTTACAGCTCCCCACTTAGACCTGGTGGACAGCTGTAGAAAAACAAACCACTGTCGCAAAGACTGATGCGTGGGCTCTTCATGGCTCCGCGGGACTGAGCGTGTAACCATCTGCACACGTGCAGGTAGTGCGGGGCGACCATGTGCGCTGCCTCGACGAGCTGTCCGCTGCTCGTATTGGGTTGGGGCGCTTCCCTGACAGCGAGGTCATGCCCCTCGTCAAGGCCATCGTAGGTAGATCAGGATAACACACCTTATCTGAGTGACAGCGATGGCAGATAATTCACACGGTTAGAAATCGGACAATACTCAGAATTTGTACATCAGCAAAAGACCGAAAAGTTGGGGGCCCCAACCGCCAGCTCCGTCAGGCCGCAGCCGCACCCACCCGCAGCAAGACTCGCCCAGCACGTTGCGGGGCAGCCAAAGAGCTGGCTCCCCTGCGCCCGCCCCCACCCCAACGCTGAACGCTGCTCAACAAAGCAATGCAGCCAGGTTACCCACGCCGTGAGCGGGGCGCAGGCCACACCGTTAAGTTCAGCATGGGCGGTGCTGCCCCGCTGCCAGCCCAGCCAGCCCAGCCCGCCCAGCCTATGCGAAGGCGAAATCGCCCTGGTCAGCCTGCTCCCCAGCGTGCGTCTCAACGTGCAACCCACGACCAGCCGGAGCTCTAGGACCGCCACATCCCAGCCCTGCCCCACCCCATCCCAGCCCTGCCCCACCCTCTCCCAGCCTTGCGTTGCCCCTCCCTCCCTGCCCAGCCCTGCCCCACCCCCTCCCAGCCCTGCCCCACCCCCTCCCAGCCCTGCCCCACCCCCTCCCAGCCTTGCATTGCCCCTTCCCTCCCTGCCCGGCCCTGCCCCACCCCCTCCCAGCCCTGCCCCACCCTCTCCCAGCCTTGTGTTGCCCCTCCCCTCCCTGCCCAGCCCTGCCCCAAAGAAAGAAAGAAAGAAAGAAAACTACTCCGGTACAAACCGGCGTGCATTAAGGGAGGAGCTTCCGCCTGTGGCGCGGCCTGCTCCCACCTCCAAACGTTGGACACAGGCTGGACATGTCCCCACCAAGCTGCCCTAGCTGTAGCCACAGACCACAGCTAGCACCCAAGGCAAACAAAGAGGCATGAGAGGAGCAATGACCAGTGCACTCGGCAGCTGGACCTATCTCTTCTCCTCGTTGACGAGAGCAGTTCCAGCCTTGTCCGCTGGATGTCGCACTAAAAGCTTAAGTTCAGGATATATAAGTCCAAACTTCAGCTGTCAGCCAACGTCATGCGTTGAGGTAGCTCTACTCCCTCCTTGACGACGCCAGCAACTCCACAACAGCTCGATGACCCGCAGCGGTCGTGTGCGGCACCCGGACCTCATTTGTATTCCGCTGGACTATTCCGCTGGAGCGGTGCCCGTTCAAGCCTGGGAAGGCTGTCCCGTTGCATCCCGATTTATATACCGCTGGGTGCGGTGGTGAGGTAGCTTAGCCAATCCGTGCGACCGAAGTCAACACGGATTGTTACCAGGGCCACCGCGTGGAGGTGCCTCACCGCCAGCCCCGCCCTGCCCCACCCCCTCCCAGCCCTGCCCTGCCCTGCCCTGCCCTGCCCTGCCCTGCCCTGCCCTGCCCTGCCCTGCCCTGCCCTGCCCTGCCCTGCCCTGCCCTGCCCTGCCCTGCCCTGCCCTGCCCTGCCCTGCCCTGCCCTGCCCTGCCCTGCCCTGCCCTGCCCTGCCCTGCCCTGCCCTGCCCTGCCCTGCCCTGCCCTGCCCTGCCCTGCCCTGCCCTGCCCTGCCCTGCCCTGCCCTGCCCTGCCCTGCCCTGCCCTGCCCTGCCCTGCCCTGCCCTGCCCTGCCCTGCCCTGCCCTGCCCTGCCCTGCCCTGCCCTGCCCTGCCCTGCCCTGCCCTGCCCTGCCCTGCCCTGCCCTGCCCTGCCCTGCCCTGCCCTGCCCTGCCCTGCCCTGCCCTGCCCTGCCCTGCCCTGCCCTGCCCTGCCCTGCCCTGCCCTGCCCTGCCCTGCCCTGCCCTGCCCTGCCCTGCCCTGCCCTGCCCTGCCCTGCCCTGCCCTGCCCTGCCCTGCCCTGCCCTGCCCTGCCCTGCCCTGCCTTGCCCTGCCCTGCCCTGCCCTGCCCTGCCCTGCCCTGCCCTGCCCTGCCCTGCCCTGCCCTGCCCTGCCCTGCCCTGCCCTGCCCTGCCCCGCCCCGCCCTGCCCTGCCCTGCCCTGCCCTGCCCTGCCCTGCCCTGCCCTGCCCTGCCCTGCCCTGCCCTGCCCTGCCCTGCCCTGCCCTGCCCTGCCCTGCCCCGCCCCGCCCTGCCCTGCCTAGCCCTGCCCTGCCCTGCCCTGCCCTGCCTGTAGGTGTATGGCAGTGCAGGCTGCAGGTGTGCTGCAATGCATGAGCAGCAGCAGGCTGCAGGTGTGCTGCAATGCATGAGCAGCAGCAGGCAGCAGTGCATGTGCTGGAGTGCATGAGCAGCAGCAGCAGGCTGTAGTGCATGAGCAGCAGTGTATGGGCAGCAGCAGGAGGCTGCAGGTGTGTGGCAGTGCAGGCTGCAGGTGTGTGGCAGTGCAGGCTGCAGGTAGCAGCAGGCTGCAGGTGTGCTTCAATGCATGAGCAGCAGCAGGCTGCAGTGCAAGTGCTGCAGTGCATGAGCAGCAGCAGCAGGTTGTAGGTGGGTTGCGGTGAATGAGCAGCAGCAAGAGCAGCAGGCTGTAGTGCATGAGCAGTGCATAGACAGCAGCAGCAGGCTGTAGGTGTGGCGCAGTCAGAGCCCATCAGTGCCCAGTCAGTCCCCATCAGTCAAAGCCCATCAGTGCAGTCAGAGCCCATGTAAGAAGAATGTTGCATGGTACAAAAGCTTTCAAAAGGCTGTCCTAATCTTCCGTTCAGTTCCATGTCACACAACGTGATTTGTAAGCTGTGAATGGTCAAGATGTAATGAAGAAAACGGTGGTGGTTATCAGCCGTGTATCCTCGTCATAAATGATACCTACGCCCCTTGTATGGACAACACCACCATGCGGTAATGCGCTAAGGCCGCAAACGTGGTAGCCACCTGCTACATTCCCCCTTTGCATGTATGCATCACGGTCATGCTTAGCAAGTGCAGGCTTGGCAGTGATCCACACCCAATGTGTCACAGCTAGCTGGACTACGGATGGTACCTGTAGTGGAGGCTCACCAGATCCAGCCACATGCTAGAGTGTGGTGCGCCACATGCCCCTTGTATGGACAACACCACCACGCGGTGATGCGCTCATGCTGAAAACGTGGTAGCCACCTGCTACATACCCCCTTTGCATGTATGCATCACGGTCATGCTTAGCAAGTGCAGGCTTGGCAGTGATCCACACCCAATGTGTCACAGCTAGCTGGACTACGGATGGTACCTGTAGTGGAGGCTCACCAGATCCAGCCACATGCTAGAGTGTGGTGCGCCACATGCCCCTTGTATGGACAACACCACCACGCGGTGATGCGCTCATGCTGAAAACGTGGTAGCCACCTGCTACATACCCCCTTTGCATGTATGCATCACGGTCATGCTTAGCAAGTGCAGGCTTGGCAGTGATCCACACCCAATGTGTCACAGCTAGCTGGACTACGGATGGTACCTATAGTGGAGGCTCACCAGATCCAGCCACATGCTAGGGTGTGGTGCGCCACATGCCCCTTCTATGGACAACACCACCACGCGGTGATGCGCTCATGCTGAAAACGTGATAGCCGAGGTATGTAGGTGCGTAATGAGCTAGTGGTATGGCCGGGTGGTGTCACAGTGTGCCACAGTCACTATAGTAGTTGTGTTGGCTTACATCAGAGTGTACCACAGCTGTTGTGTTGGCTAGGAGGCAGGGCGGTGCTAGCAGTGTTTAGGCTGGAAAGTTTAGGCTTACCCCATATACCATATGCCACCACGTGGTATTACATCGACGCTGCAATTGGCACGGTCAAGGACGCTAGGTCTATTGTATGCGGCTACACAAGCAATGGCATGGTTGAACAACCGCAAATTGCATGCCTTTATTTGCATGGAGCTACCAAGACCACCGCAGACCATGCCAGATCTATGCCTTATAATCTTCTCTGTCGTAGCAGTGTCGGGTTGCCACTCCAGCTTTGTGCATGCAACCAGACACACACCGCACATGTATTACATTCATGCATTACAGCCTGTTGCTGCTGCCGCTGCTCATGCACTGCAGCACATGCACTTGAGCCTGGTGCTGGTGCTGCTGCTCATGCACTGAAGCACACCTGCAGCCTGCACTGCCACATACCGACAGCCTGCTGTTGCTGCCCATACACTCCTGCTTCTGCCCATGCACGGCTGCTCATGCATTACAGCCTGCTGCTGCAGCTGCTGCTCATGCACTCCACCACATGCACTGCTGCCTACTGCTGCTGCTGCTCATGCATTGCAACACACCTGCAGCCTGCACTGCCACACACCTACAGGCAGGGCAGGGCAGGGCAGGGCAGGGCAAGGCAGGGCAGGGCAGGGCAGAACAGGGCAGGGCAGGGCAGGGAGGGGCTACGCAAGGATGGGAGGGGGTGGGGCAGGGCTGGGAGGGGGTGGGGCAGGGCTGGGCAGGGAGGGGAGGGGCAACGCAAGGCTGGGAGGGGGTGGGGCAGGGCTGGGCAGGGAGGGGAGGGGCAACGCAAGGCTGAGAGGGGGTGGGGCAGGGCTGGGCAGGGAGGGGCAACGCAAGGCTGAGAGGGGGTGGGGCAGGGCTGGGAGGGGGTGGGGCAGGGCTGGGAGGGGGTGGGGCAGGTCTGGGCAGGAGGTGGTGGGGCAGGGCTGGGCAGGGAGGGGAGGGGCAACGCAAGGCTGGGAGGAGGTGGGGCAGGGATGGGAGGGGGTGGGGCAGGGCTGGGCAGGGAGGGGAGGGGCAACGCAAGGCTGGGAGGGGGTGGGGCAGGGCTGGGCAGGGAGGGGAGGGGCAACGCAAGGCTGAGAGGGGGTGGGGCAGGGCTGGGCAGGGAGGGGCAACGCAAGGCTGAGAGGGGGTGGGGCAGGGCTGGGAGGGGGTGGGGCAGGGCTGGGAGGGGGTGGGGCAGGGCTGGGCAGGGAGGGGAGGTGCAATGCAAGGCTGAGAGGGGGTGGGGCAGGGCTGGGAGGGGGTGGGGCATGGCTGGGCAGGGAGGGGAGGTGCAATGCAAGGCTGAGAGGGGGTGGGGCAGGGCTGGGAGGGGGTGGGGCAGGGCTGGGCAGGGAGGGAGGGGCAACGCAAGGCTGGGAGAGGGTGGGGCAGGGCTGGGATGGGGTGGGGCAGTGCTGGGATGTGGCGGTCCTAGAGCTCCGGCTGGTCGTGGGTTGCACGTTGAGACGCACGCTGGGGAGCAGGCTGACCAGGGCGATTTCGCCTTCGCATAGGCTGGGCGGGCTGGGCTGGCTGGGCTGGCTGGGCTGGCAGCGGGGCAGCACCGCCCATGCTGAACTTAACGGTGTGGCCTGCGCCCCGCTCTCGGCGTGGGTAACCTGGCTGCATTGCTTTGTTGAGCAGCGTTCAGCGTTGGGGTGGGGGCGGGCGCAGGGGAGCCAGCTCTTTGGCTGCCCCGCAACGTGCTGGGCGAGTCTTGCTGCGGGTGGGTGCGGCTGCGGCCTGGCGGAGCTGGCGGTTGGGGCCCCCAACTTTTCGGTCTTTTGCTGATGTACAAATTCTGAGTATTGTCCGATTTCTAACCGTGTGAATTATCTGCCATCGCTGTCACTCAGATAAGGTGTGTTATCCTGATCTACCTACGATGGCCTTGACGAGGGGCATGACCTCGCTGTCAGGGAAGCGCCCCAACCCAATACGAGCAGCGGACAGCTCGTCGAGGCAGCGCACATGGTCGCCCCGCACTACCTGCACGTGTGCAGATGGTTACACGCTCAGTCCCGCGGAGCCATGAAGAGCCCACGCATCAGTCTTTGCGACAGTGGTTTGTTTTTCTACAGCTGTCCACCAGGTCTAAGGCCCCTATTCCAATGTCGAGGCGAGGCGAGGCGAGGTGCATGGGGTGCTTTTTCGAGGCGAGGCGGCGAGGCGAGGCGGCGAGGTCTCCATGTCCCTCTAACCGCCCCCAACCGCCCTACCTCGCCCCTCGCGATTCCAATGGCGAGGCGAGGTCGAGATGCCCATGCCACCAGATTTGCGTGCATGGGGCCTCGCCGCCTCGCCAAGCCAGCCTCGCCCCCAGGCCCAGCGAGGCGAGGCGAGGTCACAGGCGAGGTGTGACTGTTTTCCAGAACTGGCAGCTTGGCGAGTATGGGGGTGGCGAGTGGCTGCGCGATGCTCAGCATGTCTAGGCTACAAATTGTAGCATCAGCATCGACAAAGCAGCAGCTAGTGGATAAACAGGAAGTAGTCCTGGTCGGGTAGTGATAGGTGCAATAGAAGAGGGCGGAAAGACAGCTGAAAACTCGGCGGCAACTGGGAGGAGACAACGGCAGATGTCCCTCATCCGCAGTTTTAACGCAACCTCAACATTGCGGAGCAACCTTCAGCTTGTGCACCTGCTATGCTTTGCTTTGCCCGCTTTGACTTGCTTTGCCCGCTTTGCGGAGAATGTTTAGCTAGTCCCGCTTGCGCAGGGCTTGCAGAGGCGTGTACTTGCATTGTCCCGCTGACGCGGAGTTTAGCTTAGCTTGCCTTGCACATTTACACGCTGCTTGCCACCTTCACCTGCCCCCGCCACCACCCGAAGAGCAATAGAGCTTTGTCACCAAACCTGCTCCAAGCAGAGTTGCACCACAACCTGCAATACCCTACACATACAGCCAATCATACACATACAACCTGCTCCTATCAGAGTTCCAACATAGCCTGCCCAATCACTGCACAAACACAACCAGCCTACTCAAGAGCTGCTCAATTCATTTGCCAGCGACGCAGCAGCATCATGACTATGCGCAAGGCGCGGGGTGGTCGGCGGTCTCCAAAAGGGGTCCATGCAGCTTCGCTGTTACCACTGCTGCTGCTGCTGCTGCTGCTGCTGCTGCTGGGCCGAATGTCATCGGATGAGGAACCCATTGCAGTGAAATGAGCGAAGAGGTTGGTCACAATTTGAACACCTCGCCTCGCCTCGCCCTGTCTCGCCGCATTGGAATCGCAAAATTTAAAAACGCCACATGCATCCACATGGAGCCTCGCCTCGCCTCGCCTCGCCCCATTGGAATAGCGCCCTTAGTGGGGAGCTGTAAACCAACAAGGAATCCTGTCCTGTCCTGACCTGACCTGACCTGACCTGACCTGACCTGACCTGACCTGACCGTTAATGAAGCCTTCCTCTGTAGGCTGTGCACCTGCTGAATAGCATGTCTCTACAATGTAATTGTTGCCAATGTAAGTCGCGAGAGTGAGAATCGTGACAGTAACAAACAGCCCAAACCCAAGAAACCTAAACAAAGCCCAAGGGTAACCCCTCTGGCAGCAGCCCAACAGTTGAAGACCCCTCTGACAGCAGCAGCAGCAACAAACGCCCTACATCTGACATAGGCAGCGGCCTGGCTGACGAACGGGTGTTCCTGTTTAACCCAGCCACTCAGATGGGCATGGGGCTGGACCCTGGTGCCATCCAGGCAGTCAGCGCAGCTTCAGGGGTGTGGCGTGAGGATGGCTGCTTGCAAGGCTTCTTCAGGAGCAAGCTGACCAGGGACCAGGTGCAGCATGACAGCGGCCTAATCCATGTCATAAGTGTGAGAGTCGTGAAAGTGGATACAGTCGCGAAGTACCATCTACTACAGACCGCGATGAAGGGCAAGAAGCGCAAGGTCGCGGGTAGGTCCAAACAGCCCAAACCCAAGCAGCCTAGGCCAAAGCCCAAGGGCAAGGCTGACAACCTGGGCTGGGTAGGCCCAGTCTCCCCACAAGGGAAGGCGCTTAAGGAGAGACTGGAGGAGCGGGCCAACTCGAGGATCCAGTTCGTCAAGTGCTACGTGAAGGGCTTCATCAGATGGGTTGCTTCATCCGCATCCGGAGCCGCATCCGCAGCTGAACTGGGTCCTCCTCTGCGTCCCTAGGGACAGGTGCAGCATGACAGCGGCCTGATCCAGGCTCGCCTCAACTCTCAGCGGTGGAATGAGAACATCACGCTCGAGCTGCAGCACCTGGCAGCAGCCACCCCTGCAGGCACCTCCAGCGGCCATCCAGCGGCATGTGGCCGTCACCCTGACCACTTGGGATGCAGTGTGGGGGGAGTACATGCATCCCAAGTGGGCTGAGCAGAAGATGAGGCTGCATGGCGCGCATGAGAAGGTCCTGGAGCGCTACTTCAAGAAGGTGGGAGTGCCAAGGGTAGGGGGGGAGGTGAATTATCTGGCGATGGTACAGAGATTCGAGGTGAGTGAGGAGAATGATGCAGTACAGTGCAGTTTTCCCTGTCCATCAGCGATTGCAGAGTAAGAGAGAGGACTTGGCTCCGCCGCTGAAAACAGTGCAAGATTATCCCTACCGGTACGGTTCATCAATATAATTGTGTAGCTGCACAAACAAGGCCCTCGCTCGCCTTGCAGTATAGCACTATATAGAGCTTCGCACCGTTCTGTGGTTCTGCTTGCCTTCGCCTGCCTGCCACAGATCCTCCAATGTGGACGCCGCGTGGTGCACTCAACAGCCTGTACCGCGTAGCAATTGTGGCAACCGCCATCTTCCACTTCGCTTCTGCTGGTGCGGTCTTTGCACCCGCTGCATCCGTGCTTGACTGAACAGTGCATTGCGCGGGTTTTAGATTGAGGTGCCTGGCCGTAGATGCTGGCGAAGGCACTTGCTCCGGCCCCTATGTTATTTTCGGACTGCCAGCTGGCGCTACTAACCAGCTTTACGGTATGGGGTTCAACACCGCCAATGCCACCTCGAACTACAACTGGCCCTCCATCAACTTGACCAGCTCTGCGGACTTCAGTTTCATGCTGCTGGGAGACAGCCCGGACTCGCGATTCATCACCGTCGACACCGGCCTAACCGAGGGCGGGCAATGCGCGCCCTCTGGCAGCCGGTGGGACACGGAGCTCGTCGTCTTCGCTCACGTACCCGACGTCTGCGGCGCGAGTTCCGCCGTGCTACCTGAGGTACGTCCGGTGTGATGTTGTGCAACAGCCAAGGGCAGGCTGACGGGGCACAGGTAGCTAGTCTCAGTGCGGCTCCCAAGTGCAGCTTAGGTGCACTGAGATGCAAGCTTGCTACTCAAGGGCCCGTTGCAACTTGGCAGCCCTACTGTAGGGGTTGCTTGCATGTGATGTCTCTGCCTGATGTAAAAGATGGAGGAACGGCAGAGAGAGGTTGTGCCATGCCCATAACATGAGCGGGTATCAAGGCGTGGAGTGTGGCTCAGTGTTGACCTAGTCAATACACAGGACCCATGTTGCATATTGAGGACTCTTGGCTGCCTGGGTTGCCCAAACAGGCATTGGTCGCCAGCAACGATGACGACAGCGTCTGTGGAGGCTACTCATCACGCGTCAGCTTCACCGCCGCCCCTGGCCAGGACTACCTCATTGTGGTCAAAGGCTACGACATGACGGAAGTGAGCTGGAGCTGGAACATGGGTGTGGGGGAGGGGATAGGCCAAGGGGTGGGGTTGCGGTCCTCTGGTTGTGGGGGTGCAGCAGCCGCTGCAGTGGGGAAGAGGGTCAGCAAGGGTTTGGGGTGCATGTGACGCATGCTTGGCTGCATGCAGGATGCAAGGCAGGCTGCTTGGAATAGTCTGGCTTGATCTGCTGACCTCCCTCTCCCCCTCAGCCTTCCCCGCTGCCTGCCCTCCTGCCATGACTGACCACAGGCGGGCCCTCCCACCATCGTCATCGGCACCACAGGTAAGGCCCATGGCCCACAACTGCTGCTAGGCCCCTGGCCAGGTCCTGGTTGCTGGTGCTGCCCGCAGATCAAGGGCGGTGCCAAGACCCTGTGGCTATTACGGGATTGGTGCCGGGCCAGAGCCTGTCTGTTGGTGCTGGCACCTCCACCTGCGACATCGAGACTCCCTCCTGGGATACGAGCGGGAACCCGGACTTCACCTACAGACTGCTAGGTAGGGCACCCCCTCTGCACCTCCACCCCCTCTGCACCCCCACACCCAGCAGCAGCCCCGACCAAGACAAGGTGCATCCCCGTGCACCCAGCAGCCTCTAGCCAGCCTTGGAGGCCTGCTGCTAGGTGCTAATGAGCACTGCTGTCTGTTGCTTAAGCTGGGTGTGCAGCCAACCCGGCTGGATAACATTACACACTGCAGCTATGGACTTGATGACAGTGGGCTTTGAATTGCAGGGGATGTGGACATGGAGCGTGTGGTGTGGCTGGACACCTGTGTTGAGGGGCAACTGCCCTGGGACACTGAAATCAGGGTGTTCACCGACGAGCCTGACATCTGTTCCGACCTAGAGCTGCAGGAACAGGCAAGTGCTCCTCTGGTCTAACCCATGCATGTGAGTTGGCCTTGAACCAATCCTTCAGCCTCACCCAACTTGAGCCTACTGCCACTCTACACCTGATACTATACCCCACCCTACACCTAATCCTACACCTAGGCCGATAGGGGTATGTATAGGAGCACAATGTAGGCTATATTTATGTATGCCAAGCAGACCAGGCGACCCATGCTAAGCTGCCCACAACGGCTGATGAGTTATAGCAGTACAGCCTCTGTTCAACTGCCTGGCAGCCTGGCCCTGGTGCATGCCCTGATTCGTGGCCCCATGCTTTGGCCCGTACCCTGGCAGGCACTTGTGCGGTACGATGACGATAGCAGCCCATGTGGTAGAGGGCGGTCATACGTCTCCTTCAAAGCTGCTCCTGGAGTCTCCTACTTGATTGTGGTGTCAGGCTTCCCCGAAGACTACAATGTGAGCCTGAAGGGCAGAGGGGACTAGGCATGGCGGCAGAGATAAGGCTGGGACAAAGGCTGGGTCTGACAAAGGCTCGTGCTGGCCTGGGCTGGGCTTGGCTAGGCATGGAGGGCATGGAGGGCTGCAGGGGGAGGGCCGAGGAGGTAGGGATAATGGTGGGGAAGGTGAAGCAATAGCATGTAGCAATGGAAGGTCAGGAGAAAGTCAGCAAGAGGTCAAGCTACACATGACACTGCTGCCTGCCCTAATGCCCGCCTGCCTGCCTGGCCTGCTGCTACCCGGTGCAGTGCGGCTCGGCAGCCTTGACGGTTACAGCATCCGCCGTAGATGCTGGCGAAGGCACTTGCTCCAATCCCTATGAAATTGCCGGACTGCCAGCTGGCGCTACTAACCGGCTCTACGGTATGGGGTTCAACACCGCCAATGCCACCTCGAACTACAACTGGCCCTCCATCAACTTGACCAGCTCTGCGGACTTCAGTTTCATGCTGCTGGGAGACAGCCCGGACTCGCGATTCATCACCGTCGACACCGGCCTAACCGAGGGCGGGCAATGCGCGCCCTCTGGCAGCCGGTGGGACACGGAGCTCGTCGTCTTCGCTCACGTACCCGACGTCTGCGGCGCGAGTTCCGCCGTGCTACCTGAGGTACGTCCGGTGTGATGTTGTGCAACAGCCAAGGGCAGGCTGACGGGGCACAGGTAGCTAGTCTCAGTGCGGCTCCCAAGTGCAGCTTAGGTGCACTGAGATGCAAGCTTGCCACTCAAGGGCCCGTTGCAACTTGGCAGCCCTACTGTAGGGGTTGCTTGCATGTGATGTCTCTGCCTGATGTAAAAGATGGAGGAACGGCAGAGAGAGGTTGTGCCATGCCCATAACATGAGCGGGTATCAAGGCGTGGAGTGTGGCTCAGTGTTGACCTAGTCAATACACAGGACCCATGTTGCATATTGAGGACTCTTGGCTGCCTGGGTTGCCCAAACAGGCATTGGTCGCCAGCAACGATGACGACAGCGTCTGTGGAGGCTACTCATCACGCGTCAGCTTCACCGCCGCCCCTGGCCAGGACTACCTCATTGTGGTCAAAGGCTACGACATGACGGAAGTGAGCTGGAGCTGGAACATGGGTGTGGGGGAGGGGATAGGCCAAGGGGTGGGGTTGCGGTCCTCTGGTTGTGGGGGTGCAGCAGCCGCTGCAGTGGGGAAGAGGGTCAGCAAGGGTTTGGGGTGCATGTGACGCATGCTTGGCTGCATGCAGGATGCAAGGCAGGCTGCTTGGAATAGTCTGGCTTGATCTGCTGACCTCCCTCTCCCCCTCAGCCTTCCCCGCTGCCTGCCCTCCTGCCATGACTGACCACAGGCGGGCCCTCCCACCATCGTCATCGGCACCACAGGTAAGGCCCATGGCCCACAACTGCTGCTAGGCCCCTGGCCAGGTCCTGGTTGCTGGTGCTGCCCGCAGATCAAGGGCGGTGCCAAGACCCTGTGGCTATTACGGGATTGGTGCCGGGCCAGAGCCTGTCTGTTGGTGCTGGCACCTCCACCTGCGACATCGAGACTCCCTCCTGGGATACGAGCGGGAACCCGGACTTCACCTACAGACTGCTAGGTAGGGCACCCCCTCTGCACCTCCACCCCCTCTGCACCCCCACACCCAGCAGCAGCCCCGACCAAGACAAGGTGCATCCCCGTGCACCCAGCAGCCTCTAGCCAGCCTTGGAGGCCTGCTGCTAGGTGCTAATGAGCACTGCTGTCTGTTGCTTAAGCTGGGTGTGCAGCCAACCCGGCTGGATAACATTACACACTGCAGCTATGGACTTGATGACAGTGGGCTTTGAATTGCAGGGGATGTGGACATGGAGCGTGTGGTGTGGCTGGACACCTGTGTTGAGGGGCAACTGCCCTGGGACACTGAAATCAGGGTGTTCACCGACGAGCCTGACATCTGTTCCGACCTAGAGCTGCAGGAACAGGCAAGTGCTCCTCTGGTCTAACCCATGCATGTGAGTTGGCCTTGAACCAATCCTTCAGCCTCACCCAACTTGAGCCTACTGCCACTCTACACCTGATACTATACCCCACCCTACACCTAATCCTACACCTAGGCCGATAGGGGTATGTATAGGAGCACAATGTAGGCTATATTTATGTATGCCAAGCAGACCAGGCAACCCATGCTAAGCTGCCCACAACGGCTGATGAGTTATAGCAGTACAGCCTCTGTTCAACTGCCTGGCAGCCTGGCCCTGGTGCATGCCCTGATTCGTGGCCCCATGCTTTGGCCCGTACCCTGGCAGGCACTTGTGCGGTACGATGACGATAGCAGCCCATGTGGTAGAGGGCGGTCATACGTCTCCTTCAAAGCTGCTCCTGGAGTCTCCTACTTGATTGTGGTGTCAGGCTTCCCCGAAGACTACAATGTGAGCCTGAAGGGCAGAGGGGACTAGGCATGGCGGCAGAGTTAAGGCTGGGACAAAGGCTGGGTCTGACAAAGGCTCGTGCTGGCCTGGGCTGGGCTTGGCTAGGCATGGAGGGCATGGAGGGCTGCAGGGGGAGGGCCGAGGAGGTAGGGATAATGGTGGGGAAGGTGAAGCAATAGCATGTAGCAATGGAAGGTCAGGAGAGTCAGCAAGAGGTCAAGCTACACATGACACTGCTGCCTGCCCTATTGCCCGCCTGCCTGCCTGGCCTGCTGCTACCCGGTGCAGTGCGGCTCGGCAGCCTTGACGGTTACAGCATCCGCCGTAGATGCTGGCGAAGGCACTTGCTCCAATCCCTATGAAATTGCCGGACTGCCAGCTGGCGCTACTAACCGGCTCTACGGTATGGGGTTCAACACCGCCAATGCCACCTCGAACTACAACTGGCCCTCCATCAACTTGACCAGCTCTGCGGACTTCAGTTTCATGCTGCTGGGAGACAGCCCGGAATCGCGATTCATCACCGTCGACACCGGCCTAATCGAGGGCGGGCAATGCGCGCCCTCTGGCAGCCGGTGGGACACGGAGCTCGTCGTCTTCGCTCACGTACCCGACGTCTGCGGCGCGAGTTCCGCCGTGCTACCTGAGGTACGTCCGGTGTGATGTTGTGCAACAGCCAAGGGCAGGCTGACGGGGCACAGGTAGCTAGTCTCAGTGCGGCTCCCAAGTGCAGCTTAGGTGCACTGAGATGCAAGCTTGCTACTCAAGGGCCCGTTGCAACTTGGCAGCCCTACTGTAGGGGTTGCTTGCATGTGATGTCTCTGCCTGATGTAAAAGATGGAGGAACGGCAGAGAGAGGTTGTGCCATGCCCATAACATGAGCGGGTATCAAGGCGTGGAGTGTGGCTCAGTGTTGACCTAGTCAATACACAGGACCCATGTTGCATATTGAGGACTCTTGGCTGCCCGGGTTGCCCAAACAGGCATTGGTTGCCAGCAACGATGACGACAGCGTCTGTGGAGGCTACTCATCACGCGTCAGCTTCACCGCCGCCCCTGGCCAGGACTACCTCATTGTGGTCAAAGGCTACGACATGACGGAAGTGAGCTGAAAGCTGGAACATGGGTGTGGGGGAGAGGACAAGGGGTGGGGTTGCGGTCCTCTGGTTGTGGGGGTGCCGCAGCCGCTGCACTGGGGAAGAGGGGTCAGCATGGGTTTGTGGTGCATGTGACGTTTGCTTAGCTGCATGCAGGATGCAAGGTGGGCTGCATGGAATAGTCTGGCTTGATCTGCTGACCTCCCTCTGCCCCTCAGCCTTCCCCGCTGCCTGCCCTCCTGCCATGACTGACCGCAGGCGGGCCCTCCCACCATCGTCATCAGCACCACAGGTCAGGCCCATGGCCCACAACTTCTCCCCCTAACCATGGCTTGCCCAGCCATAAGCACCACGCCATGCCCTACCCCACAGCACGTCCACTGCTGTTGCTACGCACCCACTGCGGCTGCTGCTATGCTCCTGGCCAGGTCCTGGTTGCTGGTGCTGCCCGCAGCTGTAGGGCTGTGCCAAGAACCTGTGGCTATTTCGGGACTGGTGCCGGGCCAGATCCTGTCTGTTGGTGCTGGCATCTCCACCTGCAACATCGAGGACCCCTCCTGGTCCACAAGCAGCAACCCGGACTTCACCTACAGACTGCTAGGTAGGGCAGGCAGCAGCCCATATCCCTCTGCACCCCCACACCCAGCAGCAGCCCCGACCAAGACAAGGTGCATCCCCGTGCACCCAGCAGCCCTCCAGCCAGCCTTGGAGGCCTGCTGCTAGGAGCTGATGAGCACTGCTGTCTGTTGCTTAAGCTGGGTGTGCAGCCAACCCGGCTGGATAACATTACACACTGCAGCTATGGACTTGATGACAGTGGGCCATAACTTGCAGGGGATGTGGACATGGAGCGTGTGGTGTGGCTGGACACCTGTGTTGAGGGGCAACTGCCCTGGGACACTGAAATCAGGGTGTTCACCGACGAGCCTGACATCTGTTCCGACCCAGAGCTGCAGGGACAGGCAAGTGTTCTCCTGGTCTAACCCATGCATGTGGGTTTGCCTTGGCCGTATCCTTCAATTTCACCCAACTTGAGCCTGCTGCCACCCTACACCTGATCCTACACCTAGCCCGATAGGCTATGTATAGGAACATAATGTAGAATATATTATTGTACGCCAAGCACAGGAGGAAACCCATGCTAAGCTGCCCGCAATGGCTGATGACTAAGAGCGGTACAGCCTCTATTCAACTGCCCGGCAGCATGGCCCTGGTGCATGCCCTGATCCGTAGCCCCTTACTGTTGCCCGTACCCTGGCAGGCACTTGTGTGGTACGATAACGATATCAGCTCATGCAGGGGACTGGAGTCATATGTCTCCTTCACAGCTGCTCCTGGAGTCTCCTACTTCATTGTTGTGTCGGGCTTCGCCGGCGGCGACTACAATGTGAGCCTGAAGGGCGGAGGGGACTAGGCATGGCGGCAGAGTTTAGGCCGGGACAAAGGCTGGGCGGGACAAAGGCACATGCTGGCCTGGGCTGGGCTGGGCTAGGCATGGAGGGCTGCACGGGGAGGGCCGAGAGGGTAGGGATGATGATGGGGAAGGTAAAGCAACAGCATGTAGCAATGGAAGGTCAGCAGGAGGTCAGCAAGAGGTCGAGCTAGACATGACACTACTGCCTGCCCTAATGCCCGCCTGCCTGCCTGGCCTGCTGCTACCCGGTGCAGTGCGGCTCGGCAGCCTTGACGGTTACAGCATTCTCGCCGGAGACTTCGTCGGGGGAAGAGTCGTCGGGGGAAGAGTCATCGAGGGAAGAGTCATCCGTGGCGTCTGCAGTGGCAGCGGTCAGATCCCGCAAGTTGCTGCCGGGCGCCTGAACGCGTTCTGCTGGCCGCACCCCGACGCTCTTAGGCGCCGCATTATGCTTTTCGAAGACCTCGTAGATCACTGATAAGGAGGCTCGAGGGGTGCACGCAGATAGCATCCTTCCATTCCCGGACGCTCCACCACTTCCCAGCCTACCTACCCCTAGCCATGCGCTCCATCCCCTTCACCCACCGCTGCCAAGGCCAGACCTCGTACAAGCACCAAATAAGTACGATAGACCCACACACGGCCCTAGCCACGGTCCAGCCACAAGGCATAGTCATTAAAGCAGTCACTAAAGCAGGCTCAGTCTCTAAAGCAGTCACTAAACATGTCCTACCTCTCCCACTCACTATCAATCTGTGATGTTGGTCGTGCTCCATTATAGCCATTAGCCTGTTATGTGTCTTCGCATGTCTTGTGTACCTGTGCATCTTTCAGCGTGTGGTGCTGTTATTGTCATTCCGACGTGATTGGCACCTAAGCAGATGTACGGACTCCAACATTTTACAGATTACTTCACCTTCCTTGTTTCTCTTTACGGTGTCGCGGGTATGCGGTGCTCAAGCCTTTAACAAGGACACAGGCACCGTGGCTGAGAACTCTACCTGATACGAGCTAGTGCCCTTGTTCCTTGCCCTAGCGGCCCACCGTGCTCTCCGCTCCAGTCGACTGCTTCAGTGAGCTCTCAGCATTAGGTCAGGTGGTCCCAACATAGGGTTGGTAATCTTCATGCAAATACTCTTTCAATACTGCGCCGTTTTCAATAGCGTTTGTAACTTTGGCAGCTGCGAATTACTGCGCGTCTCCTGGCAAGCGGCGCGTTAATTCTAGTGTTTGACGCCATGCCGGCGCAAGCGAGGGCGGTCATACGTCTCCTTCAAAGCTGCTCCTGGAGTCTCCTACTTGATTGTGGTGTCAGGCTTCCCCGAAGACTACAATGTGAGCCTGAAGGGCAGAGGGGACTAGGCATGGCGGCAGAGTTAAGGCTGGGTCTGACAAAGGCTCGTGCTGGCCTGGGCTGGGCTTGGCTAGGCATGGAGGGCATGGAGGGCTGCAGGGGGAGGGCCGAGGAGGTAGGGATAATGGTGGGGAAGGTGAAGCAATAGCATGTAGCAATGGAAGGTCAGGAGAGTCAGCAAGAGGTCAAGCTACACATGACACTGCTGCCTGCCCTAATGCCCGCCTGCCTGCCTGGCCTGCTGCTACCCGGTGCAGTGCGGCTCGGCAGCCTTGACGGTTACAGCATCCGCCGTAGATGCTGGCGAAGGCACTTGCTCCAATCCCTATGAAATTGCCGGACTGCCAGCTGGCGCTACTAACCGGCTCTACGGTATGGGGTTCAACACCGCCAATGCCACCTCGAACTACAACTGGCCCTCCATCAACTTGACCAGCTCTGCGGACTTCAGTTTCATGCTGCTGGGAGACAGCCCGGAATCGCGATTCATCACCGTCGACACCGGCCTAACCGAGGGCGGGCAATGCGCGCCCTCTGGCAGCCGGTGGGACACGGAGCTCGTCGTCTTCGCTCACGTACCCGACGTCTGCGGCGCGAGTTCCGCCGTGCTACCTGAGGTACGTCCGGTGTGATGTTGTGCAACAGCCAAGGGCAGGCTGACGGGGCACAGGTAGCTAGTCTCAGTGCGGCTCCCAAGTGCAGCTTAGGTGCACTGAGATGCAAGCTTGCCACTCAAGGGCCCGTTGCAACTTGGCAGCCCTACTGTAGGGGTTGCTTGCATGTGATGTCTCTGCCTGATGTAAAAGATGGAGGAACGGCAGAGAGAGGTTGTGCCATGCCCATAACATGAGCGGGTATCAAGGCGTGGAGTGTGGCTCAGTGTTGACCTAGTCAATACACAGGACCCATGTTGCATATTGAGGACTCTTGGCTGCCTGGGTTGCCCAAACAGGCATTGGTTGCCAGCAACGATGACGACAGCGTCTGTGGAGGCTACTCATCACGCGTCAGCTTCACCGCCGCCCCTGGCCAGGACTACCTCATTGTGGTCAAAGGCTACGACATGACGGAAGTGAGCTGAAAGCTGGAACATGGGTGTGGGGGAGAGGACAAGGGGTGGGGTTGCGGTCCTCTGGTTGTGGGGGTGCCGCAGCCGCTGCACTGGGGAAGAGGGGTCAGCATGGGTTTGGGGTGCATGTGACGTTTGCTTAGCTGCATGCAGGATGCAAGGTGGGCTGCATGGAATAGTCTGGCTTGATCTGCTGACCTCCCTCTGCCCCTCAGCCTTCCCCGCTGCCTGCCCTCCTGCCATGACTGACCGCAGGCGGGCCCTCCCACCATCGTCATCAGCACCACAGGTCAGGCCCATGGCCCACAACTTCTCCCCCTAACCATGGCTTGCCCAGCCATAAGCACCACGCCATGCCCTACCCCACAGCACGTCCACTGCTGTTGCTACGCACCCACTGCGGCTGCTGCTATGCTCCTGGCCAGGTCCTGGTTGCTGGTGCTGCCCGCAGCTGTAGGGCTGTGCCAAGAACCTGTGGCTATTTCGGGACTGGTGCCGGGCCAGATCCTGTCTGTTGGTGCTGGCATCTCCACCTGCAACATCGAGGACCCCTCCTGGTCCACAAGCAGCAACCCGGACTTCACCTACAGACTGCTAGGTAGGGCAGGCAGCAGCCCATATCCCTCTGCACCCCCACACCCAGCAGCAGCCCCGACCAAGACAAGGTGCATCCCCGTGCACCCAGCAGCCCTCCAGCCAGCCTTGGAGGCCTGCTGCTAGGAGCTGATGAGCACTGCTGTCTGTTGCTTAAGCTGGGTGTGCAGCCAACCCGGCTGGATAACATTACACACTGCAGCTATGGACTTGATGACAGTGGGCCATAACTTGCAGGGGATGTGGACATGGAGCGTGTGGTGTGGCTGGACACCTGTGTTGAGGGGCAACTGCCCTGGGACACTGAAATCAGGGTGTTCACCGACGAGCCTGACATCTGTTCCGACCCAGAGCTGCAGGGACAGGCAAGTGTTCTCCTGGTCTAACCCATGCATGTGGGTTTGCCTTGGCCGTATCCTTCAATTTCACCCAACTTGAGCCTGCTGCCACCCTACACCTGATCCTACACCTAGCCCGATAGGCTATGTATAGGAACATAATGTAGAATATATTATTGTACGCCAAGCACAGGAGGAAACCCATGCTAAGCTGCCCGCAATGGCTGATGACTAAGAGCGGTACAGCCTCTGTTCAACTGCCCGGCAGCATGGCCCTGGTGCATGCCCTGATCCGTAGCCCCTTACTGTTGCCCGTACCCTGGCAGGCACTTGTGTGGTACGATAACGATATCAGCTCATGCAGGGGACTGGAGTCATATGTCTCCTTCACAGCTGCTCCTGGAGTCTCCTACTTCATTGTTGTGTCGGGCTTCGCCGGCGGCGACTACAATGTGAGCCTGAAGGGCGGAGGGGACTAGGCATGGCGGCAGAGTTTAGGCCGGGACAAAGGCTGGGCGGGACAAAGGCACATGCTGGCCTGGGCTGGGCTGGGCTAGGCATGGAGGGCTGCACGGGGAGGGCCGAGAGGGTAGGGATGATGATGGGGAAGGTAAAGCAACAGCATGTAGCAATGGAAGGTCAGCAGGAGGTCAGCAAGAGGTCGAGCTAGACATGACACTACTGCCTGCCCTAATGCCCGCCTGCCTGCCTGGCCTGCTGCTACCCGGTGCAGTGCGGCTCGGCAGCCTTGACGGTTACAGCATTCTCGCCGGAGACTTCGTCGGGGGAAGAGTCGTCGGGGGAAGAGTCATCGAGGGAAGAGTCATCCGTGGCGTCTGCAGTGGCAGCGGTCAGATCCCGCAAGTTGCTGCCGGGCGCCTGAACGCGTTCTGCTGGCCGCACCCCGACGCTCTTAGGCGCCGCATTATGCTTTTCGAAGACCTCGTAGATCACTGATAAGGAGGCTCGAGGGGTGCACGCAGATAGCATCCTTCCATTCCCGGACGCTCCACCACTTCCCAGCCTACCTACCCCTAGCCATGCGCTCCATCCCCTTCACCCACCGCTGCCAAGGCCAGACCTCGTACAAGCACCAAATAAGTACGATAGACCCACACACGGCCCTAGCCACGGTCCAGCCACAAGGCATAGTCATTAAAGCAGTCACTAAAGCAGGCTCAGTCTCTAAAGCAGTCACTGAACATGTCCTACCTCTCCCACTCACTATCAATCTGTGATGTTGGTCGTGCTCCATTATAGCCATTAGCCTGTTATGTGTCTTCGCATGTCTTGTGTACCTGTGCATCTTTCAGCGTGTGGTGCTGTTATTGTCATTCCGACGTGATTGGCACCTAAGCAGATGTACGGACTCCAACATTTTACAGATTACTTCACCTTCCTTGTTTCTCTTTACGGTGTCGCGGGTATGCGGTGCTCAAGCCTTTAACAAGGACACAGGCACCGTGGCTGAGAACTCTACCTGATACGAGCTAGTGCCCTTGTTCCTTGCCCTAGCGGCCCACCGTGCTCTCCGCTCCAGTCGACTGCTTCAGTGAGCTCTCAGCATTAGGTCAGGTGGTCCCAACATAGGGTTGGTAATCTTCATGCAAATACTCTTTCAATACTGCGCCGTTTTCAATAGCGTTTGTAACTTTGGCAGCTGCGAATTACTGCGCGTCTCCTGGCAAGCGGCGCGTTAATTCTAGTGTTTGACGCCATGCCGGCGCAAGCGAGGGCGGTCATACGTCTCCTTCAAAGCTGCTCCTGGAGTCTCCTACTTGATTGTGGTGTCAGGCTTCCCCGAAGACTACAATGTGAGCCTGAAGGGCAGAGGGGACTAGGCATGGCGGCAGAGTTAAGGCTGGGACAAAGGCTGGGTCTGACAAAGGCTCGTGCTGGCCTGGGCTGGGCTTGGCTAGGCATGGAGGGCATGGAGGGCTGCAGGGGGAGGGCCGAGGAGGTAGGGATAATGGTGGGGAAGGTGAAGCAATAGCATGTAGCAATGGAAGGTCAGGAGAGTCAGCAAGAGGTCAAGCTACACATGACACTGCTGCCTGCCCTAATGCCCGCCTGCCTGCCTGGCCTGCTGCTACCCGGTGCAGTGCGGCTCGGCAGCCTTGACGGTTACAGCATCCGCCGTAGATGCTGGCGAAGGCACTTGCTCCAATCCCTATGAAATTGCCGGACTGCCAGCTGGCGCTACTAACCGGCTCTACGGTATGGGGTTCAACACCGCCAATGCCACCTCGAACTACAACTGGCCCTCCATCAACTTGACCAGCTCTGCGGACTTCAGTTTCATGCTGCTGGGAGACAGCCCGGAATCGCGATTCATCACCGTCGACACCGGCCTAACCGAGGGCGGGCAATGCGCGCCCTCTGGCAGCCGGTGGGACACGGAGCTCGTCGTCTTCGCTCACGTACCCGACGTCTGCGGCGCGAGTTCCGCCGTGCTACCTGAGGTACGTCCGGTGTGATGTTGTGCAACAGCCAAGGGCAGGCTGACGGGGCACAGGTAGCTAGTCTCAGTGCGGCTCCCAAGTGCAGCTTAGGTGCACTGAGATGCAAGCTTGCTACTCAAGGGCCCGTTGCAACTTGGCAGCCCTACTGTAGGGGTTGCTTGCATGTGATGTCTCTGCCTGATGTAAAAGATGGAGGAACGGCAGAGAGAGGTTGTGCCATGCCCATAACATGAGCGGGTATCAAGGCGTGGAGTGTGGCTCAGTGTTGACCTAGTCAATACACAGGACCCATGTTGCATATTGAGGACTCTTGGCTGCCCGGGTTGCCCAAACAGGCATTGGTTGCCAGCAACGATGACGACAGCGTCTGTGGAGGCTACTCATCACGCGTCAGCTTCACCGCCGCCCCTGGCCAGGACTACCTCATTGTGGTCAAAGGCTACGACATGACGGAAGTGAGCTGAAAGCTGGAACATGGGTGTGGGGGAGAGGACAAGGGGTGGGGTTGCGGTCCTCTGGTTGTGGGGGTGCCGCAGCCGCTGCACTGGGGAAGAGGGGTCAGCATGGGTTTGGGGTGCATGTGACGTTTGCTTAGCTGCATGCAGGATGCAAGGTGGGCTGCATGGAATAGTCTGGCTTGATCTGCTGACCTCCCTCTGCCCCTCAGCCTTCCCCGCTGCCTGCCCTCCTGCCATGACTGACCGCAGGCGGGCCCTCCCACCATCGTCATCAGCACCACAGGTCAGGCCCATGGCCCACAACTTCTCCCCCTAACCATGGCTTGCCCAGCCATAAGCACCACGCCATGCCCTACCCCACAGCACGTCCACTGCTGTTGCTACGCACCCACTGCGGCTGCTGCTATGCTCCTGGCCAGGTCCTGGTTGCTGGTGCTGCCCGCAGCTGTAGGGCTGTGCCAAGAACCTGTGGCTATTTCGGGACTGGTGCCGGGCCAGATCCTGTCTGTTGGTGCTGGCATCTCCACCTGCAACATCGAGGACCCCTCCTGGTCCACAAGCAGCAACCCGGACTTCACCTACAGACTGCTAGGTAGGGCAGGCAGCAGCCCATATCCCTCTGCACCCCCACACCCAGCAGCAGCCCCGACCAAGACAAGGTGCATCCCCGTGCACCCAGCAGCCCTCCAGCCAGCCTTGGAGGCCTGCTGCTAGGAGCTGATGAGCACTGCTGTCTGTTGCTTAAGCTGGGTGTGCAGCCAACCCGGCTGGATAACATTACACACTGCAGCTATGGACTTGATGACAGTGGGCCATAACTTGCAGGGGATGTGGACATGGAGCGTGTGGTGTGGCTGGACACCTGTGTTGAGGGGCAACTGCCCTGGGACACTGAAATCAGGGTGTTCACCGACGAGCCTGACATCTGTTCCGACCCAGAGCTGCAGGGACAGGCAAGTGTTCTCCTGGTCTAACCCATGCATGTGGGTTTGCCTTGGCCGTATCCTTCAATTTCACCCAACTTGAGCCTGCTGCCACCCTACACCTGATCCTACACCTAGCCCGATAGGCTATGTATAGGAACATAATGTAGAATATATTATTGTACGCCAAGCACAGGAGGAAACCCATGCTAAGCTGCCCGCAATGGCTGATGACTAAGAGCGGTACAGCCTCTGTTCAACTGCCCGGCAGCATGGCCCTGGTGCATGCCCTGATCCGTAGCCCCTTACTGTTGCCCGTACCCTGGCAGGCACTTGTGTGGTACGATAACGATATCAGCTCATGCAGGGGACTGGAGTCATATGTCTCCTTCACAGCTGCTCCTGGAGTCTCCTACTTCATTGTTGTGTCGGGCTTCGCCGGCGGCGACTACAATGTGAGCCTGAAGGGCGGAGGGGACTAGGCATGGCGGCAGAGTTTAGGCCGGGACAAAGGCTGGGCGGGACAAAGGCACATGCTGGCCTGGGCTGGGCTGGGCTAGGCATGGAGGGCTGCACGGGGAGGGCCGAGAGGGTAGGGATGATGATGGGGAAGGTAAAGCAACAGCATGTAGCAATGGAAGGTCAGCAGGAGGTCAGCAAGAGGTCGAGCTAGACATGACACTACTGCCTGCCCTAATGCCCGCCTGCCTGCCTGGCCTGCTGCTACCCGGTGCAGTGCGGCTCGGCAGCCTTGACGGTTACAGCATTCTCGCCGGAGACTTCGTCGGGGGAAGAGTCGTCGGGGGAAGAGTCATCGAGGGAAGAGTCATCCGTGGCGTCTGCAGTGGCAGCGGTCAGATCCCGCAAGTTGCTGCCGGGCGCCTGAACGCGTTCTGCTGGCCGCACCCCGACGCTCTTAGGCGCCGCATTATGCTTTTCGAAGACCTCGTAGATCACTGATAAGGAGGCTCGAGGGGTGCACGCAGATAGCATCCTTCCATTCCCGGACGCTCCACCACTTCCCAGCCTACCTACCCCTAGCCATGCGCTCCATCCCCTTCACCCACCGCTGCCAAGGCCAGACCTCGTACAAGCACCAAATAAGTACGCAATTAATTCTCCCGGTAAGTGGCTACCCCATGGGGGTAGCCACCGTCACCCCCCACAGGGTAGGTTGCGCCAACCGACCAACCGCTGCCCGCCCAGCTGCTCCTGCGAACGCGGTCTGCGCTGCAACCCAAGTATCAAATCTAATCTCCGTGCTCGCAGCCATGCTTTTCACGGGCATATTTTGCCTGCTCGCTGGCCTGGCAGCAGCATCGACAGCCGCAGTGACTACCATCGTTGCAGCACCAACGGAAGCAGAGCAAGCGGATGCAGCACCAGCCTCAGGAGCTGGGTCAGCGCACGATGCAGCTGTAACCCACAGCGAGCTCGTCCCCCTAACAGCAATGGCGCCATATCCACAGCTATGCTGACAAAATGCAGTTTGCACACCGCTCCGCCAAAATCCTTGTGTTTAGCAGCACTGGCGTGATGCAGCTGTAACCCCTACCGCAAAGCGAAACCAAAGCGAGTGCGTCCCCCACGCACAGCTGAAGGACAGCAAGAAGACACGCGTGGAGCTGAGCTAGGCGCGGGCCAGGCGAGCTACAGGTGAGATGGTTAGGGTAATACCTAGCCACTAACACATTGGGGCAGCACTAACAATTCGCCCCTTGCAGTACCCTTGCCACAACTCTGTTGTTGTGTGCCTAAACATGCAGGCCATCCACAATTACAGTTCAAGGGGACCACAACAACATAGAACGGCAAGACCCGCCGCCCAGCCCCACCCCTCACCGCCGCAGCCCAGCCCTGCCCCACCCCCTCCCAGCCCTGCCCCATCCAATCCCAGCCCTGCCCCACCCAATCCCAGCCATGCCCCACCCCATCCCAGCCTTGCGTTGCCCCTCCCCTCCCCTCCCCTCCCTGCCCAGCCCTGCCCCACCCCCTCCCAGCCCTGCCCCACCCCCTCCCAGCCTTGCGTTGCCCCTCCCCTCCCTGCCCAGCCCTGCCCCACCCCCTCCCAGCCCTGCCCCTCCCTGCCCCCTCAGCCCTGCCCCACCCCCTCCCAGCCTTGCGTTGCCCCTCCCCTCCATGCCCAGCCCTGCCCCACCCCCTCCCAGCCCTGCCCAACCCCCTCCCAGCCCTGCCCCCTCCCTGCCCAGCCCCACCCCACCCCCTCCCAGCCTCGTGTTGCCCCTCCCCTCCCTGCCCAGCCCTGCCCCACCCCCTCCCAGCCCTGCCCCACCCCACCCCCTCCCAGCCCTGCCCCACCCAATCCCAGCACTGCCCCACCCAATCCCAGCCTTGCGTTGCCCCTCCCCTCCCTGCCCAGCCCTGCCCCACCCCCTCCCAGCCTTGCGTTGCCCCTTCCCTCCCTGCCCAGCCCTGCCCCACCCCCTCCCAGCCCTGCCCTACCCCCTCCCAGCCCTGCCCCCTCCTTGCCCAGCCCCACCCCACCCCCTCCCAGCCTCGGGTTGCCCCTCCCCTCCCTGCCCAGCCCTGCCCCACGCCCTCCCAGCCCTGCCTCACCCCACCCCCTCCCAGCCCTGCCCCACCCCACCCCCTCCCAGCCCTGCCCCACCCCATCCAAGCCCTGCCCCACCCCATCCAAGCCCTGCCCCACCCCATCCAGGCCCCCTGCCCTGCCCCCTGCCCTCCCCCTGCCCTGCCCCCTGCCCTGCCCCCTGCCCTGCCCTGCCCCTCCCTGCCCTGCCCTGCCCTGCCCTGCCCTGCCCTGCCCTGCCTGTTTGTGTGTGGCAGTGCAGGCTGCAGGTAGCAGCAGGCTGCAGGTGTGCTGCGGTGCATGAGCAGCAGCAGCAGGCTGCAGTGCATGTGTTACAGTGCATGAGCAGCAGCAGCAGGCTGTAGTGCATGAGCAGCTGTGCAAGGACAACAGCAGCAGTGTATGGGCAGCAGCAGCAGGCTGTAGGTGTGTAGCAGTGCAGGTTGAAGGTGTGTTGCAGTGCATGAGCAGCAGCAGCGGGCCGTTGTGCATGTACTGCAGTGCATGAACAGCTGCAGCAGCAGGCTGTAATGCATGAGCAGCAGTGCATGTGCAGCAGCAGCAGCAGGCTGTAGGTGTGTAGCAGTGCAGGTAGCAGCAGGCTGCAGGTGTGCTGCAGTGCATGAGCAGCAGCAGCAGCAGGCAGAAGTGCATGTGCTATAGTGCATGAGTAGCAGCAGCAGCAGGTTGTAGTGCATGAGCAGCAGTGCAAGGACAGCAGCAGCAGTGGATGGGCAGCAGCAACAGGTTGTAGGTGTGTGGCACTGCAGGCTGCAGGTAGCAGCAGGCTGCAGGTGTGCTGCAGTGCATGAGCAGCAGCAACAGGCTGCAGTGCATGTGTTTTAGTGCATGAGCAGCAACAGCAGCAGGCTGTAGTGCATGAGCAGCAGTGCATGGGCAGCAGCAGGTTGTAGGTGTGTTGCGGTGCATGAGCAGCAGCAAGAGCAGCAGGCTGTAATGCATGAGCAGTGCATGGACAGCAGCAGCAGGTTGTAGGTGTGTGAGCAGTGCAGTCTTGTATTAGCAAGTCAACAGCAACGTTTGAGCCCATCTGAGAAGAATGTTGCATGGTACAAAAGCTTTCAAAAGGCTGTCCTGAGCTTCCGTTCAGTTCCATGCCACACAACGTGATTTGTAAGTTGTGAATGGTCAAGATGTAATGAAGAAAACTGTGGTTGTCATTAGCCGTGTATCCTCGTCATACATGATACCTTGTATGGACACCACCACCACGCGGTGATGCGCTAATGCTGCAAACGTGGTAGCCACCTGCTACATACCCCCTTTGCATGTATGCATCACGGTCATGCTTAGCAAGTGCAGGCCTGGCAGTGATCCACACCCAATGTGTCACAGCTAGCTGCACCACGGATGGTACCTATAGTGGAGGCTCACCAGAACCAGCCACATGCTAGGGTGTGGTGCGCCACATGCCCCTTGTATGGACAACACCACCACGCGGTGATGCGCTAATGCTGCAAACATGGTAGCCGAGGTATGTAGGTGCTGTGTGTATGTAGGTAATGAGCTAGAGGTATGGCGGGGTGGTGTCACAGTGTGCCACAGTCTGACACAGGCTGACATCACAATGTACCACACCAACTGTGTTGGCTTACATCAAAGTGTACCACAACAGTTGTGTTGGCTAGGAGGCAGGGCGTTGCTAGCAGTGTTTAGGCTGGAAAGTCTTGGCTTCGGCGCGGCCCTTCCTATTTGGCTTGGCTACTTCGACTGGGCTTCAACAAAGAGCTACCATTCCAACCAGGAGATAGGCACCTAGGGATGCGGCTGGTTGCATGCATGGTATGCATACGTTGGGACCAGGTGACTCTGGAAGTCAAGTTAGGTCAGCTCTCAATGGTGAGGAATTACATAAGCGGTTGGTTGGATAGCATTACATGGCCACCATGTTACAAGGGATTACAAGGGTGTTACAAGTGGTAAGTTGTGCACATGCCCCTGCCCTCCTAGCTCATGTGCATGCCCTCAGCCTTGATTAACATGTCTTGGTACTGCTGCATGTGTTGTTTGATCTTGAACAACCGCCCTATTTGCAATGACTGCTGCAGCTGCCCTGACTCAGCCTCACCATGCGGCTCAGGCTCACCGCATGCCCCCTTGCACACAACAATCATGTGCCGCAGCCAGACAAGCAGCCGGCCATGCTCCATAAGCAGCAGAGCTTGTTGCTAGGTGCACCTATCCCTGTTGCTCCAAGCTGGTACGCCAAGGGCTGCTGGGTGGGGTAGGGAAGGGGCTGCAGCGTGTGCCGTGGGGTGAGGGTGAGGGGAGGGGGGGTAGTAGGTGACTTGCTGCCCCTGCCCCACGTCCCCAAACTGGGTTGGTTGCTACTACTAGGCTGCTCAGCAGCTCAAGCAGCAGCAGCAACAACAGCAGCAGCACTAGCAGCAGCACCATCACCACTGGCAGCAGCACCCGCTCCATGCTGCCCGCTCCATGCTGTCTGCTCTATGCTACCAGCTCCAGGCTGCAGCTCCATAGGCTGCTAGGTGCCGTGGAGTGGGGGAGAGGAAAGGGGAGGAGGGTAGGTGGGTGGCAGACTCGGAAGTGGTGGTGGTGGGATGGGGGAGGGTACGGGGTACGGGGAGGGTAACGGTCCTTGCTGGCTCCTTGTTGGTTGCTGCTCTACGCCGCTACCGCCTTGCTTGCAATCACCAAGCCATGCTACTCCTGTCATGCCCCAGCTATCGACAACTGCAAGCAAACATCAGCCAGCAAGCAGATGAATAAGGACATGCATGACATGCTAGCTACCACCAAGCCATGGCAGGACATGCATGACCAGAGTCTGGCAGGCTGGGCTGACACCCTAACAGCATGTGCACTCACCGAAAGTCTGGCTGCCCTCCAAGCGCGTCCTACTTGCTGCTTTTGCATTGCTCTTAGTTGCTGCTCATGGAGATGGCTCATGGCTGCGGGGGAGGGGGCTGCTGTGGTGCACACTGCTCAACGCAAGTGCTCAAGAGGGAGGGAGGGGAGGGGAGGGAGGGGAGGGGAGGGAGGGGAGGGAGGGAGGGAGGGGAGGGAGGGGAGGGGAGGGGAGGGAGGGGAGGGGAGGGGAGGGAGGGGAGGGAGGGGAGGGGAGGGGAGGGGGGGGGAGGGGAGGGTCTGGGGAGGGGAGGGGAGGGGCTTGGGAGGTGGTGGTGGTGGTGGTGCTTGGGGGAAGGGTGGGAGGGCTTGCTCCAGGCTGCAAGATAGGTAGAGGGTGTTGCATCGTGGCGGAAGAGGGCGAGAGTGAAGGTGAGTGTGGTCAGGCTCGGCACACTTAGCCACACAAGTGCAAAAGCGAGCCACTTACTATCTGCAGGGTGGGGTGTGTGCGGGGGAAACTGGGGTGGATGTGGGGCGAGGGTGGTGGTGGAGGGGTTGGGAAGGGTGCCGGCTCATTGTTGCCGCTTCCAACTGCTCCTGGCTGCTCCTTGCTGCGCTGCCTAGCTGTTTCCCTTGGCTGCACCTCCTGGCTCTTGCGCTACCGTCCTGCAGAGCACCAGCCGAGTAGTGGGCATGTTAGACATGGGCCGAATTGCAAGGTGCGGGGTGCGAGGCTTGATGTGCGAGGTGCTGGGATTGCAGGATCAGGTTCTGCGCCTACTACGCTCACAAATCACCACTGCACATGCTGCCTGTACGCATCAATGATTGCTTAAGCTGCAGCACCACGCATGGCTGCATCTGTGTCTGCCAGCATGCTGATGAGCTTGTAGAGGAAAGGATACAGCAACTCCACATCTGTTAGGATCTGGCTGAGATTCAACCCAGACGCTGTCAAATCGTCGCAGCCTTTCTTCACGCCAGTGCTGCTAAACACAAGGATTTTGGCGGAGCGGTGTGCTGTGTTGCAGCGTAGCTGTGGATATGGCGCCGCCGCATATGCCATGCTGTAGGGGGACGAGCTCGCTGTGGGTTACAGCTGCATCGTGCGCTGACCTAGCTCCTGAGGCTGGTGCTGCATCCGCTTGCTCTGCTTCCGTTGGTGCTGCAACGATGGTAGTCACTGCGGCTGTCGATGCTGCTGCCAGGCCAGCGAGCAGGCAAAATATGCCCGTGAAAAGCATGGCTGCGGAGCACGGAGATTAGATTTGATACGTGGGTTGCAGCGCAGACCGCGTTCGCAGGAGCAGCTGGGCGGGCAGCGGTTGGTCGGTTGGCGCAACCTACCCTGTGGGGGGTGACGGTGGCTACCCCCATGGGGTAGCCACTTACCGGGAGAATTAATTGCGTACTTATTTGGTGCTTGTACGAGGTCTGGCCTTGGCAGCGGTGGGTGAAGGGGATGGAGCGCATGGCTAGGGGTAGGTAGGCTGGGAAGTGGTGGAGCGTCCGGGAATGGAAGGATGCTATCTGCGTGCACCCCTCGAGCCTCCTTATCAGTGATCTACGAGGTCTTCGAAAAGCATAATGCGGCGCCTAAGAGCGTCGGGGTGCGGCCAGCAGAACGCGTTCAGGCGCCCGGCAGCAACTTGCGGGATCTGACCGCTGCCACTGCAGACGCCACGGATGACTCTTCCCTCGATGACTCTTCCCCCGACGACTCTTCCCCCGACGAAGTCTCCGGCGAGAATGCTGTAACCGTCAAGGCTGCCGAGCCGCACTGCACCGGGTAGCAGCAGGCCAGGCAGGCAGGCGGGCATTAGGGCAGGCAGTAGTGTCATGTCTAGCTCGACCTCTTGCTGACCTCCTGCTGACCTTCCATTGCTACATGCTGTTGCTTTACCTTCCCCATCATCATCCCTACCCTCTCGGCCCTCCCCGTGCAGCCCTCCATGCCTAGCCCAGCCCAGCCCAGGCCAGCATGTGCCTTTGTCCCGCCCAGCCTTTGTGCCTGTGATGTTGGTCGTGCTCCATTATAGCCATTAGCCTGTTATGTGTCTTCGCATGTCTTGTGTACCTGTGCATCTTTCAGCGTGTGGTGCTGTTATTGTCATTCCGACGTGATTGGCACCTAAGCAGATGTACGGACTCCAACATTTTACAGATTACTTCACCTTCCTTGTTTCTCTTTACGGTGTCGCGGGTATGCGGTGCTCAAGCCTTTAACAAGGACACAGGCACCGTGGCTGAGAACTCTACCTGATACGAGCTAGTGCCCTTGTTCCTTGCCCTAGCGGCCCACCGTGCTCTCCGCTCCAGTCGACTGCTTCAGTGAGCTCTCAGCATTAGGTCAGGTGGTCCCAACATAGGGTTGGTAATCTTCATGCAAATACTCTTTCAATACTGCGCCGTTTTCAATAGCGTTTGTAACTTTGGCAGCTGCGAATTACTGCGCGTCTCCTGGCAAGCGGCGCGTTAATTCTAGTGTTTGACGCCATGCCGGCGCAAGCGATCGCGGACACATCTAGCTGCTCGCCATCGATTGCATTAGTGGTATGTAGCGGCATCAGTGGTTGAACTGCGCCTGCTATCGAGCCGGAAGTACAATCAATGTTTAGCCCGCCAGGCTCGCTCCGCGAACCTTTCATTTGTGCAGGCGGTGTCGGAGGACCGTCGTTGGGCAAGTTGACACGCGACATTGCTGCGATGTGCGAAAATGTTCGTTTCTCTCTAGCCGGCAATACAGAAAAAGGGCCCCCCTTGCACAAACCGGCGTATTGTGAACCGACCGCTGTGACTTACCAGAATTTGCCAAGTCAACTTTGTTCTTTACTTAACGAAGCAGCTGTAGAAGAAGAAAGCAAAGCATTCCATCAACCAGGCTTGTGGAAACATAAGTTGCCGTGACCTAACTTTGCCTTGCAGTGCTGACTAGCCCAACCGGACCACCCCCTGGCAGCCCCACCCCCTCCCAGCCCCAGCCCCACCCCCTCCCAGCCCCTCCCACCCCCTCCCAGCCCCAGCCCCGCCCTCCCACCCCCTACCACCCCCAGCCCCACCCCTCTCACCCCCTCCCAGCCCCTCCCAGCCCCAGCCCCGCCCCTCTCAACCCCCCCCAGCCCCCCCCAGTCTCAGCCCCTTGGCAGCAGCAGGCAGCTGGTGCAGGTGCCGCCCCTGACCTGCCTCCCCCTCCTGCTGCACCCCCCAGGCAGCAGCAGGCAGCTGGTGCAAGTGCAGCCCGAGGGCTGCTCACCTATCCACTTGTTGCTGCAGCTGAGGAGCAGCAGGGGATCACAGCGGAGTTGAACACGAGCTCGTCACGCAAGCGCAGGTCGGGCGTGAGAGACTGGACACAAACTGCCCAGCAAGGTAATATAAGTATGGCCTACACACCTTGTGGGGCCTGGCAGAGTGGCCAGGGCATGCGTACTGCTCAGTTACATTGGTTTGGCATGCCATGATCAACTCTTTTACTGCGGCGACGGTCCATGACTGTTTGCAGGGGCTACTGGGCCACGTCGGTCGCGGCGGTCGGCCGCGGCGAGGCGCGCATGAGGAATACACGCATGAATTTGAATGTTCAGATTTGAGCCGCCAGTGCGCTCAGCACAATGCACGGAAATTAATGAAACGTAGCTTACAGAGTGCTTTATCCGGGGATGTGCGTAGCATAATTAGAGACCACGTAGCTGAGACGCGGCGTCGTTTTGATTACCAGGGGTAGGTTCTCTGTTAGTTGGGGCCACCTGAGCTAGGGATTGGGGCTGGTTAAGCGCAGGGGGAGGGGGAAGGGGGGAGGGGGAGGAGGAAGTAGCCCAGGGGGAGGGGGAAGCAGCAGGGGCAGCAGCAGTAGCAGCAGCGGCAAACTTGAACACCAGAAGGGGTTTAATGGCACAATGACATTGTCACAACCATGAGCGTGACTGTGCGGAATGCGTGACATGGACGAGCCATGCAAGCATGACAGGCGGTTGTATCACGGTAGATGGTGATTAGTGGATGATGGTTGATGTGACCTGGTCACTGTGGATGGATTTGTGTGTGTATCCTGCGACTTGCATAATAGTTCTGACATGGTTGCATGGGGGTTGGGTATTTGTAGTGGATTGGGATGCTGCGGCGGCAGCTTAGAAGACCTTACCAGCTGTCCGATGTAATCACGGGCACCCAAGTCTGGAGGTATTCTCAGCTCACTGCCATCGGCATCTGAAGGCCGGCACCATACTGGTGACGGGTATCAGCTTTGCCTTGCTTGCTGCTAGTCGAGGCGTCCTTACTCATTTCGTTGCTATCTTACATTTCTTCTAAGCTACATCTATCTTTCATACATCATGTTTTAGGTCCTTGCATATCACACATCACGTTTTACACGCTCTCATTGCATGTCGCTTCTTGCTCACACTGTTTTACTCGCATACATCTTGCATGCATGCCTTGATTTTCTCTAACATCACTCGTTACATGGATCATGCTACACAACTATCACATTCACCACAATCATCCCAGCATGCTTGCACAAGTTATCTTTTCAGGAGGTTATGGACATCCAGGGTAGGAATGCTACATTACGGCCGACCCGCTGCCGCGCGTAGGATGCATCAGGCACGACGCTGGCGGGTGAGCACCATGTCATGGTGATGGCCAGTGGCTCAAGTAGAATGAGCCATAGGATCCATGTAGGGTTTTCGCGGTTTTACCGCATGGGTCCGGCCTGGAGGCAAGCATGCCACAGGTTTTAGCACTTGGCCGCCGCCAAGGATGTCAAAGGGGTTGGTATGGTAGACAGGTGCATTAGTTAGGTGGTCACAACATATGCATAAACTCATGCGCTGCTTCGTTTGCTCTCTACCATCTGCTGCATGTTTGCGCTTCATCGAGTCATCATCACACATGCTTGCAGCTGGGGGGGGGATTCCTTATCCTCTGCAGCGCACTACCATGTTTAGGAACATCTTATCACGTGACAACATAGCAAGCTGGCAAGGGGCCAGAGGTATTAATACCGGGTTATGCCTTGGTGAACATTTCATGTTCCAGCTGCCTCCTACTGCAAGCAAGCAATAGCCAGCTAAGTATTAGCAAGCACAATGACGGGGACATGTCTACAGGGCGGGTGGAAGGCACTGGCAAAACATGTGCACCCACCTCGTGGGGTGGGGCGGGGTGGGGTGAGGTGGGCAGGGCTGGAGTCTCAGCCAACCCGTCATGGTAAGGGGGCGGGCACTGGGCGGGGCGGGTGCGGATTGGGAGGTGGTGGTGGTAGGCACATGGTGACGGGCAGAGTTGGGCATGGCAACCTGCCAAGCAAGTTGCATACCAAAGGCCTTCACACCCTGTGGGGCCTTGCAGAGTGGCCACTGCTTACAAAGGGGCAAGCATCGCTCAAGCCGTGTGTGTTTCCGTGCGTGTGTGGAAGGGCGTTGTTACATTACATTACATACATGGTTTGGCATGCCGTGGCAATCGATTTGTCCGCGGCCACTGCCCCTGGCACCTTGCTGCTGCTCCTGGGCCAGGTCGGTCGCGGCGGTCGGTCGCCGCGGTCGGTCGCAGCGAGGCGCGCATGAGCAATACACTCATGTTTTTGAGCCGCCACTGTGCTCAGCACACTGCACCGTGTTTCATGAACCACACTGCACCGGGTAATTTGTCTCTATCCGAGGATGCGCGACGACATAGGATACAAAGGACCCACCACTCGTGCAAATTAAGGCCTGGCTGGCTTGAAAAACCTGAGAGTTGAGGTCTGAAACTTGGTATGTGGGTTGTTGTGACCTAGGGGAGGTCAAGACTCTCTTGGGCCAAAGTGTAATTTTCACTCGGTGTCGAGTTGCTGGAGCAGGTGTGGGGCTGTGGCACTGATTATGGCTAAGGGAGTTGGCAGCGTGTGACCAAAGTGGCTTTTCATGAAATGTGAGTATGAGAGGTTGTGAAGGGTGGTTACAGCTGCCCAACCTAGTAGGTGGCATGCAAAAAGTCCACGCCAGTGATGAGCTGTGGCCCGTGTCCTAGGACCCTGCGCAGGGTCCTAGCGTCATCATGGTCGTAGGACCCTGCGCAGGGTCCTGGCGACCCTGCGCAGGGTCCTGCTGACCCTATGAGTCAAGAGTTTTCCAGGTTTTTTTCCGACCCTGTGTGCCAGGACCCTTTCAGGCTTCCCGCAGACCCTCTGCCAGGTCCCGTCGTTTCTGTTTGGCATCCTCCCGTCTCTGTGTGCCAGGACCCTGTGCGGGGTCCTACGACCATGGTGACCCTAGGACCCTGCGCAGGGTCCTACTGACCCTGTGCAGGGTCCTGGAAACCCTGTGCAGGGTCCTACTGACCCTGTGTGCCAGGACCCTGTGCAGGGTCCTACGACCATGGTGACCCTAGGACCCTGCGCAGGGTCCTACTGACCCTGTGCAGGGTCCTGCTGACCCTGTGTGCCAGGACCCTATGCAGGGTCCTACCGACCCTGTGTGGGGCCATGGCGACCCTGTGAGGCATCTTACGCACCCTGTGTGCTAGGACCTATTATTGTCGTACCTGCATGTTGATGGGGAAGTTCCAAGCGTCTGTCGGCTGGAGGAACAGCTCTGTGGCAGCCTGCATACACACACCGTTGGGAAATGCAATGTATCTGTTGGATTGGGTCATCATGTTCTTTAGGATTCTTAGTGCTAATGAACATGACTAAGTGCTTCAGACCCTGTGCAGGATCCTGGTGACCCTGTGCCGGGTCCTAGTGACCCTGCACAGGGTTTTAGTGACCCTGCGCAGGGTCCTGGTGACCCTGCGCAGGGTCCTAGTGCACAGGCCTTTTGCAGGGTCCTGTTGCCCATTTGCAGGGTCCTGGTGACCCTGTGCAGGGTCCTAGTGACCCTGCGCAGGGTCCTGGTGCACAGGCCTTTTGCAGGGTCCTAGTGACCCTTTGTAGGGTCCTACAGACCCTCTGCAGGGTCCTGCTGACTGGCAGAGGTCGGTGGCATCTGGATGAAAGCCATAATGAAAATTTCAAAAATCCTCGCAACATGGCATGCAACCTCGCAGCCTTCTTGTCACCCAGCCAACTTGCAACGTCCCTGCTCTACAACACGCCTAGCACAAACGCGATGTACGTGCTCTACATTGCGACATCTCGTACTGCCACAACGTCTAAGGTGCGTCTCTAGCTAGTAGCGACTTCCAATTGCAATGAGTCAGCTCCACGCATTCAGAGCCTCGTAACTCAGCTCGCAGCCAGGCCCGAAACTATGCTCGCTTCCAGTCACATCGCACCTAGCTAGCTAGCTCAGACACGCAACTTAGCCGCAACTTAGCCTAGCCAGCAGTGCAGCCCCAGCCACTTCCCCTACCATGAGGCAGCCAACCCGGATGCTAGGCGTACAACCATCTACGTCGCTAGCTCAGCCACGCAGTCCAGCTACTTCACCAGCATCGCAGCCATCCACACAACCTCGCAATCTCGATATGTTACAGCCACGCAGCAACGCAAAAAGCCAACGTAGCAAGCCTAGCCACGCATCGACACACAACGAGCGAGCCTCGCCATCAGCCATGCAAACATCCATGCGAAGTTGTCAAGGTGAGTGGCTATCCCTCTGCAAGTATGTGGCACCGCTTAACATCTGGCATGCCTTTTGTGCTGCTGCAGGATTAATGGTTTGACCCTTCCACTTTGCCACCACCACCTCCCAGGCCGTCGTCGCACCTTGCCCCACTCCCTATCCTACCTTGCAGCTTGGAGCAACCTCCTCCTTCCCTCCCTCCTTCCCTCCCTCCCTCACGCCCTTTCTCACGCCCTCCCTCACGCCCTCCCCCCCTCTACATGTCTCTACAGGTGGCTACAGGTCCCCTTACCTTCCTGACCTACCATTCCCCTTCCCTTCCCACTCGCCCTTGACCTCACCCTCACCCTCACCCTCACCTTGGCAGGTGAGTAAGCATGCATGTTGTGGTTCGTATTGCCTTGCATTTGGGAGCCTATGCTGGGTTGCATCAGAGAAGCCACTAGCAAGGATACGACAAGGTTTGAGCGCTTGTACACCTCTTCGCAACACACAATGAGCTTGGAGCGGTAGCCAGGACTTCCGGTGGGTGCACATGCTCTGGTGGTGTCAGCCTACCCAGCCCAGTTCTGGTCATGCATGTCCTTATTCATCTGCTTGCTGGCTTATGTTTGCTTGCAGTTGTTGACAGCTTGAGTATGACAAGTGTAGCAAGGCTTGGTGATTGCAAGCAAGGTGGTAGCGGCGTGACATGGAGGGGGGCATTGAGCATAGCTGTAAGTGGCCAGTCCCTGCACATGAGTTGTCACCAATGCCAAGCCTAACTGCAAGGATGCCTCTTGCTGCCGCAGGTCTGATGGTCACACTGCTGCCCCTTGCCCCCTTCTCCCTTTCCCCTTCCCTGCCCAATCCCACCACCACCACATCCGAGTCTGCCACCTACCTCCCCTCCTCCCCTCCTCCCCTCCCCTCTCCTCTCCCCCACCCCATGGCACCCAGCAGCCCTTGGCGTAGCAGCATGGAGCGGGCAGCCCGGAGTGGGCAGTCTGGAGCGGGCAGCCTGGAGCGGGCAGCCTAGAGCGGGCAGCCTGGAGCGGGCAGCCTGGAGCCAAGCCTAGCCCAGCCTAGCCTAGCCTAGCCCAGCCCAGCCTAGCCTAGATCAGCCTGATTTGGTGCCATGGGGCATAGGCAGCAAGGCAAAGTGCTTAGCAGTCCCGTGATGAGGTGTTAGCCCATAGCAAGTGCATCCAATCCTTGTGGTTGTGCACATGGCATAGGTTGTGTTGTTGTTGTTGTTGTTGTTGCAGTGTATTGTGTTGTGGTGTTGTAGTGTTACCATCTTGCATCAATGCATGTGCTCAGCATCAGCAATGCAAGCCGTTTGTAGTGGTGTTGCATACGTTGTAAGGTTGTACCATAAACATGACATGGCAGGTTTGCGCGTGGAAGGTGAATGTCATGATGGCTTAGATGACATGCACGTGAGCAACAAGAGGGAGAGTGCATGAGGGGTCATGTTGTAGTAGCAAGTACAAGAATCATGCCTTGTAGACCCTGTAGACTGGTCAGCAAGACCCTGTAAAATGATCAGCAGGACCCTGTAAAAACTGCCATCAGAACCCTGCACAGGGTCGGCAGGACCCTGCGCCGAGTTGCAGGACCCTGCAAATGGTCGGCAGGACCCTGCAAATGAGGTCAGTAGGACCTTGCGCAGGGTCGCTAGGACCCTGCGCAGGGTCACAGGACCCTGCAAAGGGTCGTCAGAACCCTGCAAATGGCCGATGCGCTAGGACCCTGCGCAGGGTCGGCAGGACCCTGCGCAGGGTTTTTTCGGATTTCAAATGGTTATAACATCGCAGGAACTTTGAGTTTTTCAATGACAACAACGGCGATGAGTCGGCCTTTCTTGGGGCTATCTGCGGTATGCCTCCCGTGAGAAATTGATGTAGGTGACTTCCGGCCTTAATCGGCGCGAGTGACGTAGCTGAGACGCGGGGGCGTTTTAAGTACCAGGAGTAGGAATTCTGTTAGTTGAGACCAGCTGAGGTACACACGCCGGTCCCCAAGAAATACCACCAGGTGTACTCGTCGTGATCCGCGACGGGCTGGCTGCGCATCTTCAGGTACGCCCTTTTCACGCCCTCATCACCACAACATCCCAGGCATCCCCTGAGCTCTCGAGGGCACTGGCTTGCGGGCACTGGCTGCGGGCACTAACCACGCATTACCCACAGTGTGGTCTACTTTGCAGCTGTGTCATGGTGTGCTTATCTCAGCATCCATGCACAGCCATGGTTCTTGTTGTAAACTGCCCCACGCCTCGCCTTACAAACAACAACACCCTACACCCTGAACACCCTGCACCCAACACTAGCTTTCATGCAAGGCAGCTTGCCCTCCCTGTACTATGCAGGTCCAGCCTCCTCCTTTTCATCTTTTTTATGCCGTGCGCCACCCTCACTCTTGCTCACTCCCTGGGGTCATCCTTCCACGTGCCCCAAGTGCCTTTGCCACCAGCGCCCTCCTTCTTCGGCGGCTCCTTCACTGTGTGACCGTGAGCTGCATGCGGGGCAGAGGGCAGTTGTGGCAACTTCAGTGTGGCATGAGAAGGATGTTTGATGGAAGCGGAAACACTGGGCCAATAGAACCCCACATCTGCACCCCATACACATACCACACATCCTTTTCTTCTGCTGTGAAGCTTCATGAAGTGTGGCGTAAGCCATAGGTGTGACATCAAGCAGGGACCCCACCCACCCTTTTCCACACACCCCGTATCATCACAAAATGCCTAACCTGGGTGCCTCTCGAACTGTGGGGCTGACGTGGCCTTGTGCTCCTCCACTTTGTGGTGGTCCCGCTGGTGGATTTGGAGCTTCACATCATGACTGCACACCAGTGTAGGGCAGTTGGAGCACCAGGGCAAGACGGTCAGGGCAAGGCCAGCTAGGGCGGCCAGGATGCTCCTAACCCTAGACCTAGCCAGGGCAGCCAGCACAAGCCATGTGCATAGCGAACAAGGGTAAGCTCTGCAACCGTCGAACAATGCAGGGCTAGGGTTGTTGCTGCTCCGACATGTGGTCGCACAGACAACGTGCCAGCAGCTACGGATCCAGCTGTGGAAAGCTGAGCGATTGGCACTGTCGACGATCCCGCACGGCTCTGCCAAGTCAGCCCCGCGGCCCACTTGCCGACCCTGGCTCTGCCTGAGATGCTTCTCGTCTGGCTAACCGAGAACGCTGTAGAGAATGAAGCGCGATAGAAGCGGACATCTGGGAACCCACCTCGTTAGCTTGTGCGGCATAGGTTGCGATTTGCAGCGTATTGCTGTACTCTGTCACGTAACTGTCTTAGTCCTCCCTTTCGATTTGTGAATGTGCGGGTTTCCGTCATCACTCACATTACACCCCCGACTGCAGGATATTATAAAAAGTTATTCTGGCAGACGCGAACTATTTGACACGTCGTGTGCGCCAGTAGAGCAAGTAGACCGGACTCAACCCCTCTCAACTTGCTCAGCCTACTGCTCACTAACCGCACGCATCAACGACTCATAGGTTGCTCGCCACTTTTCAAATGTTCGAGCAGCTCAGCAATGTCAGCCAGCTCACTCCTTTTCTTGAAGTTGCGGCCCTATAACAGAGCGGTAAGCCGCAGGTTGTGTGATCACGGCGGCTCACAGTTTGTAAAGCGCAGAGTATTTCTTCTCAAGCATCTGCAGCAGGACGGAGGGTTGCAGCCTGTCGCCGGTGACCGCCACCATGAGCTCATCGCCGCTGCTGTGCAGCGACCCCAGCTTGTGCACCTTCTCGTTCAGCCACTCCTGCAAACGACCGAAGCGAAGTTCACTAACGCAAAGCAGCAGTCAGGCAGCGTTGCGTTAGCAAATGACGATTGATTCGAAAGGCAAGTGGTAGCAGCCGCCGCCGCTGCAGCGGCAGTATTAGCAAAAGCATGCTCTGTAGCAGCAGCAGCCAATAGCTGGTAACAGTTTGCAAAGCCTCCTCAATAGCTGGAAGTGAGGGCAGGCAGCAACAGCATCATCATCAGCAACAGGGGTGCTGGCAGCAGCAGTGTGTGTACAGGATACGGCATGATGGCCTGCAGCGCAGCTGCACAGCGGTGCAAGAAGGAGGGGTTATGGCCGCCCGCACTGAAGATGATGATGGTGGCAGCCAGAGGTGGTGGCAGGGGCAGCAGCACCTTGAGGGGCTTGAAGTTCCCAGCAGCGATGAGGTCATCAAGGTCTGGAATCTCTGAGGCGGCCTTGTTGTAGATCTGCAACAGCCCGTGCATACCCAGGTCCATGCATGACACCAGCAGCAGCAGCGGCAGCGGCAGCGGCAGCGGCAGCGCAGCAGCAGCAGCAGCAGCAGCAGCAGCAGGCACATATAGGGTGCTACAAACACTTGAAGCGCATGCTCACTTAGGCCTGATGTAAATCGCACAGCAAGCAGCAGCAGGACTAGGAGTGGTTGCGATGAGTGATGCACTAGGTGAGAGAGTAATGTAGGGAGTGGATGGTGGCCCGCACCGAGCAGGTGTGTGACAGGGAGTGAGGCGTTGCACAGGACACCATCAGAGCAGGGCTGGCCAGGTGCATACATGGAGCTGTCAGGAGACAGCTGTCAGGGAAGCAGCAGCTGTCAGGATCAAGTTTTTGAAACACTCCCATGGCAAAGGGTGGGACGTGCCTGGGTAGCGTACATGGCACCCAGGGTGTAGGTGGGGAAGTATCCCAGAGCACCCATGCTCCAGTGGACATCCTGCAGCCAGCAGGATTACATGGAGGTTGAAAAAGAGTGAGGGATAGAGGCGAGAGAGTGAGGGATAGAGGCGAGAGAGTGAGGGAGTGTAAGAGAGCGAGGGATTGAGGTGAAGGGTAGGGCAGGAAGGGTAGGGTAAGGGTATGGGAGATTGAGCAGATGGAGGGCCAGGAAGGGCGTGCGTTGAGGTTAGCATGGCTGGGCTTGGTGGGTGAATTTGCAGCAGGTCAGGACACAGGTGAGGGTGTGGATGGCAGTCCCATCAAACCCTCACCCCATAGCACCCCTCACCCCTCAGCCCTTCACCCTTCACAACTCTACCCGGTGCTTCTTTTTGCTTAGCTATTATGTAACAATTGAAACCAAAAGCATACCCCCGCCCCCCGCATCCCAATGTGCAGAACTGTGGAAATCGATATGATACTGATGGAATGCTTTCAAATTTCTGACTTGTCACACATCTCGAGACAATGATTGGATATCCAACAAGGAGGGTTCTTGCTGACTATTTCACAAGACTAGGCTGTGTTGGAAATAAGATAGGGTTACTGCCCCTCACCTGCAGGCAGCCCTGAGCATCGCTAGGAGGAGTGCAGCCTAGGTACTGCTCCATGCGGGAGTTCCACTCCTTAGGCACATCCTCCACCTGGGGTCACACATGCTCACTCCTCATCACACACGCCCCAGAGCTTGCAACTGAAGAGCTTATCCAGCTTGTGATTCCTTGGCAACCTGGGACTATTGCTGCAGCGCCCTGCCCCTGCTGCTGCTGCTCTGCTGCTGCTTTCCATGCTGCTGCTTCTCTGCTGCTGCTTCACTGCTGCTGCCACCGCCGCCGCTGCTGCTGCTGCTGCTCGCCTTGTGTGTTCACATTGTCACAGGCCCCTTCCCCTCCCCATATTGCAGCCCTAAGGATGCAGCCCTCTGCCTCATGTCAGCCTATGGATAGTCACCTGCTTGGCAAAGGGTAGGGGGCTGCTGCTGCCGCCGCCGCTGCTGCTGCTGCTGCTGCTGCTGCTGCTGCTGCTGCTGCTGCTTTCCTTGTGCGTGTACATTGGCACAGGTAGTGGCCTCTGCCTCCACCTCCTCCCCAGCGCCTACCCCCTCCATGGCCTTATTAGCCCACCCCTCTTGGTCGCCCCCCCAGTGCTGACGCAGTACCCCCCACCTTGATGCTGCCCTCCAGCAGCCCCTTCTCAATCTCATATCGAATGATGACGTGCATGGGGTAGGTCACCTGCCGGCAGTTCAGCCATGAGAGAGGTGTGAGGGGTGAGGTGTGAGGGGAGGGGGAGGTGAGCAGCAGACACGGTGCAATGAAGTGCCCTGGGGTGGCTGGGGAGGGGCAGGCAGGCACTGAACAGGTGGTAGGTAGGGAGGGGTAGGGAGGGGTAGGGAGGGGTAGGGAGGGGTAGGGAGGGGTAGGGAGGGGCAGGGAGGGGTAGGGAGGGGTAGGGAGGGGTAGGGAGGGGCAGGGAGGGGTAGGGAGGGGTAGGGAGGGGTAGGGAGGGGCAGGGAGGGGTAGGGAGGGGCAGGGAGGGGTAGGGAGGGGCAGGGAGGGGTAGGGAGGGGTAGGGAGGGGTAGGGAGGGGTAGGGAGGGGTAGGGAGGGGTAGGGAGGGGTAGGGAGGGGTAGGGAGGGGTAGGGAGGGGTAGGGAGGGGTAGGGAGGGGTAGGGAGGGGTAGGGAGGGGTAGGGAGGGGTAGGGAGGGGTAGGGAGGGGTAGGGAGGGGTAGGGAGGGGTAGGGAGGGGTAGGGAGGGGTAGTAGGGTGCAGGGGTGGCTGGGTGGTGGTGGCTCGCTGGCATCAGGCACTATGCAGGGAGGGAGAGGGAGGGGGAGAGGAGTGTGATCGTATAAGCAATCACACAAGGGCGTCACACCTCATCACTCTCCACACGGATGTACGAGGGGTCCATGACCTTGTTGATCGCGGCATACAGCTGCTCAGCCGTCACCCCAGCAAACTTGTCAGGGAAAAACTCCTGGGCCCAGGCACATGCAGCAGAAGAGGGAGGAACACAGTCATCATCAGCACCTTCACCACCATCATCATCATCATTACATGGCTCTTGCCTGTCGGCTTTGCTGTAACCCACACATCCTCAATAGTCATAGACTCAGGACATCGTCATGCTCGCCTGATGCGGGCTCAACATGCCCACCGTGAATGCAATGTACCATTAGGTAGTGTGTATGTAAGTCTACATGCGTTTGCACGTTGCCGTCTCATAAGCTGAGACCTACAGCTGAGTTGAGTCTGCTGGGCACTGCGACCTACAGCCTGCACTGATGCCTGGGCAGCAAGGTGTCAGGCCATGTGCCCACCACCCAGCCGCGGGCCCTTGCCTCAGCAGGCCCGGCCCTTGGCCCAGCCCGGGCTTGCCAGCCACCAACGCCCAGGTCATGTGCCCATCACACCCAGTCACAGGCCTATGTGGCACAATGCCAGCCAGACCATTATGCCCAACCACCGTGGGTCCGTCAGCGGCCAACAACTGCTCCACAATGCTGAGTACAGGCAGGGTCACACGCTGAGTACTGGCTGACGTGTGACACAGCCAGTGCCACCGGCGCTCTTGCAAGTTTGTAAGGATAGCCGGCTGCTGCTAGGCTGTTCGACAACTTGCTGGTTTGACGCTTGCTGGTCACACTAGAGCCAAGGCGGTGAGGAGTTGGGTAGGAGGAGCATGGCGTGAGTGTTGTGCTGGCATAAGCGGCCTAGCGGGGCCCTGACGCTGCTCTAGCAAGCATGTATGTATAGCGGTCAGGGTTAGGGTTAGGGTTAGGGTGGGTTACGGAACGCTGCTCTAGCAAGCATGTATGTATAGCCTGCTGCTTGATGTGCTCAGTGCACCGTTCCTTAGGGCTCGTCTCCCTATGCGTCAGGGCCACGGCCAGTGTGCAGGATGCACTGCAGGCAGGTGTTGGTGCAGCTGTGGATCCATGTACTGGACACCTGTACCCATCCCCCCTATGGACCCTGCTGCCCTGGTACTGCTTCAGATCAGGGGCGACATGGCAGCAAACTCTGGCATCGATCAGCAGAGTACATGGGTGCTCTTGACATGCCATGCACACGGCAAGAATGCTGGAGATTAGTGAATGCCCCTGCGCCCCTGCCCTGCCTCATCCTCCCTCCCCGCATCCTGCCTGCCTCACCCTGCCCTGACTATGGCCTGCTGACCTGAAGCTTGGGCAGCAGGTACTTGCAAAAGGCTGGGCTCAGGGCCACCATGCGCTCCCACAGCAAGCTCTGAGACTCATGCACGCCTGCAGATCAAATCAGATCAGATCAGATCAGACCAGATCGAATCAGACCTGACCCGACCCAACCCGACCCGACCCGATCCATTCAGATGTCAATAAGTACGAGACCTATCAAGGGCTTGATTAGTGGTAGCCAGCGTGGAATGCCCTGACAATGGCTAGCCATGTGCCAAGGCATTGGAGCATGTCGTGCCAGCAGCAAGCAAACAAGACACTGGATGTGAGGAGCAAGGAGGCCTACCCATGCTGAGCGCTGCGTTGACAGGCAAGCCGTCGTACTCCAGGTTCCGCCCCTGCTCATACAGAGCATGGCCTGCAGTCAGGTGGACAGGCAGCAGGGTAGGTGGTTGGGGTGGAGGGCAGGCGGCAGGGCAAATAGATGCAGTGGGAGGGTAGTGGTGCTGTAAGGTAGGTGGGAAGCCTGGGAAGCTGGCAGGAAGCCGGAAGCAGCAGCCCAATAGGTTAGGTGGGCAGCTGAATAGCTGGGCTCACAGCCTGAGAAGCCTCTCCAAGGGTGAGGGGACAGCAGGGGGTGTGCGGGCACACAGCCTTGAAAGCCCTTGCAAGGGTGAGGGGACAGCAGGAGGGTCAGGGCGAGGCCAGGGCAGGGAGGAGGGCAGTGGGGCAGGAGGGTGGGCACATGGGTGGGTGGGGCCAGCAGGCTTGTTGTTGGCAGCGGCAGCGGCGGCAGGGGCGGCCAGCAGGCTTGTTGTCAGGAGCGGCGGCAGCGGCAGCAGCAGCAGCAGTGGCAGCAGCAGCAGTGGCAGCGTAGGAAGCGACTGAGTGGCAGCGGCAGGGCGGGCAGCAGCAGGGGCCTAAGGTATGGGCAGCAGGACGTCAGCTTACCAGTTTCATGCACCGCACCAGTCAGCCCCTCCATCACGTTGTTCTCTTTGAACCGGGTGGTCATACGCACGTCAGTGGGGTGGGTGCCCCCCTGCAGTAGCCGCCGCAGCAGCAGCAGCCGCATCAGCAGAGCAGCAGCAGCAGCAGCAGCAGTAACATCAGACTAGGGGGGAGGTGTGCGGCTGTAGGGGTGCGGCCTGTGTATCAAGCTCCTGGGAGAGGGCCTGCTCTTTTGGGTCCTAGTAGTCCTAGTGACAGCAAAGCTGATGATGAGGACAGTGGGGTCGAGGACAGAGCACCCCTAGATCATGACTGATACGAGGGTGATCAACCTGGCCATTGTCCTACTGCGTCACAGTCCCCGGTACTCGCGCCTCGCTGTACTGCACCCTGGGCACCAGCTCCAGGTCCCTGGACGCACACCTAGGTCCCTAGTCCTAGTCACTGTCACTGTCAGGGCTGGTGGCCACTAGCTCCCCTACCCCGGTTAGGGTTAAGGTCAGGCCTGCCAGTGAATGGAACGCACTAGGACTGATGACCCAAAGCACGGCCCTACTCCTGAACGCCACATTCACCCAGCTCCCTCCCCCTCACTTTGCCCGCGGTACTCGCGCCCGTGTATGCTGCAGCCCTGCCATACGCGGCGCCCTGTCCGCACACCTCAGTCAGTGAGGTACACCTGGCCCTGGTCCTACCCTAGCCCTAGCGCCACGGTCCCTAGTCCCTAGCCCTAGTCCCTTGTCGCGCTAGCCCGTGCCACTGTCCCTACGACCCCTGCCACTGTCACTGTCAGGGCCGACCGTGGCGTTGTTGTGCGGCCAGAGCCGGCCAGGTGCCCCACCCACTCTGATGGCTAGGAGTGCTAGTGGCTAGTGCCTTTTGATTCAGGGCCTGGCCCGGCGGTGTTATCAGGTGTGTGCAGGCGGTCTCCTAATGCGGCACATCAGGGCACAGTCAGGGCCGTCCGTGGCGTTGTGCTGCAGCCAGTGCAGGCCAGTGCCCCACCCACTGTGAAAGGGTGCACAGACACGTCCAAGCGACCATGCTCCAGGCTGAACCCGATGTCCAGCGCCACTTGCCTGCCGGGGGTGAGGTGGGGCGGGACAAGGGCAGGTGAAGGAGGACCTTTGAGAGGGCGGATGAGGAGGAGGTGTGTGTGGGTGAGGTGGGGCGGGACAAGGAGAGGTAGGGCGGGACAAGGGCAGGAGGAGGTGTGTGTGAGCAGTGGGTGGCTGCCGGAGGAGCTGTCAGGAGATGTGGGTAGGGTGAGGAGGGTGAGGAGGGTGAGGAGGGTGAAGGGGAGGGGGATGGGGCAGGACAAGGTGAGGTCCAGGAAGACTTTGTAGGGACAGCTGAGGAGGAGGGGTGTGAGCGGAATAAAGCTCACAGTAACAATAACAAGAACATAAGGGGGAGGAAACATACAACCATACAAAGCATCTGTAGGTGTGTGACGCTCACTGGTGCAGGAGGAGATAGGTAAGACGGATGTGGAGAGGGGAGTGTGACAAGGGAAGGTGGAGGAAGCTGGGATGCAAAGTGCTGGGGGCAGGGCAGGGTGTTGGTGGCCATGCGGGATGGGTTGTGGTAGCCAGGGAAGGCGCAGTGGCGGCTGGAGTTTGGGCTGAGCCTGATGGTGGTGGTGGTGGTGGTGGTGTCCTTACTTGCACAGTGCTGCCTGCTTGTCCACGTCAAAGCTGCCGTTCACGCAGCTGTCGTCAACACTGGCAGCGCCCTTGGCCTTGATGGCGGCGATGAGGGGCTTCAGGCCGTCCCTTACCTAGCACCAGCACCACCACACAGCCTGCCTTGCCTGTTGGTGGCGTGTAAGGACATGAGGGTGGGGTCAGGGTGTCGCAGGGGCCCCACACCTCCCACACCCCTTCACCCTCCTCACCCTCCTCGGGGAGGGGAGGCTGAGCCAAGTGAGGAGAGTGTAGAAAGGGGGGAGTAGCAAGGGTGGGTGTGCCTAGGAGGTGTGAGGGGGTGTGAGGGGGTGTGAGGGGGGGTGAGGGGGTGTGCCTCAGAGCGGGTGTGAGGGGGTGTGACGAGGCTGGCAGGAAGGCAGGCAGGGAGGGGAGCAGGCAGGCAGGGAAGCAGGCAGGCAGCAAGTACGCACCGCAGTAAACACCTCATCCAGTCGTGCTGAGGTCATGCCCTTCTCGTAGTCGTCCAGCAGCACGTCATACCTGCATTGCCCAGTCCCGCAGCAGGTCCCACATGGCCAAGTCCATGTCAAGAGTGACCAACACTGATCAAGTGTGAGGGCTATCATTAGGCCACCTAGTGTAACCACCTGCCACGACTCTCTGACTCAGACCAAAGCCATGCAGCATCACACCTCACACCTCAGCTTCAACCCCATGGCCACCCCCAGCTTCCATGGTGGGGTGTGACTCACGCCCCTCATCTGACCCAGGGCCCCCGCGTACTTCGTGTTACCATTTGTGCTCTTCTGGTGGAAATTCCATCGTCAACACTGACACTGCATTAGCCGGCCTTAAGTAGCCACCCAAGCACCAGCTCCTCAGCTCACGCCAGCTGCACTCTACAAGCCCATCACTCAGCTCATCAGCGTCAGCTGCCAGCAAGTCACTCCTCAGTCACTCACCACCACCGCCAGCCAACCCTCCTAACTTTCAGTATCCATCGTCTTCCCCCTCCCCTCCACCACACCAGCTGCTACCTAGCTTCCTCACCCTCCCTCCCTCAACCCACAAGCCTCCTAAGATGCTCACACTGCCCCAGCGCCCTCCTAGACCTCACCCTCTCCCATCCAACCACCCAACCAACCACCCAACCAACTCTCAACTTACTCAGCTGGGCCCTCTCTCACTGATCAAGTGTGAGGGCTAGTGTGACATCTCAGCTGCACCCTCTCCCAGCTACACTGGCACTGCAGACTCACTGACACCGACTCACCAACCCAACTTAACAAACCTGAAAACGACATCTCCACTCACACAGCACCAGCACGCAGCACCTGCTGTCCTTTCCCTGTGATGCTTCCATCACTGACACTGACACTGACACATCACTACTCACACAGCACCAGCCGGGTTGATGTGCGCCGCCTTCTCCTTGCTCACGTCCACCCACTCTTGCAGGTAGGGGGCGAACTTGGAGAAGTCGGAAGCCTTGCGGGCCTCCACCCAGCCCTGAGGGGGTGGGTAGTTGAC
>JASKMD010000010.1:4967655-5047657 GCA_030144725.1 Haematococcus lacustris | reverse complement strand
GCCTGCAGTGGCCAGCTATGCCCAGGATGCTTGCGACACCCTGGTGAGTGGTGGCTGATGCAGCCCTATGCAGCTGATGCATCCCAGTGCCCTGCAGGGGCAGGGGCAGGGGCAGGGGCAGGGCGCAGGGGCAGGGGCAGGGGCAGGGGCAGGGGCAGGGGCAGGGGCAGGGGCAGGGGCAGGGGCAGGGCAGGGCAGGGCAGGGGCAGGGGCAGGGGCAGGGCAGGGCAGGGGCAGGGGCAGGGCAGGGGCAGGGGCAGGGGCAGGGGCAGGGGCAGGGGCAGGGGGGCAGGGCAGGGGCAGGGGCAGGGGCAGGGGCAGGGGCAGGGGCAGGGGCAGGGGCAGGGGCAGGGGCAGGGGCAGGGGCAGGGGCAGGGGCAGGGGCCAGGGCCAGGGCCAGGGGCCAGGGCAGGGGCAGGGGCAGGGGCAGGGCAGGCCAGGGGCCAGGGCCAGGGCCAGGGCCAGGGCCAGGGCCAGGGCCAGGGCCAGGGGCAGGGGCAGGGCAGGGGCAGGGGCAGGGGCAGGGGCAGGGGCAGGGGCAGGGGCAGGGGCAGGGGCAGGGGCAGGGGCAGGGGCAGGGGCAGGGGCAGGGGCAGGGGCAGGGGCAGGGGCAGGGGCAGGGGCAGGGGCAGGGGCAGGGATCCGCCCTCCGCCCTCCGCCCTGTGGCCCTCCCTCAGCTGCGTGTTGGATCAGGGTGGACCCTACCCTGTGGCCGCGTGTCCAGAGCTGCTAGCGCCGCTGCCGAGCAGGGGCTGGTGAAGGACTGCCCCAGCTCCTGGGCCCCCCTGCCCCGCTTCCTAGCCAATGTCTACGCCCAGCGCCATGCCAACATGGCACAAAGCGAGGACTTTGTGAACGGCACAACGCAGGCGAGTCCGCCTGCTGCCTGCTGCCTGCTGCCTGCTGCCTACCGCCTGCTGCCACCACAGTGCCAGTCGAGGGCAGTTGGGGCAGGTGCCGCTGCCTCACATAGCACCACCACTCACACATCTAGCAGCAGCGCTGGCATGGAGTGAACATGCATGCAGCCTGGGCATCAGCAGCCTGGTCGCTACTTCATGCACGTGCTGCTCATGAGTGCGACATCAATGGCTGCGCATGCCATGGATGCATGCACATTCCATGCATGGCTGCACTTGTCAAGGTGGTGTGGGCGTGGTGCTACATGGTACAGTGTGTGGCTTGTTTTTCTTTTTGATTCTTACACCCACTCGTGTGACTTGCAGGGAGCTGCCTGGTACCCGGCACTGGGCTCCATGCAGGTCAGTCACACCTCTATGCGCCTCGAGCTTTTTGGCATGCGGCCTAAGGGGAGGGGGAGGGGGGGTGAAGGCTACTCAGCGGGGACGGGGTTGATGAGGGCAAGCTGGCTGCAAGCATGCAATGTAGGTAGGGTGTGACTGCTGGGGGGTGTGAGCTGGGGGGTGGGCTGGGGGTGACTGCTGGGGGTGTGAGCTGGGGGGTGGGCTGGGGGTGACTGCTGGGGGGTGGGGCTGGGGGGTGGGCTGGGGGTGACTGCTGGGGGTGTGAGCTGGGGGGTGGGCTGGGGGTGACTGCTGGGGGGTGGGGCTGGGGGGTGGGCTGGGGGTGACTGCTGGGGGTGTGAGCTGGGGGGTGGGCTGGGGGTGACTGCTGGGGGGTGGGGCTGGGGGGTGGGCTGGGGGTGACTGCTGGGGGTGTGAGCTGGGGGGTGGGCTGGGGGTGACTGCTGGGGGGTGGGGCTGGGGGGTGGGGCAGGGGTGACTGCTGGGGCTGACGGCTGCAGGGACCTCAAGAAGCTAGGTTGCCAGGTCAGGTCAGGTCAGGACCTGCAGGCTAGGGTTGACGGCTGGGGGGGTGGGCTGGGGGGCCCCTGAGGGCCAAGGGCCCGCAGGAGCGAAGGGCTGGCACCATGGGTTAGGGACCTGGAGGCAGTGGGGCTCACAGGGGGCAGGGCTCTCAGAGTGAGGAGTGGGGGTAGGCTGGGGTGTCGGGGTGTCCAGTCGCAGGGCTGCCGGGTCAGAGTCGTCAATGTGACGGCTAGGTGTCGCCTTCGATCACCTGCTTGAGACTCCATCCATGCACCAGTACGACCGCAGGGCCTTCCAGACAGCTAATCATCATGATGGTCCTGGTGTACAGCCTGTGTGATCTGCACTGGTGGCTGACCTAGCCTGACCTGACCCGACCCGACCCGACCCGACCCGACCCGACCCGACCCGACCCGACCCGACCCGACCCGACCCGACCCGACCCGACCCGACCCGACCCGACCCGACCCGACCCGACCCCCGACCCGACCCGACCCGACCCGACCCGACCCGACCCGACCCGACCCGACCCGACCCGACCCGACCCGACCCGACCCGACCCGACCCGACCCGACCCGACCCGACCCGACCCGACCCGACCCGACCCGACCCGACCCGTCCCGTCCCGACCCACCCTGACCACCCGCGGCTGCGCCTCACTGGGCACCTCAGCATGGAGGCCGGCACATCCGTGTGCAAGCTTCACAGCACTGGCTGGCTGCAAGGCTAGAGCACAGCTGGCAAGCACCAGGTTCCCCGCCTGCCTCATGCCTGGCCTGATGTGATCCCATTCAGCCCCAATGCATCACCAGTGCAGCACCAGTGCAGCACTAAGGCAGGGCTGAGCTCACTCACTGTGGTGCAGGACTGGGCTTATTGGAGCCTTGGGGCGCACCAGGTCACCCTGGAGCTGCACGCTGCCAAGACCCTGACGGGCCAGCCGCCAGCAGCCATCGCCCGGCAGCTGCCCACCTTCTACCCGGACAACAGGTGCGGCTCAACAGGGAGCCCAGGCAAGCGCACCCACACACCCACCGCCCCACCTGCTGGCCCACACCCCACACCCCACCCACCTGCCCACACCACACCCACCTTCTCTCCAGCCTGTATGACAACCCTGTCCTCTAGCCTGCCAGGCTGGACCCAATCGCATTCCCTGCCTCCTGCCTCCTGCCATTGTGCCCCCGGACCCCTTGTCCCCCAGCCTGCCCTCACCCCCCAGCCCCTGCCCTCCCCCAGCCCTTGCCCCTTGACCTACCCCTGCCCCCTGCCGTTGCCCCCAAGCCCTTGCCCCTCAGCCTGCCCTCGCACCACGATCCCAGCCCTCAGCAGCCTGCCCCTCCCCCTGCCCCTTTCCCTGCCCCCTCCTTGCCAGGCTTGCGCTGCTGCGCTTCGCTGAGATGAGTCACGTGGGGTTGAGGGCGCTGCTGCTGGACCCCTCCCGCGCCAACGCCACCCTGGCAGCCAACGTGACTGTCACCCTGCCAGGCGGCAGCCAAGCGCTGCTGTTCTCATCCATCCAGGATGGCCTGCTGTCAGTGCTGCTGATCCCGGGCCTGACCCACTCAGTCCTGGTGCAGCCCTACCTGCCATGTGACCCTGACCGCAAGTGAGTCGGTGCGGCGGGCTGGGGGAGCCTGCTCTGCCGCATGGCATGCAAGCATGCACACACCATGCACAGTGAACCTGTGCACGAGCCTATCACCAGCAGTGCCTTGATCCCCTGGTAGTGCCTGGTGCACCTGTTCATGACCAGACCACGAGCTTGTACCATACCATGAGCTTGTTGAACTTGTGAGAGAGTTGGCTGCAGGTATGCGCCCATTGTCCTGGAGCTCAAAACCCAGCTGGGCTGGGACGCCGCCATCGCGGGCGACGGTTTGGAGGGTCTGGGGCAGTTCACGCTGCTGTACGCCCAGCTCGTGTAGCCATGGGGGGCGATGCGCTGGTGGAAGCGTGGGGCAGCAGGAGGTGCAGGCGACAATGAACAAGACAGCGGATAAGAAAGAAACTGTCGTGAACCATGCCCCGGTGGTTGCGTTGTCAGACACCGGTAATGGGGGAAGCCTCCGCGCTAAAATAGGGCCCCAGCAACAGGCGTGAGGTAAGGAGCGGTGGGAGTACTCGAGGACCGTAGGGGTCCTCGCTCCAACTCTGCTAACTGGCGGACACGAGCCACCGCATGATGCGCCTCGCTGCCGGCCGCGGCCCAGGCGAGAATTGAACACCCATCGCGGCGGCGGCGCGACGACAAGTTGTTGTGTTGGTTTTGTGGAATTCCTCGTCACCAAGACGGTCCGGTTGCTGGTCGGCTCTTGATGTTGAATGATGAATGTTGCTGGTCGGCTCTTGATGGGAGCCTGCATTGCCATGGCAGCTCTGGAGGCAAGACTACGCCTTAATAAACGCTCCTTCGGAGAATAACGCAGACTGCAGAGGTCTTTGATGAGGCCGATGTCAGGCGTTCCCAACTACCTGAAAACCACCCCCCTGTGGGAAGCCCGTATCTCCGCAGCCACTCAGTCAAAAGTATATGTAAACAGTGCTTTAAACAGAGGAGACTCATAGCTACAAGATGGCAGACGCAGCAAAAACTATCTCGCTCTCAGCGGTGCTCAGTGCCTGCCCAAAGTTCGACATTTGAATTCATGCGGTTTCGCCCCATGCGAGGCGCGCCGCACTAGCACGCTTCGCCACACTGTTGTGAGTGGCACCTGCAACGCGCAGCAGCAGTCGGAACATGTTTTGCTTTTGGCATGTGGACGCGACGACGGCAGTCGTGACGACTGGATACCACTATTAGCTTTTGTAGCTGCTGCTGGCGCAAGTGCATTACCGGCTGCTCTACTACGCATAACAAGGTGCTAGGTGCAGTACGTGGTGTTGTCTCACCTCGCTTTGCTGCCCTCGACTTGTTAGCTGCAGGTGCCTCAGGTGCCTGCTTGCCGCTGCCAGCTGTTGCTGCTGCTGAGGGGGTGCACCAGCAGGCACAGCCAGCTCAGGGGTGGTGCTTGCATGTGTCAGCTGCTGCTGAGGGGGCGCAGCTACGGCGAGCTTCCCACGGATGTGGGTGCACACCTGGCTCAGTAGCTTGGGTACCCTCCAGCTCGTGTGTACCTCCTGCTTGTAAAACTGGACAGGCTGTTGTCTTGGAGCAGCTGGCTAAGGGTGACAGCCCATGGTGGAGACATACCCTTCTGCCGCTCAAGCAGCTGTGACACTGCATCTCTCACATGCGCCCAGACGCGCAGCATGGTCACCGTTGAGCTGATGTAGCTGGCCCAGCGTGTGTCACACGGCACTTGGGGCTTGGCGCCCCATGCTCCCATGCCGAGCCGGCACCCAATACTGGGCAAGCAAGCTGGCAATGGATTCAATGGCTGGGCGGATGTCACCAGCTAGGAGAGTGCAGCTAGGAGAGTTAGGGGCAGGAGGCTGGTGGCAGGCTGGGAGGAGGGGCTACTGGGAGCTGGGCAGGGTAGACGAGGTTGGGAGGTGGTGGGTTAGGCTGTGTTGGTGGTGGCCATGTGGCGGAGTGGTAAGCCAAGCTCAGTCGGCTCCTCGTGCACCTGTAGCCATCAGCATGTGTACCTTGTCAGCGGTATATCTTGTCACATACAAACCCAATGATTGAGTTGCATAGTGCCATGGACGCGTTAATGAGTATGCTACAAATGGTATGTGTGAGGTCAGGCTGTTTCTTCAATGGTGCAAAACATAAAGCGGATCATAGCTGGAGGGGGTGACTAGTCCCTACTGTGCCGCCCACCATTACAGCGATACAGCGCTGCCACACACAAACCCGGGTTCCTTCACATCCTCGCCAAGCGGCCTGCACCATCAGGAACCTCGCGCAGCAATGTTTGCCGACTTCAGTGGTGTGCGCCACCGACATGTCGTGCATCGCTAACGGATAGCCAAGGACGTAGCTTACCGGTGTAGCTAACCACGGTCTGCGATTGGGACACATCCGGGGTCACATGTGGCTGCCCGCATCGAATGACTCCGATGGCAATTCCAGTCTTACATTAAACGCGCGTTATCGCATTGCAGCAGACGCAGCCAACGTTACTTCAAATGATTGAGTAGATGGGCCGCAGTTGCATGAAGATTACCAACCCCATGTTGGGAACGCCTGAGCCGATGATGAGGCCGATGATGGCCTACAGTCAAGCGTTCCTTAGATAGGGTTAGTAAAATAGCTTCCACTGATATTAGAGAATCATCATGACTCAACAGGCCTCGGCGCTGGTGTTGCCGCTACCCCTCCCTAGAGCACGACCGGTTAATTTAATATCCTGATGTTTTGGTTCTTTAACGTGCTTTAACACATCTTTAACAAACCCGTTTTGCTACCCTGGGACTGCGTCTCACTGGCCACTTCTGCCTGCATAGTGTCGCTGGGTGCATTGCCGTGTCATGACCAGAACGACAGCAAAAAACCACTCGTATCAAGACCAGGCGTGCATCTTTAACAAAACGGTTTAACATTAACTTTAACACGTCCGGTCGTGCCCTACCCCTCCCCCTCCCCACCCCCCGTGTTCCCAAGACTTAAGTGTTTGTTTGAGGTGGAGGTAGATCCTACCACAGCCGAACACGCTGCAGGTGGATGCTTGCATGTGGGGGTGCGCTATAGAGAATTCCCCGCCATGTACAACATCGCGTTTGCCGTGGCCATGCATCGACACCAGGGTTCGGGCGCATCGCGAGGACCACCAGTGTCGGCACACAGGGAAGCATGCTAGCGGCCCGCTCGCACAGCGCCAGGTACTGCGGCAGCGTAAGAACGCTCGAGCACAGCCAAAGTCGCGACGCTGAGCCTGCCGTGTCGTGCAGGTGCCAGGGAGGTGGGACTGCCCATCGCCAGCCAGCTGTCCCAGGTGCGCCTGTCGCGCTGGAAATGCAGGCGGGCAGTCAGGCAGCATGACACCAACATACAGCGGCCCTGTGCAGCTCACCACGCACCTTACCACGCATCTACTTGCTTCCCATCGGGTTCCAAGGGTGTACCTAACAGCAGTCCACCTACCTTGTTGTTCTTACACCATTTCTCCTCTGCCCCACTGGCCCCTCTGCCTCACAGCTGCTCTGCTCCACCTCCTCCACACCTCTCCCTCTGCACCACTATGGTGCCCTGCTGCCAGACCCCACTGAAACCTGCCTCCCTCTTTGCAACCCCCCCTCCCTTGACATCACTTTACCCCTGGCGTCGCTGCTCAACCCTGCCAAGCTGCTTAACCCCTCCCCCTGCCCCTGCCTGTGCCCCTGCCCAGGGGTCACCCCTCCCCCTTGCCAGCGCCGCCACACCACCCTCCGCTGCCCTGTGACCCCAGCTGCAGCTGCGGGTGGGGGGGGCCCAACCGCCCTGGGCCCTGGGGGGGGAGGGGGGGGGGTAGTGGGTACCCAGAGCTTGGGAGGGCCAGGCGGCCCCCCCCCCCCCACCGCACCCCATGCAGCCATGGACGTATCTGCTGGCTGTGTTGCTGGCAGGTGAGCTGGCCCCTGACCCCTGATCCCTGACCCCTGACCCCTGACCCCTGACCCCTGACCCCTGACCCCTGACCCCTGACCCCCTGACCCCTGACCCCGACCCCGACCCCTGACCCCTGACCCCTGACCCTGACCCTGACCCCTGACCCCTGATCCCTGACCCTGACCCCTGATCCCTGATCCCTGACCCCTGACCCCTGACCCTGACCCCTGACCCCGACACTGACCCTGACCCTGAACCCTGACCCCCGACCCCGACCCCGACCCCTGACCCCTGACCCCTGACCCCTGACCCCTGACCCCTGACCCCTGACCCCTGACCCCTGACCCCTGACCCCTGACCCCTGACCCCTGACCCCTGACCCCTGACCCCTGACCCCTGACCCCTGACCCCTGACCCCTGACCCCTGACCCCTGACCCCTGACCCCTGACCCCTGACCCCTGACCCCTGACCCCTGACCCCTGACCCCTGACCCCTGACCCCTGACCCCTGACCCCTGACCCCTGACCCCTGACCCCTGACCCCTGACCCCTGACCCCTGACCCCCTGACCCCTGACCCCGACCCCGACCCCTGACCCCTGACCCCTGACCCTGACCCCTGACCCCTGATCCCTGACCCTGACCCCTGATCCCTGATCCCTGACCCCTGACCCCTGACCCCTGACCCTGACCCCTGACCCCGACCCTGACCCTGACCCTGAACCCTGAACCCTGACCCCCGACCCCGACCCCGACCCCTGACCCCTGACCCCTGACCCCTGACCCCTGACCCCTGACCCCTGACCCCTGACCCCTGACCCCTGACCCCTGACCCCTGACCCCTGACCCCTGACACTGACCCCTGACACTGACACTGACCCCTGACCCCTGACCCCTGACCCCTGACCCCTGACCCTGACCCCTGACCCCTGACCCCTGACCCCTGACCCTGACCCTGACCCTGACCCCTGATCCCTGACCCCTGACCCCTGACCCTGACCCTGACCCTGACCCCTGACACTGACACTGACCCCTGACCCTGACCCTGACCCCTGACCCCTGACCCCTGACCCCTGACCCCTGACCCCTGACCCCTGACCCCTGACCCCTGACCCCTGACCCCTGACCCCTGACCCCTGACCCCTGACCCCTGACACTGACCCCTGACACTGACACTGACCCCTGACCCCTGACCCCTGACCCCTGACCCTGACCCCTGACCCCTGACCCCTGACCCCTGACCCTGACCCTGACCCTGACCCCTGATCCCTGACCCCTGACCCCTGACCCTGACCCTGACCCTGACCCCTGACACTGACACTGACCCCTGACCCTGACCCTGACCCCTGACCCCTGACCCCTGACCCCTGACCCCTGACCCCTGACCCCTGACCCCTGACCCCTGACCCCTGACCCCTGACCCCTGACCCCTGACCCCTGACCCCTGACCCTGACCCTGACCCTGACCCCTGACACCTGACACTGACACTGACCCCTGACACTGACACTGACCCCTGACCCCTGACCCCTGACCCCTGACCCCTGACCCCTGACCCCTGACCCCTGACCCCTGACCCTGACCCTGACCCTGACCCCTGATCCCTGACCCCTGACCCCTGACCCTGACCCTGACCCTGACCCCTGACACTGACACTGACCCCTGACCCTGACCCTGACCCCTGACCCCTGACCCCTGACCCCTGACCCCTGACCCCTGACCCCTGACCCCCTCCAGGGGCACCCACAGCCCTCAGCCCAGCAGGCATTGCCCAGCGCTGCCCCTGCGCACCCTTTCCTGCTGACGTCTCTGCCTGCCTGCAGTCAGTGATGGGTAATACGTGTATCGATACAGGAAATACAAGAAAATACACGAAAAATGTGTATTTTCTGTACCGATACAATACAGCGATACAGAGGCTACATGTCACGCGGGAAAAAGCAGCTAGGAGCAGCGCAGCCAGTCCCGCAGCCTGTCCTTGATGGCTGGGCAGGACGGCGACAGCGGAAAGTCAGGGCCTCCCAACTCTGATGTTCTTGCATGTGAAACCGGCACATGCGACCAACTGCTCCGGGAGCAGGCCGATTGCTTTAGCCCCGCGCGGCATGGCTTTAGCGCGGACTCTAGTTGTGGCAGCAACCAGCAGCTTGTCGGCCGGCACTTGTGTCTTTTTATACGATGCGTGTATTTTTGTATTATACAAAAATACTTATCGGTATCGATACACGTATCTTGTATTACCCATCACTGCCTGCAGTTGGTGGCGTGGCTGGGTTTGCCAAGGCTGGCAGCACCAAGTCATTGGGTGGAGGGCTGTCTGCCGCCATCATCGCCGCACTCTCAGCTCGCAGCATGGTTGGCGCTAGTGCTGTGGGCGGGGTCCGGGTCGCCTTCGTCATCTCACTGCTGCTGGCCGCCTTCTTTCTCAGCCGCTACGCTCGCACGCGTAAGATCATGCCGGCAGGTGGGTGAAAGCTGCTAGGCAGATGGGTGGAAGCTGCCAAGTACAAGCTGTCAGGTCAGCAGGATATGGCAGGACATGGCAGGAGCAGCAAATAGAAGAGCAAAGGCAGCGAGGGGCGGTCAGGGACAGCCTGGCGTCCATGCATGCCAGTGTGCATGAGTCATCATAACCGGCACATGGCAAATACGCATGGCAACCTCATCACAACCTCACCTCACCTCACCACACCACAACCATAGCATTGTTGCTGACTCAGCGCCATCAGCAGCAGGTCAAGCACCTCGTGGCTGATATGGAAGGCAGCTACAGCCTGTTTGCAACCCACGCCCTTACCCCCTCACCCACGCCCTTACCCCAAACCTAACCTGCACCCTCCACCCTAACCCTAACCCTAACTCCAACCCTAACCCTAACTCTAGCAAGCAGCAGGGCCGGCCGCATCCTGAGCTGCCATGTCGGTTGCATGCGACTTGAGGTATCGCCCACATGGGGGAGCTTTGCTGCGGGAGGCTTACAACCTAGGCCAGGTCCTGAGCTGCATGGTGAAGGCCAGGCCAGGGTGCGCTGCCAGGCTGTCGCTGCACCCACAGCCTCCTACACGCTACTCACCTAGCTGGGCCTAGCCAGAGTGTCACTGGGGTAGCACCCATAGCTGGCCAGAGCTGTTGGGGCGCAGCCACCCCCAAATCAGGCTGGGTGCAGCAGTAGGAAGTTCCAAGCTCCATATATAGCCAGCATCTGAAGTCACCCCAACTGTCTGTGCCAACCAACTGTCACAACTATTTAAACTAACTAACTGTCAGCACCAAAGTGGCCAGGGCAGTGGACAGCAGCTAGGACAGCAGTTTCTTGCGACAGGGCCAGCAGCCTGGCCGCCACCTGGAAGGCTCATGGCTAGCGGCAGTGGGGCTGTGGAAGAGGCCGCGGCTGCGCCTTCACAACATGGCACAACATGCACCACCATCATCACCGTGATTGCCACCATCGCTATCATCGCCTAGCAGCTGCGTGTGGGCACTGAGGCAAACCACAACGCGTGCCTAGGCCCTGGCTGGCTTTGTGCTGTGGAATGCATGCGCTGCTGACGCCTTGTTTGTGCCTTGTTTACCCGGTGATGTGTTGTTCACGCCCGGTGAATGCCTACACATGCCTAGTGCTGACAAAAGCCTCGCTGGTGCTGCTGCCTGCAGGGGCTGGTGCGGCCGTGACGCTGGCGTATGCAGTGGCCTATGCCGCCCACGGCTTGTAGCTCAGCTGCTGCTGCTGCTGCTGCTGCTGCTGCATGTGTCCTACATGGCATGGGCGGCCACCACGGTTGCCCCTGACCGCAACCCCACCTCCTCAATAAGGCACATTGCACCTTCTAGCGCACCTCAGTCAGCAGGGGCTAGGTCAAGCCGCTTAATGGGAGTGGCGGTGGACGATGCGTCAAAGCGAGATCTGGTGTTGGGTGGCCGTGTGGAGACTGAGAAGATGGCTCATGCAGCTCCAACCCAGCCATTTCTTTTCGCTACCAAGCTGCTTGACTGGCTACTTGGCGTTGACAGCTGGTTTCGACTTTCTAATGTCGACTGTGGCATGATGTTGGTAGCAGCTTAGCAGGCAGAGTCGCACCAGCTGGGCTCAAAGCGGTCGACATCTCATGAAAGGTGACTGCTTGGCGGTTGAGTGGAGACGGTTGATGGGCGGCTAGGAGTGCCATGGCCAACACTGCTGGTGAGGTGGTTGGCCGCCTTGTGTATACACAGTGCGCAATCATTGTCTCTCTGCCGCTGGCCATTCGCACAGCCGTACGGGGTCGTTTTGCGTAGTCTATGCTCGTAGGACCATGCTGCATGAGCGCATGCTGGTTGCCGCTCGCATGTGAACCGCCGTAATGGGCATATCGCAATGAACATGGATATCACAATGGACAGCGATCTGGGGTTCGAATCGGGGTGACGGATCAGTCTGGACCTTACACAGCGCCATGCAGTTGTCATGCAGCCGACCGACCCTGCAAGCTACTAAACCCTTGTCCATTCTTCATTGAGCAGTGCTGCATGTTTTTCTTTGGTGTGCTGCATCACATCACATCACATGTTGTCTGACCAACGCCGTTCTGGTCATTGTCTGCAATGAGGTGGGCGAGGAGGTGAGTGCAGCCAGGGCTGCGTGGGCGATCAGGGGCATGAAGGGTAGGCCAAGCGGCGCACCAGCGGCTGCGAATGCAATGCAAGGGGCGGCAGCAGCCATGGGAAACGCCTGCATGCTGCATGCTGCCCCACACAGTACTATGCTACTATGGAGCTACTTGCATGGAGGCTGTGGAGGTGAGGTGTTGGGTGGAGGAGGAGGTCAACACCTGCGGAATGCCTGACCCTGTCTGCTGGACATGGACATGCACCTGGAAAGCTGGTAGTGGGGCTACGTAGACTAGTGGCAACCAAGCCTGTGAAACTGGTAGGGGGGCTGTAGAGGCTGACGGCAGTCAGTCCTTGCACACGGACATCCCACCACTCCCTAAGCAGGCGTGACTGGTTGCCTTGCCAAACTAGGCAATGCTGCGGGGGCTGGGGCTGCTGGTGGTGGCGGTGACTGCTTCAGCTGGGTCAGCCAGCAGGGTGTGTGTGGGCTGCTGGGCTGTGTGTTGTGCTGGTGCGGTGGGGTCAGCCTCTTGTTGGCCTCTGGTGCCGTACACCAGCTTGCGGGCATGGCCTGGTGGGATGGGGATGAAGGCGGCTGGGCTGGTGGCAGCAGCGCCTGAGGGGGCTTCAGCTGTGGCAGGGGCAGCAGGGGCAGCAGCTGTGGCAGCGACGGCGGTGGCCTGGCAAGGCAGAGAGGTCCTGGACCTCAATTCCCCTCCAGCCACTTTGGCGGTGTGGGATGGCGGTTGTGGTGGTTGCTGGGCGGCAGTTGCTGCGGGGGGAGGGAGGGCAGGGAGGAGGGGCAGGGGGGCGGTGGTGGGTCCAGGGGCAGCCCAGGAGGGCTGGCGGGGTGGGGGTCGTGCGGGGGGCTGGCGGGGGATGCGCATGGAGGGGACCAGGGAGGGGGAGGGGCAGGGGCTGCCAGTGGGCAGCTGAGTGAGGGGCAGGGGCAGGGGGGCGGCCTGGGAGGTGGTGGTGGTGGTGGCGGTGGTGGGGCTGGGAGGGGGTCCAGCTGCACTGCAGGGTCGAGGCAGCTGCCTCTGTGCCCTGCCGCTGGCTGCTGCCTCCGGTGTGCCCCCAGGCCTTGGCAGCGCTGCGGGGGGCGAAGTGGGCAGCAGCAGTGGGTGGCGCTGGGCAGCACCCTGGGCGAGGGTGGGCCTGATGGGGAGAGGCTGAGGTGGAGGGTGGGCAGGGCCTGAGGAGGAGGGGGGTCCCGCCTCCCCCTGCGCCACTTCCACCTGCACCCGCAGCCTGCCAGCGGGTCCCAAGTGCTCCGCCCAGCGCTCAGCCTGCTGCTGCTGCTGCTGCTGCTGCTGACGGGGTGGGCCAGACGCCGGCTGCTGCCCCCCATAGCTCCCCCCAGCAGACCAGCTGGACCCTGGAGCCCCCCACCCCCCCATTGAAGACACCCCACTGCCCTGCCCCTGCTGCCCCTGCCGCTCCTGCTGCCCCTGCTGCTGCCCCTGCTGCTGCCCCTGCTGCTGGTCCCCCTCCTGCTCCCCCGCATCCAGTGAGTGAGCTGACAGGTAGGTGTCGCTGTGTGCACGCTGCACCTCGCCACTGGCCTGCCGCATCAGGCTGCTGACGACCTCCGACCCGCTGCTGCGGCCCCTGGCCCAGGCGGTGGGTGAGCCACTGGCGTACTGCCCCTCACAGCCTGAGGGGGGTCCCCAGGGGTGGCCGCTGCTGCTGGCTGGGCCACTGGGGTCGTGAAGGCTGCTCTGCCGCCCCTCCTGCAGCCCCAGCCCATAGGCCGGGTTCTGCCCGCTAGCGCTGCTGCCCGCGGAGCTGCGGGCGGTGGTGAAGGAGCTGCCTGTGTTGCTGGTCCTCTTGCCCAGCGGGGAGCGGGAGGGCAGGGCCTGGGACCTCAGCGCTGCAGCGGGGGTGGAGGCGCTGCCTGGGCGGGGGAGGGGGGGCTTGCCCTGCGGGTGGCTGAGGAAGGGGGGTGGCGGTGCGAGTCTGGGAGGGGCCACGGGGGGAGAGGGGGTCAGGGGGTGTGCTGCCGGGTCTGCTGCGGGCGCGGGGGCTGGCTGAGGCGCTGACTGAGGTGCGGACCACACCCGGTGCGGCCCCGGGCAGCAGGCCTGAGCTGACCAGGTTGTCCATGGCCGCGGCGACCGCCAGACGCAGGCTGCTCTGGTGCAGGGAGGCGGGGTGGACTGGGGGGGGCGGCAGGTGGGTGGACCAGGCGGAGGAGGCCACGGAGGTCTGTGACCCGCGTGACACCTGGCTGGTGAAGGAGGTGCGCTGGAGGTAGGGGCCTCCGCCTGCCTCGCCCTCAGCAGCTGGCGGGGGGGCGGGGCGGTGCGAGGGGGTGGGGACAGCGCCGGGGGGAAAGGGTGTGGAGGGGGAGGTGAAGCTGGACGAGGCCGCGGGGGGGGCCAGGTGGGCAGCAGGCCGGCCTACGGGCAGGTCGTCTGTGTCTGCACTGTTCGTGGAACTGACGGGCAGGCTGCGGCGGCGCAGGGGCGGGTCCACGCCCACTGGCCCCTTTGCTCCTGACCCCGCTGCGGTCCGGATACCAGCGGCGGGGGGTGGGCTGCCTGATAGCCGCAGGCTGGCCAGGAGGGGGTTCAGGGTGGCCTGCTGCTCGCCCACAGGCGCCGGGGCGGTGTAGGATTCACCGCGGTGCGGCGGGGCATGGTGGGCTGCTGCCTGGTGCCTTGCTGGCCTCAGGTCTTCGTACCAGCTCAGGGTGTCGGCAGCGGTGGCGGCGTCTGTGTGCAGCTGGTGGTAGTCTCGTGGATCCCTGGTGCGGTCTAGGTGTGAGAACGCGTTGGTCACTCTTGCAAGCGCGCCGTGCTTGTAGCGCAGCAGCTTGTACACGGAGATGGTCATGTCTGAGAGGGACAGGAGGATGGAGGAGATGAAGAGGGCGTGGTCCAGGTACATGCCTGCACCCATCTGACTGTGGCGCGCGTAGATGATGGTCTGGGTCAGGGACTGGGCAGGGGCTTGCAGCAGCATGACGCTGAACTCCACCAGCTCCAGGTACCTGGGGGGTGGGAGGGGGGTAGGGGTGGGCAGGGCAGCAGGACGGCAGCAGATGCGCTGGGATGTCAGGGAGTATTAGTGGGGAGGGGCAGGGCAGCAGGACGGCAGCAGCAGGGGTCCGGCAGCAGGCTGGGGGAGCATGCGGGCACTGGGGTCAGAGTTGGTGGATGGTTGATGGGGGGGCATCAGGCTGGTGGACGATGACTTCCGAGCAGGCACTCCCTGCCTAGGCCTTGCTCAGCCTGGCGCTATAGGACCCTAGGTGAGCTTCCTGGTGTTCAGCTGGCAGAAAGGCGGAGCTGCTGCCCTGCCTCATCTCAATTCCTGCTGCTGGCGCTGCAAAACTATAAGCCCTCACAGCTCCCTCTTCACCCCTTCCTCTCACCCTCCTCATCCAGCCTTCCTCACCTGCTATCCGCCTGACCCACCGCCTGACCCAACCACCTGACCCAACCACCTGACCCAACCGCCTGACCCAACCACCTGACTCAACTACCTGACCCAACCACCTGACCCAACCACCTGACCCGACCGCCTGCCCCAAGCGCCTGACCCAAGCGCCTGACTGCTTGACTCTTTCGTCCGCTGCCCCGCCCTTGCTCCCCTCCATCAGCCCCCCCCCACCCCCCCTGAGCCCTCCCCCCTGCTGCCCTCTGGCCCACTCTGGCTGACCCCACCTCCAGAAGACCAGGGGGCTGTCTGGGTTGATGACGTTCCACACGGCCAGGAGTGGGGCCAGCAGCGGCGTGGCGGCCAGCAGCAGCGGCCCCGCCAGCAGCCCGGCACACGCACTCTTGAAGCTGGGCAGCAGGATGGAGGCAAACACGGTGACGGCCACAACCACCTGGGGGCGGCAGGGCAGGGCAGGGCAGGGCGGGGGGGGGGGGGTCATGCCTGGCTCAGTGGACCTGCGGGTCACGCCTTAGCAGGGGAGGCAGGGCAGGGCGGGGGGGGCCTGCCTGCCTGCCTGCCTCAGTGGCCACACGGCCAACACTGAGGGGCCTCGGGGGGGAGGATGGTGGCAGCTGCGGAGGGAGGGGGCGGCGGGCCTGGCCGGGGAGGAGGGGGCAGCCACTGGGACTGGGCAGGGGGGGCAGGGCAGGGGGGGCAGGCGGGTGACAGCGGGGGGTAGGCTTGGCCGGCTGAGCCTAGGTCGCCGCCCTCTCACTGCTCTGACCGCACGCTGGAGCTGCACACTGAGCCCACGTTGCTGACTGACCCCGGCCCCCTCTCATGCATGGCACGAGGTGCAGCAGCCCTCCGCCCCCCGCCCCTCACCACACTGCTCTGACCCAGCCTCCACCACCAGAGCTGTCACCCAGCCCCCCTCATGCGTGGCAGGATGACAAGGCTCCTAGGCAAGAGGACCAGGCAAGAGCACAAGGACAGGACAAGGACAAGGACCAGGCAAGAGCACAAGGACAAGGACAGGAAGGAACACGGGGCATCAGGAGGGTGTCACTCTTCCCCACCCCACCAAACCCCACCAAGACTGCTCCCAGGCCCCTCCTCCCCAGGCCCTGCCCTCCTGACCTGGGGCAGCGCGATGAAGGCGGCACACACCGCAGCCTCCTGCGCCGCCCCGTCCGCAGCCAACCAGGTGGTGACGCGCACATCCAGCGCCAGGTCAGCGCCCAGCAGCAGCAGGCGCAGCAGGAACACCAGGCGACGGGTACCTGGCCGCTGCCATTGCTGTGCCCACCACTGCCCTGCCGCCACCCCTGCCTGGCTAGCGGGCGAGGGGGCAGCAAGCTGCCCTGCTCCTGGCCCCTGCCTGGCCACCTCTGCCCCCGTCTCCGCCTTTGCCCCTGCAGCCTGAGCAGCTGTGCCTGTCTGTGCTCCTGCCGCTGTGCCTGCCTCCAGGATTGCGGCTCCAGCAGCTGGAGGGGGGTGGGCGGGGATGACGATGCTGGCGCTGGGGCTCAGGGCGTCCAGGTGTTGCTGCAGACTGAGGGACCAGCGACGCCGGCGACGCCGCAGCAGCAGCACCACCAGCAGGGCGGTGAGGGTGAGGGCAAACCCGCCCCACATGAAGGCAATGGCGATGATGTATCTGCAGCAGGGGGGAGGGGGGGCTGAAGGGGGAGGGGGGGTGGAGGGGGGGGTGGAGGGGGAAGGGGGGGTGGAGGGGGGGGTGGAGGGGGAGAGGGGGTGGAGGGGAGGGAGGGGGAGGGGGGCTACAAGTCATTAGTGATGTGGTTGGGAAGGTGGGGGTGTGGGTGGGCTGTGCAGCTATTCAAAACTCAGCAGCTGCCCTGGAAGGGTTGGGCTTGGATAGGGCAGGGAGGGGTGTGTTGTGTTGTGGGCCAGGCACCCTGGTGGCGCTTGCAAGCAGTCTCAGCAGTTGCCACTAGGGCCTCAATTCCCCCCCTTGCACCACGGGGTGTCTGGGGTGGTGCGGGGCCTGTGACCCCACCTATACAGGACCTCACTCTTCCCTACCACACCAAATCCTCAATAGGGCCTCACTTTTCCCCACAGGGTCTCAACTCTCCCCACCGCACCACTGGCTATGGGACTGACCCCACTGCCGCGGCTCCACCTGATGACCTTGTGGGGGTCCACACACCCCACCCCACCCCGCTGGCCCCCCCGCAGCAGCAGCAGCACAGCAGCAGCAGCACGCTCAGTGCCAGGCATGCTGGTGGTTGGTTTTCCACAGGCACTGCGCATCTGGCTGCAGTGTGTCCCCCTGGTGACCAGCTCCTCAGTGCAAGGCTGCAAGGCTGCGGCTGCTGGCTGGGGTCGCAGCAGGGCTGGCCGCCCCCTTGCTGCATACCCCCCTACCCCTGCACCAGGCCCCTCCGGTCAGACTGCCACCCAGGCCCCAGTGTTGTTTGCCATGTCACCTATGGCATGTCACTTTGAGCTACGGATCACGCAATAGGGCGAAACAAAAAAAGACACTGCTAGGCACACTGCTAGGCACACTGCTAGGCTCACTGCTAGGCTCACTGCTAGGCTCATTGCTAGGCTCACTGCTAGGCACACTGCTAGGCTCACTGCTAGGCACACTGCTAGGCACACTGCTAGGCACACTGCTAGGCACACTGCTAGGCTCACTGCTAGGCACACTGCTAGGCACACTGCTAGGCACACTGCTAGGCACACTGCTAGGCTCACTGCTAGGCACACTGCTAGGCTCATTGCTAGGCACACTGCTAGGCTCACTGCTAGGCACACTGCTAGGCTCACTGCTAGGCACACTGCTAGGCACACTGCTAGGCACACTGCTAGGCACACTGCTAGGCACACTGCTAGGCTCACTGCTAGGCACATTGCTAGGCACACTGCTAGGCACACTGCTAGGCACATTGCTAGGCACACTGCTAGGCACACTGCTAGGCTCACTGCTAGGCACACTGCTAGGCACATTGCTAGGCACACTGCTAGGCACACTGCTAGGCACATTGCTAGGCACACTGCTAGGCTCACTGCTAGGCACACTGCTAGGCACACTGCTAGGCTCACTGCTAGGCTCACTGCTAGGCACACTGCTAGGCACACTGCTAGGCACACTGCTAGGCTCACTGCTAGGCACACTGCTAGGCACACTGCTAGGCACACTGCTAGGCACACTGCTAGGCACATTGCTAGGCTCACTGCTAGGCACACTGCTAGGCACATTGCTAGGCTCACTGCTAGGCACACTGCTAGGCACATTGCTAGGCACACTGCTAGGCACACTGCTAGGCACATTGCTAGGCTCACTGCTAGGCACACTGCTAGGCTCACTGCTAGGCACACTGCTAGGCACATTGCTAGGCACACTGCTAGGCTCACTGCTAGGCACACTGCTAGGCACACTGCTAGGCTCACTGCTAGGCACACTGCTAGGCTCACTGCTAGGCTCACTGCTAGGCACACTGCTAGGCACACTGCTAGGCACACTGCTAGGCACACTGCTAGGCTCACTGCTAGGCACACTGCTAGGCTCATTGCTAGGCACACTGCTAGGCTCACTGCTAGGCACACTGCTAGGCACACTGCTAGGCTCACTGCTAGGCACATTGCTAGGCACACTGCTAGGCACACTGCTAGGCACATTGCTAGGCACACTGCTAGGCACACTGCTAGGCTCACTGCTAGGCACACTGCTAGGCACATTGCTAGGCACACTGCTAGGCACACTGCTAGGCACATTGCTAGGCACACTGCTAGGCTCACTGCTAGGCACACTGCTAGGCACACTGCTAGGCTCACTGCTAGGCTCACTGCTAGGCTCACTGCTAGGCACACTGCTAGGCACACTGCTAGGCACACTGCTAGGCTCACTGCTAGGCACACTGCTAGGCTCACTGCTAGGCACACTGCTAGGCACACTGCTAGGCACACTGCTAGGCACACTGCTAGGCACACTGCTAGGCTCACTGCTAGGCACATTGCTAGGCACACTGCTAGGCACACTGCTAGGCACATTGCTAGGCACACTGCTAGGCACACTGCTAGGCTCACTGCTAGGCACACTGCTAGGCACATTGCTAGGCACACTGCTAGGCACACTGCTAGGCACATTGCTAGGCACACTGCTAGGCTCACTGCTAGGCACACTGCTAGGCACACTGCTAGGCTCACTGCTAGGCTCACTGCTAGGCACACTGCTAGGCACACTGCTAGGCTCACTGCTAGGCACACTGCTAGGCACACTGCTAGGCTCACTGCTAGGCACACTGCTAGGCACATTGCTAGGCTCACTGCTAGGCACACTGCTAGGCTCACTGCTAGGCACACTGCTAGGCACACTGCTAGGCACACTGCTAGGCACACTGCTAGGCTCACTGCTAGGCACACTGCTAGGCACATTGCTAGGCACACTGCTAGGCTCACTGCTAGGCACACTGCTAGGCTCACTGCTAGGCACACTGCTAGGCTCACTGCTAGGCACACTGCTAGGCACACTGCTAGGCACACTGCTAGGCTCACTGCTAGGCACACTGCTAGGCACACTGCTAGGCACACTGCTAGGCACACTGCTAGGCACATTGCTAGGCTCACTGCTAGGCACACTGCTAGGCACATTGCTAGGCTCACTGCTAGGCACACTGCTAGGCACATTGCTAGGCACACTGCTAGGCACACTGCTAGGCACATTGCTAGGCTCACTGCTAGGCACACTGCTAGGCTCACTGCTAGGCACACTGCTAGGCACATTGCTAGGCACACTGCTAGGCTCACTGCTAGGCACACTGCTAGGCACACTGCTAGGCTCACTGCTAGGCACACTGCTAGGCTCACTGCTAGGCTCACTGCTAGGCACACTGCTAGGCACACTGCTAGGCACACTGCTAGGCACACTGCTAGGCTCACTGCTAGGCACACTGCTAGGCTCATTGCTAGGCACACTGCTAGGCTCACTGCTAGGCACACTGCTAGGCACACTGCTAGGCTCACTGCTAGGCACATTGCTAGGCACACTGCTAGGCACACTGCTAGGCACATTGCTAGGCACACTGCTAGGCACACTGCTAGGCTCACTGCTAGGCACACTGCTAGGCACATTGCTAGGCACACTGCTAGGCTCACTGCTAGGCACACTGCTAGGCACACTGCTAGGCTCACTGCTAGGCTCACTGCTAGGCTCACTGCTAGGCACACTGCTAGGCACACTGCTAGGCACACTGCTAGGCTCACTGCTAGGCACACTGCTAGGCTCACTGCTAGGCACACTGCTAGGCACACTGCTAGGCACACTGCTAGGCACACTGCTAGGCACACTGCTAGGCTCACTGCTAGGCACATTGCTAGGCACACTGCTAGGCACACTGCTAGGCACATTGCTAGGCACACTGCTAGGCACACTGCTAGGCTCACTGCTAGGCACACTGCTAGGCACATTGCTAGGCACACTGCTAGGCACACTGCTAGGCACATTGCTAGGCACACTGCTAGGCTCACTGCTAGGCACACTGCTAGGCACACTGCTAGGCTCACTGCTAGGCTCACTGCTAGGCACACTGCTAGGCACACTGCTAGGCTCACTGCTAGGCACACTGCTAGGCACACTGCTAGGCTCACTGCTAGGCACACTGCTAGGCACATTGCTAGGCTCACTGCTAGGCACACTGCTAGGCTCACTGCTAGGCACACTGCTAGGCACACTGCTAGGCACACTGCTAGGCACACTGCTAGGCTCACTGCTAGGCACACTGCTAGGCACATTGCTAGGCACACTGCTAGGCTCACTGCTAGGCACACTACTAGGCTCACTGCTAGGCACACTGCTAGGCACACTGCTAGGCTCACTGCTAGGCTCACTGCTAGGCTCACTGCTAGGCTCACTGCTAGGCACACTGCTAGGCACACTGCTAGGCACACTGCTAGGCACACTGCTAGGCTCACTGCTAGGCACACTGCTAGGCACATTGCTAGGCACACTGCTAGGCACACTGCTAGGCACATTGCTAGGCACACTGCTAGGCTCACTGCTAGGCACACTGCTAGGCACACTGCTAGGCTCACTGCTAGGCTCACTGCTAGGCACACTGCTAGGCACACTGCTAGGCACACTGCTAGGCTCACTGCTAGGCTCACTGCTAGGCTCACTGCTAGGCACACTGCTAGGCACACTGCTAGGCACATTGCTAGGCACACTGCTAGGCACACTGCTAGGCACATTGCTAGGCACACTGCTAGGCACACTGCTAGGCACACTGCTAGGCTCACTGCTAGGCACACTGCTAGGCACACTGCTAGGCACACTGCTAGGCACACTGCTAGGCTCACTGCTAGGCACACTGCTAGGCACACTGCTAGGCTCACTGCTAGGCACATTGCTAGGCACACTGCTAGGCACACTGCTAGGCACATTGCTAGGCACACTGCTAGGCACACTGCTAGGCACACTGCTAGGCACACTGCTAGGCTCACTGCTAGGCACACTGCTAGGCACATTGCTAGGCACACTGCTAGGCTCACTGCTAGGCACACTACTAGGCTCACTGCTAGGCACACTGCTAGGCTCACTGCTAGGCTCACTGCTAGGCTCACTGCTAGGCTCACTGCTAGGCACACTGCTAGGCACACTGCTAGGCACACTGCTAGGCACACTGCTAGGCTCACTGCTAGGCACACTGCTAGGCACATTGCTAGGCACACTGCTAGGCACACTGCTAGGCACATTGCTAGGCACACTGCTAGGCTCACTGCTAGGCACACTGCTAGGCACACTGCTAGGCTCACTGCTAGGCTCACTGCTAGGCACACTGCTAGGCACACTGCTAGGCACACTGCTAGGCTCACTGCTAGGCTCACTGCTAGGCTCACTGCTAGGCACACTGCTAGGCACACTGCTAGGCACACTGCTAGGCACACTGCTAGGCTCACTGCTAGGCACACTGCTAGGCACACTGCTAGGCTCACTGCTAGGCACATTGCTAGGCACACTGCTAGGCACACTGCTAGGCACATTGCTAGGCACACTGCTAGGCTCACTGCTAGGCTCACTGCTAGGCACACTGCTAGGCTCACTGCTAGGCACACTGCTAGGCACATTGCTAGGCACACTGCTAGGCTCACTGCTAGGCACACTGCTAGGCTCACTGCTAGGCACACTGCTAGGCACACTGCTAGGCTCACTGCTAGGCTCACTGCTAGGCTCACTGCTAGGCTCACTGCTAGGCACACTGCTAGGCACACTGCTAGGCACACTGCTAGGCACACTGCTAGGCTCACTGCTAGGCACACTGCTAGGCACATTGCTAGGCACACTGCTAGGCACACTGCTAGGCACATTGCTAGGCTCACTGCTAGGCACACTGCTAGGCACACTGCTAGGCTCACTGCTAGGCTCACTGCTAGGCACACTGCTAGGCACACTGCTAGGCACACTGCTAGGCTCACTGCTAGGCTCACTGCTAGGCTCACTGCTAGGCACACTGCTAGGCACACTGCTAGGCACACTGCTAGGCACATTGCTAGGCACACTGCTAGGCACACTGCTAGGCACATTGCTAGGCACACTGCTAGGCTCACTGCTAGGCACACTGCTAGGCACACTGCTAGGCTCACTGCTAGGCTCACTGCTAGGCACACTGCTAGGCACACTGCTAGGCACACTGCTAGGCTCACTGCTAGGCTCACTGCTAGGCTCACTGCTAGGCACACTGCTAGGCACACTGCTAGGCACACTGCTAGGCACACTGCTAGGCTCACTGCTAGGCACACTGCTAGGCACACTGCTAGGCTCACTGCTAGGCACATTGCTAGGCACACTGCTAGGCACACTGCTAGGCACATTGCTAGGCACACTGCTAGGCTCACTGCTAGGCTCACTGCTAGGCACACTGCTAGGCTCACTGCTAGGCACACTGCTAGGCACATTGCTAGGCACACTGCTAGGCTCACTGCTAGGCACACTGCTAGGCTCACTGCTAGGCACACTGCTAGGCACACTGCTAGGCTCACTGCTAGGCTCACTGCTAGGCTCACTGCTAGGCTCACTGCTAGGCACACTGCTAGGCACACTGCTAGGCACACTGCTAGGCACACTGCTAGGCTCACTGCTAGGCACACTGCTAGGCACATTGCTAGGCACACTGCTAGGCACACTGCTAGGCACATTGCTAGGCTCACTGCTAGGCACACTGCTAGGCTCACTGCTAGGCTCAATGACCTCGCCAATGGGCAGAGCCTGAGCAGCTGGCCTCACTGCAGCGGTGAGAAGTCGGTCATCAGGGGGGATGACCGGCTCCTGACCTGATGACCGGCTCCTCACCGCTGCTGCAAGGCTGCAGCTGCACCCAACCCTCAATGGGCAGAGCCAGAGCAGCTGGCTCCCTGTTCCCCCTCGCTGGCCACACTGCTTGCCTAAACAGGCACTCACCCAAAGCTGCCGCACATGTTGACCTCCTGGTCTCCTGCCTGGTACAGACGCTTGCCCTCTGCACGCTGGTACCTGCCTGCCCACTGCTGCAGCAGCGGGTTGGCCCCCAGCAGCAGCGTGGGCTGGGCAAACACGGCACCCGCCACGGGCTCGGAGCCAAACATCAGCAGCCAGGTGCGGGTGAGGCACGCCGCCGTCACGAATGGGCGGGGCAAGGGCGCGTCCTGAACAGGCAAGGCGCCACATGCTTTGCTAGGCAACACCCCAGGGGGCTGCCCAGGGGGTGGTGAGGGGTGGGTTAGGGTAGGGGGGTGAGGGCGTGAGGGAGAGCGGCAGGCCAGTCAGCACCGCAGAAGGTCGTCCTGTGGTTAATAAGGTCTGGCTGAGGCCATTTGGCCGTAACGGTGACCTGCCACATAGGCGGTGCATGCTCAGCTGCAGGCCAGGAAACAGCCTTATGAGGCTGCCCCTGGAAGTGACGAGGGCTGGGTGAAGGTGAGGGCTGTGAGGGTGGGAGTGAGGGCTGTGAGGGTGGGAGTGAGGGCTGTGAAGGTGGGAGTGAGGGCTGTGAGAGTGGGAGTGAGGGCTGTGAGGGTGGGAGTGAGGGCTGTGAGGGTGGGAGTGAGGGCTGTGGGGGTGGGAGTGAGGGCTGTGAGGGTGGGAGTGAGGGCTGTGAGGGCTGTGAGGGTGAGGGCTGTGAGGGATGAGGTGGAGGCTGTAGCGGGCGAGGGGGTCAGGGGGTCAGAGGGTGAGGGTGAGGGGGCTTCAAGGGGGTGGCCTGCAGGCCAGACATAGATGTTGATGCCACCATGCCACCATGCAGCTACTTCAACCTTTCAATGCCCAGCCATGCAGCAAGTCAGCCATGCAGCTGAGAAGCTGAAGCAGAGGCCAGTGTAGCTGTGCCCCTGGCTTGACTGGTCTGCATTGCAGTGTATACCCCTCACCAGCCAGCACCCCTCACCCCTCACCACCACCAACAACAACAACAAGAACCATTGGCTGGACTGGTCTGCCTTGTGCTGCTGAGGCAGTGCTGAGGCAGTGCTGAGGCAGTGCTGAGGCAGTGCTGAGGCAGTGCTGAGGCAGTGCTGAGGCAGTACTGAGGCAGTGCTGAGGCAGTGCTGAGGCAGTGCTGAGGCAGTGCTGAGGCAGTGCTGAGGCAGTGGCAGTGGCTGAGGCAGTGCTGAGGCAGTGCTGAGGCAGTGCTGAGGCAGTGCTGAGGCAGTGCTGAGGCAGTGCTGAGGCAGTGGCAGTGGCTGAGGCAGTGCTGAGGCAGTGCTGAGGCAGTGCTGAGGCAGTGCTGAGGCAGTGCTGAGGCAGTGCTGAGGCAGTGCTGAGGCAGTGCTGAGGCAGTGCTGAGGCAGTGCTGAGGCAGTGGCAGTGCTGAGGCAGTGCTGAGGCAGTGCTGAGGCAGTGGCAGTGGCTGAGGCAGTGCTGAGGCAGTGCTGAGGCAGTGCTGAGGCAGTGCTGAGGCAGTGCTGAGGCAGTGCTGAGGCAGTGGCAGTGGCTGAGGCAGTGCTGAGGCAGTGCTGAGGCAGTGCTGAGGCAGTGGCAGTGGCTGAGGCAGTGCTGAGGCAGTGCTGAGGCAGTGCTGAGGCAGTGCTGAGGCAGTGCTGAGGCAGTGCTGAGGCAGTGGCAGTGGCTGAGGCAGTGCTGAGGCAGTGCTGAGGCAGTGCTGAGGCAGTGGCAGTGGCTGAGGCAGTGCTGAGGCAGTGGCAGTGGCTGAGGCAGTGCTGAGGCAGTGCTGAGGCAGTGCTGAGGCAGTGCTGAGGCAGTGGCAGTGGCTGAGGCAGTGCTGAGGCAGTGCTGAGGCAGTGCTGAGGCAGTGCTGAGGCAGTGCTGAGGCAGTGCTGAGGCAGTGCTGAGGCAGTGCTGAGGCAGTGCTGAGGCAGTGCTGAGGCAGTGGCAGTGCTGAGGCAGTGCTGAGGCAGTGCTGAGGCAGTGGCAGTGGCTGAGGCAGTGCTGAGGCAGTGCTGAGGCAGTGGCAGTGGCTGAGGCAGTGCTGAGGCAGTGCTGAGGCAGTGGCAGTGGCTGAGGCAGTGCTGAGGCAGTGCTGAGGCAGTGGCAGTGGCTGAGGCAGTGCTGAGGCAGTGCTGAGGCAGTGGCAGTGGCTGAGGCAGTGCTGAGGCAGTGCTGAGGCAGTGGCAGTGGCTGAGGCAGTGCTGAGGCAGTGCTGAGGCAGTGGCAGTGGCTGAGGCAGTGCTGAGGCAGTGCTGAGGCAGTGGCAGTGGCTGAGGCAGTGCTGAGGCAGTGCTGAGGCAGTGGCAGTGGCTGAGGCAGTGCTGAGGCAGTGCTGAGGCAGTGGCAGTGGCTGAGGCAGTGCTGAGGCAGTGCTGAGGCAGTGGCAGTGGCTGAGGCAGTGCTGAGGCAGTGCTGAGGCAGTGGCAGTGGCTGAGGCAGTGCTGAGGCAGTGCTGAGGCAGTGGCAGTGGCTGAGGCAGTGCTGAGGCAGTGCTGAGGCAGTGCTGAGGCAGTGGCAGTGGCTGAGGCAGTGCTGAGGCAGTGCTGAGGCAGTGGCAGTGGCTGAGGCAGTGCTGAGGCAGTGCTGAGGCAGTGGCAGTGGCTGAGGCAGTGCTGAGGCAGTGCTGAGGCAGTGGCAGTGGCTGAGGCAGTGCTGAGGCAGTGCTGAGGCAGTGGCAGTGGCTGAGGCAGTGCTGAGGCAGTGCTGAGGCAGTGGCAGTGGCTGAGGCAGTGCTGAGGCAGTGCTGAGGCAGTGGCAGTGGCTGAGGCAGTGCTGAGGCAGTGCTGAGGCAGTGGCAGTGGCTGAGGCAGTGCTGAGGCAGTGCTGAGGCAGTGGCAGTGGCTGAGGCAGTGCTGAGGCAGTGCTGAGGCAGTGGCAGTGGCTGAGGCAGTGCTGAGGCAGTGCTGAGGCAGTGGCAGTGGCTGAGGCAGTGCTGAGGCAGTGCTGAGGCAGTGGCAGTGGCTGAGGCAGTGCTGAGGCAGTGCTGAGGCAGTGGCAGTGGCTGAGGCAGTGCTGAGGCAGTGCTGAGGCAGTGGCAGTGGCTGAGGCAGTGCTGAGGCAGTGCTGAGGCAGTGGCAGTGGCTGAGGCAGTGCTGAGGCAGTGCTGAGGCAGTGGCAGTGGCTGAGGCAGTGCTGAGGCAGTGCTGAGGCAGTGGCAGTGGCTGAGGCAGTGCTGAGGCAGTGCTGAGGCAGTGGCAGTGGCTGAGGCAGTGCTGAGGCAGTGCTGAGGCAGTGGCAGTGGCTGAGGCAGTGCTGAGGCAGTGCTGAGGCAGTGGCAGTGGCTGAGGCAGTGCTGAGGCAGTGCTGAGGCAGTGGCAGTGGCTGAGGCAGTGCTGAGGCAGTGCTGAGGCAGTGGCAGTGGCTGAGGCAGTGCTGAGGCAGTGCTGAGGCAGTGGCAGTGGCTGAGGCAGTGCTGAGGCAGTGCTGAGGCAGTGCTGAGGCAGTGGCAGTGGCTGAGGCAGTGCTGAGGCAGTGCTGAGGCAGTGCTGAGGCAGTGGCAGTGGCTGAGGCAGTGCTGAGGCAGTGCTGAGGCAGTGGCAGTGGCTGAGGCAGTGCTGAGGCAGTGCTGAGGCAGTGGCAGTGGCTGAGGCAGTGCTGAGGCAGTGCTGAGGCAGTGGCAGTGGCTGAGGCAGTGCTGAGGCAGTGCTGAGGCAGTGCTGAGGCAGTGGCAGTGGCTGAGGCAGTGCTGAGGCAGTGGCAGTGGCTGAGGCAGTGCTGAGGCAGTGCTGAGGCAGTGCTGAGGCAGTGCTGAGGCAGTGGCAGTGGCTGAGGCAGTGCTGAGGCAGTGCTGAGGCAGTGCTGAGGCAGTGCTGAGGCAGTGCTGAGGCAGTGCTGAGGCAGTGCTGAGGCAGTGCTGAGGCAGTGCTGAGGCAGTGCTGAGGCAGTGCTGAGGCAGTGGCAGTGCTGAGGCAGTGCTGAGGCAGTGCTGAGGCAGTGGCAGTGGCTGAGGCAGTGCTGAGGCAGTGCTGAGGCAGTGGCAGTGGCTGAGGCAGTGCTGAGGCAGTGCTGAGGCAGTGGCAGTGGCTGAGGCAGTGCTGAGGCAGTGCTGAGGCAGTGGCAGTGGCTGAGGCAGTGCTGAGGCAGTGCTGAGGCAGTGGCAGTGGCTGAGGCAGTGCTGAGGCAGTGCTGAGGCAGTGGCAGTGGCTGAGGCAGTGCTGAGGCAGTGCTGAGGCAGTGGCAGTGGCTGAGGCAGTGCTGAGGCAGTGCTGAGGCAGTGGCAGTGGCTGAGGCAGTGCTGAGGCAGTGCTGAGGCAGTGGCAGTGGCTGAGGCAGTGCTGAGGCAGTGCTGAGGCAGTGGCAGTGGCTGAGGCAGTGCTGAGGCAGTGCTGAGGCAGTGGCAGTGGCTGAGGCAGTGCTGAGGCAGTGCTGAGGCAGTGGCAGTGGCTGAGGCAGTGCTGAGGCAGTGCTGAGGCAGTGGCAGTGGCTGAGGCAGTGCTGAGGCAGTGCTGAGGCAGTGGCAGTGGCTGAGGCAGTGCTGAGGCAGTGCTGAGGCAGTGGCAGTGGCTGAGGCAGTGCTGAGGCAGTGCTGAGGCAGTGGCAGTGGCTGAGGCAGTGCTGAGGCAGTGGCAGTGGCTGAGGCAGTGCTGAGGCAGTGCTGAGGCAGTGGCAGTGGCTGAGGCAGTGCTGAGGCAGTGGCAGTGGCTGAGGCAGTGCTGAGGCAGTGGCAGTGGCTGAGGCAGTGCTGAGGCAGTGCTGAGGCAGTGGCAGTGGCTGAGGCAGTGCTGAGGCAGTGGCAGTGGCTGAGGCAGTGCTGAGGCAGTGCTGAGGCAGTGGCAGTGGCTGAGGCAGTGCTGAGGCAGTGGCAGTGGCTGAGGCAGTGCTGAGGCAGTGCTGAGGCAGTGGCAGTGGCTGAGGCAGTGCTGAGGCAGTGGCAGTGGCTGAGGCAGTGCTGAGGCAGTGGCAGTGGCTGAGGCAGTGCTGAGGCAGTGCTGAGGCAGTGCTGAGGCAGTGGCAGTGGCTGAGGCAGTGCTGAGGCAGTGCTGAGGCAGTGGCAGTGGCTGAGGCAGTGCTGAGGCAGTGCTGAGGCAGTGCTGAGGCAGTGCTGAGGCAGTGGCAGTGGCTGAGGCAGTGCTGAGGCAGTGCTGAGGCAGTGGCAGTGGCTGAGGCAGTGCTGAGGCAGTGCTGAGGCAGTGGCAGTGGCTGAGGCAGTGCTGAGGCAGTGCTGAGGCAGTGGCAGTGGCTGAGGCAGTGCTGAGGCAGTGCTGAGGCAGTGGCAGTGGCTGAGGCAGTGCTGAGGCAGTGCTGAGGCAGTGGCAGTGGCTGAGGCAGTGCTGAGGCAGTGCTGAGGCAGTGGCAGTGGCTGAGGCAGTGCTGAGGCAGTGCTGAGGCAGTGGCAGTGGCTGAGGCAGTGCTGAGGCAGTGCTGAGGCAGTGGCAGTGGCTGAGGCAGTGCTGAGGCAGTGCTGAGGCAGTGGCAGTGGCTGAGGCAGTGCTGAGGCAGTGCTGAGGCAGTGGCAGTGGCTGAGGCAGTGCTGAGGCAGTGCTGAGGCAGTGGCAGTGGCTGAGGCAGTGCTGAGGCAGTGCTGAGGCAGTGGCAGTGGCTGAGGCAGTGCTGAGGCAGTGCTGAGGCAGTGGCAGTGGCTGAGGCAGTGCTGAGGCAGTGCTGAGGCAGTGGCAGTGGCTGAGGCAGTGCTGAGGCAGTGCTGAGGCAGTGGCAGTGGCTGAGGCAGTGCTGAGGCAGTGGCAGTGGCTGAGGCAGTGCTGAGGCAGTGCTGAGGCAGTGGCAGTGGCTGAGGCAGTGCTGAGGCAGTGCTGAGGCAGTGGCAGTGGCTGAGGCAGTGCTGAGGCAGTGCTGAGGCAGTGGCAGTGGCTGAGGCAGTGCTGAGGCAGTGCTGAGGCAGTGGCAGTGGCTGAGGCAGTGCTGAGGCAGTGCTGAGGCAGTGCTGAGGCAGTGGCAGTGGCTGAGGCAGTGCTGAGGCAGTGCTGAGGCAGTGGCAGTGGCTGAGGCAGTGCTGAGGCAGTGCTGAGGCAGTGGCAGTGGCTGAGGCAGTGCTGAGGCAGTGCTGAGGCAGTGGCAGTGGCTGAGGCAGTGCTGAGGCAGTGGCAGTGGCTGAGGCAGTGCTGAGGCAGTGCTGAGGCAGTGGCAGTGGCTGAGGCAGTGCTGAGGCAGTGGCAGTGGCTGAGGCAGTGCTGAGGCAGTGGCAGTGGCTGAGGCAGTGCTGAGGCAGTGCTGAGGCAGTGGCAGTGGCTGAGGCAGTGCTGAGGCAGTGGCAGTGGCTGAGGCAGTGCTGAGGCAGTGCTGAGGCAGTGGCAGTGGCTGAGGCAGTGCTGAGGCAGTGGCAGTGGCTGAGGCAGTGCTGAGGCAGTGCTGAGGCAGTGGCAGTGGCTGAGGCAGTGCTGAGGCAGTGGCAGTGGCTGAGGCAGTGCTGAGGCAGTGCTGAGGCAGTGCTGAGGCAGTGGCAGTGGCTGAGGCAGTGCTGAGGCAGTGCTGAGGCAGTGGCAGTGGCTGAGGCAGTGCTGAGGCAGTGCTGAGGCAGTGCTGAGGCAGTGCTGAGGCAGTGGCAGTGGCTGAGGCAGTGCTGAGGCAGTGCTGAGGCAGTGCTGAGGCAGTGCTGAGGCAGTGCTGAGGCAGTGCTGAGGCAGTGCTGAGGCAGTGCTGAGGCAGTGCTGAGGCAGTGCTGAGGCAGTGGCAGTGCTGAGGCAGTGCTGAGATAGTGCTGAGGCAGTGGCAGTGGCTGAGGCAGTGCTGAGGCAGTGCTGAGGCAGTGGCAGTGGCTGAGGCAGTGCTGAGGCAGTGCTGAGGCAGTGGCAGTGGCTGAGGCAGTGCTGAGGCAGTGCTGAGGCAGTGGCAGTGGCTGAGGCAGTGCTGAGGCAGTGCTGAGGCAGTGGCAGTGGCTGAGGCAGTGCTGAGGCAGTGCTGAGGCAGTGGCAGTGGCTGAGGCAGTGCTGAGGCAGTGCTGAGGCAGTGGCAGTGGCTGAGGCAGTGCTGAGGCAGTGCTGAGGCAGGGGCAGTGGCTGAGGCAGTGCTGAGGCAGTGCTGAGGCAGTGGCAGTGGCTGAGGCAGTGCTGAGGCCGTGCTGAGGCAGTGGCAGTGGCTGAGGCAGTGCTGAGGCAGTGCTGAGGCAGTGGCAGTGGCTGAGGCAGTGCTGAGGCAGTGCTGAGGCAGTGGCAGTGGCTGAGGCAGTGCTGAGGCAGTGCTGAGGCAGTGGCAGTGGCTGAGGCAGTGCTGAGGCAGTGGCAGTGGCTGAGGCAGTGCTGAGGCAGTGCTGAGGCAGTGGCAGTGGCTGAGGCAGTGCTGAGGCAGTGGCAGTGGCTGAGGCAGTGCTGAGGCAGTGGCAGTGGCTGAGGCAGTGCTGAGGCAGTGCTGAGGCAGTGGCAGTGGCTGAGGCAGTGCTGAGGCAGTGGCAGTGGCTGAGGCAGTGCTGAGGCAGTGCTGAGGCAGTGGCAGTGGCTGAGGCAGTGCTGAGGCAGTGGCAGTGGCTGAGGCAGTGCTGAGGCAGTGGCAGTGGCTGAGGCAGTGCTGAGGCAGTGGCAGTGGCTGAGGCAGTGCTGAGGCAGTGGCAGTGGCTGAGGCAGTGCTGAGGCAGTGGCTGAGGCAGTGGCAGTGGCTGAGGCAGTGGCAGTGCTGAGGCAGTGGTGCCCAGGAGCCATACCAGGCTGCTGCTCCTCAAGGGCCAACCCCTGCAGCCAACCCCGTCAGCCGCCGCCACCTCAACTTTGCTCAATCAACGCAATCCTGCTGCAGCCCCAGTGCACCCCTGACCAGGCCACCAGGCAGCAGCTAGTGCAGGCACCCAGCAGCAGCCAGTACTGCCTGCCAGGCCAGTCAGGCAGCCGCCCGCAGCAGCCAGCCAGGCAGCCGCCCACAGGAGCCAAGGCCTACCAGGCTGTTCCGCGACAGGTCCAGCACTGGGCCAGCTCTGCTCCCGCCGCCCTCCCCCTCCTGCAGCAGCTGCAGCCAGCTGGGCGGCACCAGCCCCTGCAGCCGGTTGCCGCTGAGGTTCAGTGCGGACAGCTGCAGCCCAGAGGACCAGGCAGCGGGCAGCGGGCCCTGCAGCTGGTTCTGAGACAGGTCCAGGCTGCGCAGCGTGAGGGGGGCCAGGCTGGGCAGGTCTGCGGCCAGGGGTGAGGGCAGCAGGGGCTGGGGGCAGTGTTCAAGCTGCAGGGCAGAGGAGGTGGCAGGGGGGTGTCTAGCCGTGCGAGGGGGCCTGGCCTGAGGGTTGGCCAGGCTATGTCTGCTCCTGCAGGGTGCTGGCTGGTGAGGGGTGCTGGCTGGTGAGGGGTGCTGGCTGGTGAGGGGTGCTGGCTGGTGAGGGATGCTGGCTGGTGAGGGGTGCTGGCTGGTGAGGGGTGCTGGCTGGTGAGGGGTGCTGGCTGGTGAGGGGTGCTGGCTGGTGAGGGATGCTGGCTGGTGAGGGGTGCTGGCTGGTGAGGGGTGCTGGCTGGTGAGGGGTGCTGGCTGGTGAGGGGTGCTGGCTGGTGAGGGGTGCTGGCTGGTGAGGGGTGCTGGCTGGTGAGGGGTGCTGGCTGGTGAGGGGTGCTGGCTGGTGAGGGGTGCTGGCTGGTGAGGGGTGCTGGCTGGTGAGGGGTGCTGGCTGGTGAGGGGTGCTGGCTGGTGAGGGGTGCTAGCTGGTGAGGGGTGCTGGCTGGTGAGGGGTGCTGGCTGGTGAGGGGTGCTGGCTGGTGAGGGGTGCTGGCTGGTGAGGGGTGCTGGCTGGTGAGGGGTGCTGGCTGGTGAGGGGTGCTGGCTGGTGAGGGGTGCTGGCTGGTGAGGGGTGCTGGCTGGTGAGGGGTGCTGGCTGGTGAGGGGTGCTGGCTGGTGAGGGGTGCTGGCTGGTGAGGGGTGCTGGCTGCAGAGCCTACCCCTGTTGGCACCTTGAGGCAGAGGAGGGGGCCATCCCCACCCATCTGTTCTCAGCTTTCATCCCTGGGCTGAATGCTGCACTGGCAGTTCCATGCTGCAGGCACGTGGCTGGCTGCATCCCTGCCCTGCACTGACCTCACCTCACTGATCACACTGGTGAAGGCAAGGCTGTCTGCCACCGCCTTGCCTGCTGGCTGCTCCCAGCACAGCATCAGAGACTTCCAGCACTTCTGAACTGCTCACTCCACCCCTTGCCCCCTGCTGGCAGCCCAGGCCCCTGCACACCCCCTTCATGCGGCGCACCTCAGGTCATTCCCACCCAGCTACTCTCAAGTCATGCCCTCCAACTGCTTTCATCTCTGGGCTGAATGCTGCACTGGCAATTCGCCCCCTGCTAGCACGCCCGGCCCCCTTCATGCAGCCCCCCTTCATGCAGCCCCCCTTCATGCAGCCCCCCTTCATGCAGCCCCCCTTCATGCAGCGCACCTGGTGGCAGCAGGTCCACCATCCCGCACCCAGTCACTGCCAGCGACTGCAAGCGCGGCATGATGCGCAGCAGCTGCAGCGGCAGTGCTCCCACTAGCCGGGCCCCAGGGCTGCAGGCCAGTGCCAGGGACCGCACCCGGGGCAGGCTGGGCAGCAGCTGGGCAGTAGCTGGGTTGGGCCGGACTAGGCGCTGGGCCACCAGCAAGCTGGAGGACAGCTGGGCTGTGAGGTCCAGCTGGCCCCCTGCCCCGCCGCCCTGCACCAAGTACTGGAGCGGGGTGGAGCAGTAGGTGCTGTCGCCACACAGCAGGCGGTCCACAGCCTCCAGCTCCAAGGGGTACGCCTGGCTGTCGGCCCGCACCCGCACAAACATGCCCACGCACGGCGTGATGGTGAAGGGGAGCAGGCTGGTAGCAGCGGGAGCCACCCCGCCCCTCAGCAGCCCATGCTTAGCGCTGAAGCCAGCGCAAGTGGCGTCGGCCAAGCACTGCTGTGCGAGCAGCAGCGGGTCGCTGCAGGAGGGGCAGGGGGGCACGCTGGCGTCTATGGCCCAGGTCAGGCCGGGCATGAACAAGAAGCCGGGCAGGCGAGGGCAGCTGCTGGCCCTGACCTGCTTCACGTAGGTGCCAAGACAGGGGGAGGTGGTGGGGGACCAGCCAGGCATGGGGGCCCAGCCAGGTGCTAGGGGGACATAGGAGCGCAGGGCAGCTGAGCCTGTTGTGTCAAAGGCTGCACAGTGTGGGCTGCGGTCGCACAGGCTGGCCAGGGCTGTGGCGTCCTGCCCAGCCTGTGCCTGCATGGCTGGCGGCAGCTGGCTCCAGCTAGGGGTGGCAGGGTAGTGCAGCGCCTCACTGCTGTCTAGCAGCTGCTGGCCAGGCAGGAAGGAGTAGCCGGCTAGCACGGGGCAGCTGCTGGCATCCAGCCTTGGCTGGAGGGTGGTGCAGGTGTTGAAGTGCTGGCCAGCGTCCAGTGTCCAGTTTGCGCGGCAGGTGCGCAGAGTGGTCAGGGCGTAAGCTGAGCAGGCAACGCTGGATGCTGGTACTGCGTAAACGGTGGTGTCGATGGCCTGGCCTGGTAGCAGGGCCTGAACCTGGACTACACAGTCCCCAGGGGGAGCATCAGTCATGGTGCACTGTAGTGCCTGCATGCAGAGCGACAATGAGGTGAGGCTTGCGGTAGTCCATTTGTCATATGGATGCTGACGATGCAGTGGGATGTGAGGGCTATGGAGTGGGGCTTGTAGGGCTGTGGATATGACATGCCTGGCAGCAGAGGTAAAAGGACGACACCGCGCAGCAAACGCGGGCTTGGCGCCCAGGCCCACACCACGCCTCCCCGGCTTGCGCAATGGTGCCGGCCGGACATGGCACATCCAGACAGCCTTGCGACGCTGGCGAACACTGCGATGAGTCTGCAAGGCTGAAGCGTGGCTCCTGGTTAAAGCTCCAGCCCGAGGGACAAGAGCTGGTGCTGGCGGTCAACTTGCATTGCAGGCATTTGCCCGCGAAAGAGTCCGCTGGCGTGCTAGTGTAGTTGGTGATTCCCCAGTCGCATACTCCTAGCTGCGAGGCCCACGGTGGGGCGTCAGGCCCGTCGAACACAGCTAAATTGTCTAGCCCACACTCTGGCGCTGACGTGAAGTAGGCTGCCTGGCTGTGACTGTAGCTGGCCAACTGCAGCGTCAGTGCAAACTGCAGCACTAGCTGCAACCAGGAGGAAGGGCAGGGCAGGTCCCTTCCTTTCTTATGCATTCACTGCGGAAGCGCGGGCACGGACAATGCAGGGAATTGCGATCGGGATACGTACACGGCATGGGAGGAAAGACATTGCTTTAGAAATGCATACATGTACATCGAAGACTGAGTAGCGATGCCATAGGAGGGCTGAGCAGGCTACGCAGGCATACCTTCAGCACCATACTTTTAGCGCTAGCCTGCTCCGTGCTACGACACCGAATACACGGCACCGACCGTGACTTCCGTCATGGTCATGCGGAAAACCAGCGATAGAATGGATGCTGCAGAAAGCGCGTGACCAGCTTGCACCCCATGCCAATGTTTCGTGATTATCTAAAGGCTACGACAGTGTGCCTAATGCCCAATTCAGCTCAGCCTTCTGGTGTGTGTGCCTCCAGGTCTACTACTAGCAAGAGCTCTACCCTACTCTATAGCTCTTACGCACACACATCCCCTTTGTGAGGGGTTTGGTATCTTGTTTTCTTGGATTGTCTTGCTGTAGCTGGCTATTGCCGCCACTTGCGCCGCCACTTACGCAGCAGGGCCTTGTCACGCAAGTACACCCACTGCTGGCCTGGCTGGCCTGGCTGGCCTGGCTTTGGCATGGCTGGGCGGCCTTCCCAATAGCACAGCTCAGTGGGGCGTGGGCCTGGGCCGGCTGCACAGCGGCGGATGTTCAGCGCGGCGGACACGTCCCGGACACGTCCCGTCATAGAACCTGCACATGGGTGTCGGAGGTGCATGAAGTCACCCCATGTGCCATGTCATGTGGGATATGTTGCGGCCATGCACATGTGCAGTGCCAGGCTAGTGCTTACCTGATGTTGTTGCTTGTTGAGCACATCAAGCCCCGGACTCGGGAACGCTTCGCCGCGCTGTACACTGGCCGCAGCCACCTGCATGGACACATGGGGCAATGCACATTTGTAAGATTCATTCCTTACCTTCCCAATCTTGACCCTACCAAGCCACCTTGACTCCACCACCTCCCAGCACTACCCTGACCCTCCCCCACTGACCATCACCCACTGACCCTCTCACCTGAAGGCCTCTGGTGGCTGCCCAGGGAGGGCCTCACTGGGGTTGCTGTAGGCTGAGCTGACCCGGCTGGTGCGGAACTCATCCACCAGCACCACACGCCCTACCCCGAACTGCTTCACTGCCTCCTTCCGCATCTGGCCGACTGGGGCACCCCTGCAGCCAATGCTGCCGCTGCCGCTGAAGCCAGCTGCCCCATAGGCCAGTGCCAGGACACGGTCCGGCCACCGCTGCTTGGCCTGCTTGATGAGCTGCAGCCACACATAGTACACATGGCACACATGTGTAAGGTCAAGTTTAGCAGCAGCAGCAGCAGCAGCAGCAGCAGCAGTTGGCCGAGTGTAAGAGCATGAGATGACTTTGGTTGGCTACAGCCTAGCTTCTAGGCCTGCTGCTAATAGGCCTTACCTTGGACCAGAACAATGCCACCACGCGCTTCTTGCCACAGTACAGCCTGAACTTGGCGTTGGCCCAGCGCGGCTTGGAGACCTCGGCCCACATCGCGTCGGACGTCGCCAGGACGGTGTCGGCGAACCGCCGGTACGAGGCCAGCGAGCTGGGCTTCCTGCTGACCTGTGACAGGGCTGTGAGCTGCGGCTTCACCTCGGCCAGCCAGGTCTTGGTCGCCTGGGACTGCCGCGTGAAGCCGCTGTCCCGGTAGGTACTGACCGGCTGTAAGCGTCCGCTGCCACACTGAGACCACTGTGCCGGCAGCGCTGCGCTCCTCGTGCGCCACAGTGGCCATGTTTGATTTGCCGGGGTCCACGCCCAGCCACTCCGCGTTGAGGTGGGCCAGCGGGTTGACTGCGCCCATGTGCCTGCCCATCCGCGGCAGCTCTGCGGGTGGAGCTGCAGGCTTGGGCCGCAGGAACATCACGCTGATGGCGACTCCATCGGTGTGCACGGTCTGCGCGAAGTTGTGCTTGGGGCTGGCGAGCTTTTGGCGGCGAGGGTCAGGCAGCAATCTATCCCATCGGTTGGCCACCTGCAGCCACCGTAAACACATACATGGCACCTCATCAGCTTGTGTAGGCAGCTGTCTAAAGGCTCACAAGGCAGCTGACTGAAAGCTCACAAGGCAGCTGACTGAGCACCCAAGGACTGGCTGGCACCTGACTGGCAACTGACTTGGCTGTCTTTGGCCCCTTCAATGAACTTGCCCGGCTCCGCTGGGTCAGGTAGGGCACCGTTCCTGAACTTCTTCAAGGAGGTGACCCCCTCCTCCGTCAGTACCCCCAGCATGCCGGCGTCACGCATCATGCCGTAGAGGCCCTTGGTGTCGATGAAGACATGCCGAGCCTGGCACTTGCTGGTGGGTGTGAGGGCATAGGGTGTGGGGGGGAGGGGGGGCCTGGGCAACAGCCCATGGCTGATCAGCTCAGCCTGCTGCCAGGGCACCATTTCCAGCTGCCAGGCTGCCATGGCTGCCTCCATCTCTCTGGTGGTGTGCACCGCATGGCGCAACAGCCGGCCCCGGTTTGCTGGATTCTCCACCCAGTCATCATCCACCCGCTCCCCCTCCTCAAGCCCCAGCAGACCTCGCTGCAAAGCCACCTCAGCCTGCATGGCTGCAGTTGGTACCACCCCACCCTCCTCCTGTAGCCAGCTGACGTCCAGCCCGCACACCATGCGGTGCACATAGGTGCACTGCCGCTTTGACCAGACTGGCAGGTGCCCACCACCCAGCCCCCTAAACCCAAACCTGCGCTGGTGCCCGTTGGTGCCCATCAGGACCTTTGCCCCAGCCAGGGACACTGACTTCTTGAGCCTGCCAGCGAAGAGCAGCGTGAGCATGTTGCTGAATGCTGTCTCCAGCTGCTTGCCGACGTGGTCCACCATGTTGCCATCAGAGGGGTGGCGAGGGATTGCTGCGAGGTGATCGCGAAGGTCGGGGTGCGCGGCCAGCACGGCAGCCACTGCTGCGCCTTGGCCGAGTGTTCGCGCCGTTTCCGGGCGGGCCACGGCACAGCTGCAGGAACAGGTTCCTGCAGCTCAGGTCCGGGATGGCTGCCTGGGAGACTGGGATGTCTGTGTACACGGGCTGGTCTTGCAGGCCGAGCGGGTCGGCTACGTGAATGGTAAACAAGCCGCGCACGAGTAAGCCCAACAGCAGGCTGGCGAGCACCGCCCGCTCGCTGCAGGCCTTCACTCGTGGCTGCACCGCGGCCAGGAAGGCATCCCAAAGCTCTTGCGGCAAGTGGTCGGTGAGGTGGGCTAGCTTACACTCCTGCCGTGGTATGTGTTGTCCCTATCGCGGGCAGCGCGCGCCTCTCCGGAAACCTTTCTATTGCGCTCCGCTTCAGTGAGGTCCGGCTGTAGTGCCTCGTCGCGGTCCAAAATCGTGGTGAGGTCCGGCTGTAGTGCTTAGGCACGGTTCGTCTTTTCTTTTTAGCCATAGAAAAACATCGTGAAGGCGCCACAAATATGCGAAAACTGTACGTTTTGTTTGTTTGCATTAACAAAATAACTATTCTCCATCCAGCAGACACCAATCGTTTCTTCTGTAATAGTACTACAAGCCTTGTGTGCCCAAATCCCTAGAGGGGGAGGGCGGCCAAGCAGCCTAACGGCTGACGGCTTAAGCGGTGTAAGCCACAAGCCTTGTGTGCAGCTGTCAAGCTGCACACAAGGCGTACTTTACAAGCTGCGCACCGCTGCTGTCTCTTAAGAATAGCGATGCCAAAAGGAAGCAAGGCGTCAGATAATGAGTACACACCGAAGTGCGTACCGTGAGCCTTATGCGCACACATGCAAGTGAACAATGAAAATGACAATGGTCATATCATGGTCCGGTGACTGGTTTCCATTCTTCCCATTGCCTGTTGAACTTGTCAGTGTGAGGGATGTCGAACCAAGGGTCGTAGTGTATGTGGCCAGGGTGAGCGTTGACGCAGCACCAAATGCTGGTGTAGCCCTTGACACGTCCAAAAAACTTGGTCCAGTCAACTGCAAGAATGCCGAGCAGCATGTAAATGTCAGGGCTGAGTACAACGCTGCCAAGCATCAGATCTACTAGCAATGGGTGGACGACCCACGTGACCACTGTGCAGAGAAAGATAACGACTCACCTGGGTCAGTAAAGTTTTTGAATGCGCCAGCCATAGTAGAGAACTCCAACACCTTGTACACCTTGGCAGGTGCCAGTGCACTGATCAGCTTCTCAGACGTCAAGCCTTCTTGGACCTTGAGCTTCCCGTCCTGTACACAGTGCCAGGCTGTGTTCTTCTATCCATTGTTGTGTTCATTCATACGGCAGTGTTGAGCTGCAACCAATGTGCGCGCGAGTCACAGTAGCTAGGAGCCAAAACTCGCTTGAATAATCGTTCACCTGGAGTACGGGTGGTGTGATGCCATCACTGCATCCTGCTGTGCCGCTGGGGCAGATCTCAATGATCACCTTGCTGTCCCTCACCGCTGCAGGAAGCTGCACACACAAGTGCAAAGGAGCAGCAGAGTAGTATGCACACTACATCTTCATGATGACACACATCAACGACCTCGATATAGCAACTATGGCGATGCACACCATGATACATGTTCTTTACGTTGGACAATGTTGACATGAGCCAGGACAAGCAGGAAGGGAGCCTGTGCTGCTGCTGCCCCTCCAGCTTCTTGCCTTGCTGTTGTTCAAGAAAGAGTACTCCCGGAAGTCGATGTGCGGTCCGTACGTGTCTGCCGGCAAGCCCCGTGACCACCCGCCCTCCAAGTCAAACACATGGTCCATGGGGCACGGGAAGGGCAGCTCGAAATCTGACCCTGGAATGCGTCCTGTATAGCAGACCACAGTGCACAATGGTCAACATCCATGCCAGCAGGTTTGTGGTGAGCCGTGATCCCAGCCTTGCCAACACTGCCTTGCCTGCATGGGGGGCCCACCAGCGATCCAGACCACACCAAAGCTGAGGAACGACAAGGGCCCTTCCAAGGATGGATGAGATCGCCAGTGCTGTTCGAATGCGCAAAATTTGGTGGTTCATCAGCTTGAAATGACCCTGTGACCCAGCAAGAAAGATTGCTGTCAGCCAGAACACTGATGCTGCTACTGCTGCTGCTGGCACTGGCAGGTTGCAACCCCTAGCAGCCTACACCATACCTGCACATTGGCAAGATCCATGTTGCCTGTGTTGGGACCCGCAGCTTTCAGCAAACTTTCCAGCCCATCCATCTGCAAAGGGGGTGTTTGGCACATCTGGCAGCTGATGACAACACCAGAGATTTGACATTTTGCAAGCCTCGTTTTTGCTGGCACACTACCTTGAATGTGACGAAGCCGACACTATGGTCGTAGTATTCTGGCGGGTCGTCAAACAGCATAAACTCCCGCATGCGATGTCGTTTTCCTGGCGTGCCAGAGAATTGAAAGGTAGCATGCAGAGCATAGGGCTGCACGGCACATGGCATGGTGATGAGTTATGTACATGTTAGGTGTTGTAGCATGAGTCAAGCGATGGCATACCTCCAGCTTTAGCGTCTGCCACATTCTCTGCGTGAAGAATGTGTGCCCACTGCCAAACACTGAAACTGGGAGGATGCCCATCTTCAGCTTGCCATTGTAGCCAAGGAACAGGTTCTGTTTATTGTCTGGCAGCTCTCGCACACCACTGCAGCAGCAACAAGCAAGCAAGCAAGCAGAGAGACATCATCCTCTCTACCACACCAGCAGTACACTGCAAGCACGCTACACTTACATGCGGAAGAGGTCATTGAAAGCGTTTTGATCCCACACATTGGCATCCTTCTCAATGATGTCAATCCACCGGTTGACAAACTCCATGGACTGGTTGCGGAAAAGCATGATGCCTGCATCACACAGTAGAAAAGGCGGGGACCAGAATGCACAAAGTGAGGCACAATTAATACAAGCTCTCGAGACCATGTTGGTGTGACAACCACAGCGACACAAGACCTGTACTCATGCTTACCGATGTTGGCTGCGGATGCTGCCTGCGGCCAAAGCTCTAGATCGTAGTTGCTGACTGTGTTGCGGAGATGGTCTGAGCTGGTCAGGATGTCGGCATCAGGGTACTGTGCAAAGTAGGGTAAGGGGTTCCTAAGCCAGAGGACGTCCACGTCTGAGATAATGACATCCACTCCAAGCTGCAAAAAGACTCGAATGAGCTTGATCTTTTCCCTGCCCATCTTGGCAAAGGTTCCTGATCCCCAGCCAAAGTCACCAAGGGTCAGGCCACTCTTCATGCTGAAGGTGTTCACTTTTTGGTCTATCAGCACCTGCACAATGCCAGGCACCTCAGCGTTATGAAGATGGCAAATGCAGCCCAATGGTGTCTACACCATGCCAGGCTGATGGAGAAAGCTGCTGTGGCAGCCACCTTGTCATACCTGGAGCAAATGGTCGTCCATGGCCCCCACAATGTACCCTGTCACGCCTACAGCTTTGATGTGACTCAACCAGGTGCGCACAAAGTCCTGATAATGCCAGTTTGCCCATGTCACAATCAGCATCCCGTTCTCGGCAATCTTCTGCACCATTTCTCTGCATCAGAGCTCAGCATATCTGTCAGCTCTTGCAGCATGACTTCGATTGGAGTACAATGCAGCTCATTACCTGGTGGGTGTGTAAGTCCTTTCAAGCTGTGACAACCCGTCTGTTGCCGCCGCTGGCGAGGGCTTGATTTTGTTCCCAGCTGTCGTAGCAGAAGCAGTCGGCTCTGGCGTTTTGATCACAACATTCACTGATGGCACTGCGCCTGAGGACGTCGAGGACAGTTTCCGCAATTCAAGCCCCTGAAGTACAAACTGTGGCTGTCGAGCAACAACGGCTTGCCAGGATGTTTAGCGAATGGATGGACGACCTCCTCATAGATCTCGCCCCAGTGTGCGCCGTGTCTCCCGAGCATGAACACACCAGAGAAGAAGACAAGCAGCACGACTCCGAGAGCGCCCAGTGCTATGCCGCGGCCTCTACGGGGGTTTCCATATCGCACTCCCATCTTAGCACTAGTATGCAGAACCGTAGATTGTCCAATAGTGCATCCCTGGCTTGGGTTAGTGCAACCGCTGCTGTCAATAGAGTACAGTACAGAGCGAGTCACAACTTGGGTTGCGAACACAGACGTGCAAGCATGCCACATGCACCAGTGGACCATGTTTAGCTGTCACGTCGCGGCTGTCAACCGTGTAATGCTTTGTGCACATAGTAGCCATCCCTGCAGCAGAGTGTCAGTTCTAATACGCCATACTACCTTCATGAGACACGAGCAAGCGCTACACGAGCATGGCCTACAAGCTATTGATACAAAAGAGCAGCCATTTGTGATTGCTCGATGGCCGTCCCTGGGAGTATCATAGAGGAGGCTCGGCAGCTACGAGGGGCAATGCCCAAGGCCGACAGCCTAGAGTGAGGAGAAGGGTGGGGGGCTGCGGGGAGGGAGAGGGTGAAGTCAGTGATGAGGATTGAAAAGGCAGTAGAGGGGCGCTAGGCTGTTCTGTGGTCTATGATAGTCGGGGCGGGGGAGGGTGAGGGTGAGGGGTGTGGTGCGGCACGGATCTAGCGTTACGTGACCTATTTGAGCACTAGTCGCAGAGGGCCGCTGTACCACCTAGGTAGATATTGCATGCACTGCCTCTACCTAGTTTCCAAGGGCCGCCAAACTATGGCTAAGCTGTCTCTTGTTGCCCACATTGTGTCCGTTGGCGTCAAACAATGGTGCGAAGCAGCCAGGGTGGGGAGATCTAGGTCGATAAGTCCAGGCATGCTGCCATCCCTCCAGGACCGACCCAAGTGCTAGTTACCTCGTGTTGTTGAATGCTGACTGCATGCTGCTCAATGAGACAGTCACATGCTCATAACAATGCGCAATTTGGGGCAGGTGGCAGTAGAATGGAGTACGCCAGTTGAGCATGCCAGTGACATGATTGTGCTGTTTGGGCCGTAGCAGCAGCAGCAGCAGCAGTAGCAGCAGCAGCAGCAGCAGCAGAGTCATGGGAGCCCCCAAACCACACCACGGCCAGCCCCACCACAGCCGGCAGCACCCTTGTCCATGATGTTGTCACAATCTCCCATGGAAGCGTTCTAGCAAAAGGAGTGCCAAGGCATCATTGTGGGCGGTGCAACTTGGCAGGACAACCGAGGTGGGGGAAGGCCGCGCCCCAGGCAGAAGCTGCTCCCATTATGCATGCCGTTCCTTAGGACCGAAGGAGTCTTTGTCTTCATCCTCCTCAGCAAGCTTCTGCAGTGCACTGACCAGTGTTCACGCACAACATCAGCCCCCCCGTTAAGGGAAGCCCTCCCATCAACAGTCTCTATTGGGCATTTGCATTTCTCGCCCCACTTTACCAAGTTGCTGGGTTATGGGCTCTGTCCCAATAGCAGCTGCAGTGGCTGCATGTGTTCAACACCACTCACCTACGCCCCATCCAATGCACTCGCCTGAATCCCGACCTGAGCACCAACGAACAGCTGAATGGACACACCACACAAACACATCACGGCTGCCGCTGCTGCTGCTGCTGCTGCCGCTGCTGCCGCTGCCGCTGCCGCCGCTGCCGCCGCTGCCGCTGCTGCCGCTGCTGCCGCTGCCGCCGTTGCTGCCGCCGTTGCTGCCGCTGCCGCCGCTGCCGCCGTTGCTGCTGCTGCCGCCGCTGCCGCCGCCGCCGCTGCCGCTGCTGATGATTGGGATGATTGGGATGATTGGGATGATTGGGATGGTGGGGTTGGTGGGGTTGGTGGGGATGATGGGATGATGGGGATGATGGGGATGATGGGGATGATAGGGATGATGGGGATGATGGGTAGGATGGTGGTTAGGATGGTAGTTCTGATGGTGGTTAGGATGAGGATGAGGATGAGGATAAGGATGAGGATGAGGATAGGCCTTTCATCGCCGCATGACACGCTCAATGCTTGAGCTTAGCTGTGAGGCCTATCGGTATCACATCAGGTGTTCCGAATCCTTTGCCGGTACATCCAAAATGTTATGCGTGATGTTGTGCTGGTTGCATGCTGGATGACTGGCTGGATGACTGCGAACAATTTCTGTCGACGGTCGCTCTGCCTGTTGTTTTAGCTGACATTAGTAAGAGAGCTGAAGGGTGCAGAAATGAATGCAAGCATACGAGTTGGTCAATACAAACCCATGTTTATTGCCAATGAATTGAATTATTGGTGATGCTGAAATGGTGGGGTGATGGTAAGATGGTGGGCTGTAGTGGTGGAACAGTAGTGGAAAAGTTATTCTGCTGCACCAGTATGCATGCTGCGTCTTCAGAACTGCAGGGCCTCGCAGCTGCTGTTGTGGCGGCTGCTGTTTGCATACACATGGATGTCTACCGAATAGCTTAATGTGGCAGTCCTCCAGCTCCTACTCCTTCCCCACGGGACTCTATAACAGAACAGAAGAGCTCTCCACTTCAAAAGAAACAAAACCACACCTTCTCATACCCTTGTGCCACGTTGCCATGAATCACGTTAGTCATGTGCAACGATGTTTACAAAACATCCTAGCTATGAAACAGCTCTGTTGTTAGAAGTGGCCAATGGAAGATGCTATGACTTTTGTGAACCTTGTCATCAATTCCAGCCGGACAACTGTCTTGGCTAGCTGTCTTGGCCGACTATCTTGATGTCATCCTCACTTTGCACTACGACAGGTGCCATTCACCCAAGGCCACTGTCAGACGCTGATGGCGCCACCCTGGTGCTATGGGCGTGACCAGGCCCTGCACTTGAAACAGGGAGGCCAGTGCCGGCAGCAGACCCTGCAGGGTGGCCTCAGCCGGGGTGCCAGCGGCCAGCGCCTGCCAGGTCCACACCTGCTCAGGCTGCAGCTTGGACAACGCAACCCCCATGGCGCGCGGGTCCTCCTCCAGCTTGGGCAACGCAACCCCCAAGGCACGCCGCTCCTCCAAAGTCATGTCCTGTCCTGGCGTCACGCCTTGAGCCATTGCCAGGCACATCTCTTGGGGCAGCATGGCTGTGAGTACCAGGGTCAGGCAGGACAGCAGCCGCTCAGCCTCTGGGGACATGCTGGGAGGAGCCTGACGCTGCCCGCGTAGCAAGAGCTTATAGCTGCCACGAAGCCTTCGGTTGAGCATGATCTTCAAGAGGACGTGTACGGTTGTTGCGGCAGGGGTGGCGATGCACATCAGCTTGCAGACCCCTGCCAGCAGCCTGGTGCACCAGCCCTCCACCAGGCTGTTGCCGCAGGGCAGCCAAGAGGCAGGCTGGGCAGCCAAGCCAGCAGGGCCCACCACACCGGGTGCAGCCAGGACCTGGATGACATGCCCAAACAAGGCCAGCATAATTCGGTAGTCGTCCGCAAGGCTTTGCACATAATTGCCGTTATTCCAAAATGGACGCTTCCACACCATGTCTTGATGCTGCATCACCATCTGCAAAAGGCATGCCCGGAGTGACAATCACCGCACAAGAGTTTGGTACCAGCTCAGCAGGCACAGCAGCAGTCTGGTGCATGTGCAGTCAGCCCTCAAGCAAGATAGGCAAGAGAACCCTTAAGCCAGGTGTCAGCATCACTAAGAGGCCTCCCTACCTCAGCTGCCTTGTCTCTACGCTGGCACCTCATATAGCCACAGGTGCTGCTTGCTTACTTATTCATCATCATCATACCTTGTCTCAGCTGACCCTATGGAGCTCAGCTGCCATGAATCTATAACCTGGCCTCTCACCTGCAGCGTGTTCTCCATACCCAGCACCAGGTCCAGGGCCAAGGGTGCCAGCTGAGGTGAGGATGGAGAGGGCAGAACAGCCACCCTGTCAGTTGTCAAGCGGTTGAGGAAATTGACATTTAAGAAGAAAGCTCCTCTCGGTGGCTCATTCACGCCATCTTGCGCAAGGACCAGGCTCCATAGGTGGGTCACGTCCCAGGACATATAGCTGAGCTTCCTTTCCAGTTCCGTCAAGCACGGCGTTGAGGTTGTCATGTCCATGTAGGGGTTGTCCATGTAGGGGAGCAACAACACCATGGTGCTGTGTGCAAGCGAACCAACGGCGGCGATGCGCAAGCCGGTGCGCAACACAGCCGGCCGGCGCCTCCAGTCTGGCATGAGCTGCGTCAACTTCACCATGGCCTGGTATAGCGCAGCGTACATGGTTGAGAGGGAGGTGAGGAAGGCCTCCAGCATCTTTTTCTCAGTGCCCATGCTGTCATTAACAATGCCTGTAGTCGCAAAGATCTTAAATGCCATCACAGCAGCTTGGTATCCCGGAAGCAAACGGGCAAGCAAGGTGAGGATGTCGGACACCAGCAGCGGCGTACTGACTGCCGCTGCAGAATGGCGAGGGGCGGCAACCCTAGCAGTGATGCCGCTTGCGTCACTGGCTGCGTCCTCCAGGGTTTGATGCATGAAGATGGAGTGCTGGTACGCCACCGATATTGCCATTGCCCCAAAGCCGGTGGCATCGTGCCAGAGCTCCTTCATGCTACCTGGCCCTGCACCCGGGCATCACTGACGTAATGCGCCAAGACACATGGCAGTCATTGGGGTCAACCAATGTCACCAGTTTACTTGTTCGCATACCGTACTGCCATGATCTGTATAAAAAGGTCTAATTTGCAAACCCTGACCCACAAAAAGTCATCATGGCAACCCAGAGGTAGAGGCAACCCAAAACTTTCCGACGTATACTGGCAACCCTGCTTGAGCGGCAGCGTGTGGGCACGTGATAGTGTTTCAGTGCAAAGCACCTGTTGGCAGCCATGCATGACCCAAGATAGAAGTTGGGGCCTTGTATAGAGGCTGTACACTTGTTCAAGGCGACGCTGTGCAGGGTGGCCTTGTGCATGGTGCACCAGTGCGACAGGTGACACTGTGTGCGTGAGTTTGCCATTACTAGAATCTCAAGGTTGCCAGCTAACGTTGTCATTACGTGTTTGACTTTTTCGTTAGTCTGTGAATGAAGGCTGCACGCTCGAGGCTGTATGCTGGAGGCTGCACGCATGAAGGCTGCACGCTGGAGGCTGTTTGCTGAGGCACATGAGGCTGGCATACAGCCTTGAGCGTGCAGCCTCCAGCGTGCAGCCTTCATTCACGGACTAAGGCTGTATGCTGAGTCACATGATCCCACGTAAGAGGCCGCTGGCTTACCTTCTTGTTGGCATGTGGTGATCAACTCCTTAAGGGTGAACGCTTCCTTCTGGCGCCCCAGGACATCCCACAACGCCTGGGCCAGGCAAACGTAGCTGTTGACAGCCAGTGCATGCAGCTTGGCACCAGGGCTCTGGGAGGCGCCAGACCGCCCTGTCTCGCCATGGGGACCTCCGCTGCTGGCTTGGCCCCTGCTGCTACCATGGTGCCTGCTGCTGCTGTCACTGCTGGCTTTGGAGTCCATATTTTTCAGGCTTGCAGCTGACCTTGGTCCCAGGTGCATCAGGCAGCGCACAAACTGCACACGCTGGGCCTGTGCCTCAGGGTGGCCTGATGCCTGCATCACCGTCATGGCGGTGCTCAGCCCCAGCAGCAGCCCAGGCAGGGTGCCGTGCAGCCAGGCAAAGAGTTGGTCAGCCTTTCCACGGTGGTCAATACAAAACTGGCTCAATCTCAGAGCCAGGCGCAGGCTGAGCAGCAGGCAGGCGCTGCAGCGGTGGTAGCCAGGTGGCAGCTGGGTTGTGGTGGAATTGCAGGTGGTGGCTGCAGGGCCGGGGTGCTGAGGGTGAGGGCGGATGGGGAGTGACTGCAAGGCTGCCAGCACCAGCAGCATGGCGCGGTGCATGCTGTCCCACACACGCAGCAGAGGGTCACCCTGCATGGGCAGCACACCAGGCACAGCTGCAGGGAGGTGAGGGTAGGGAGATGGGAAGGTGAGTCCAGGGCAGCTTTCTAGCTCCACTCCAAGCATAACGGGGACTGGGCTGGGAAGGGTCCTGAGTGTGCTGCGAGCTCGACTCTGACTAGTCATCACGCCCAAGTGCAGGCACTGACCATTGACTGGAGGGAGTGAGAGACAGGGGCTGAGCATAAGGAGGAAGTCTACAAGGATTGCTGTGCACTAAGGGACCAGGTGCTGACTGATGTACTGATGTGCTGGCATTGTGCGGTCCCTGTCTTCCAGCCCTTGATGTGCTGGCGCTAAGTGGTAGGGCTGGAGCGGCAAGTGTGGGCACCTTGTTTCACGCTCTAACACCCAGCTTGCCACACCTCTGCCAGTTCCATAGTCAAAACCCTCCTCCTCACCTGCAGCGTGTTCTCCATGCCCCACACCAGGTCCAAGACCTGCGCAACATATACAGGCAGCTTGGCTAGTAGCATGTGTGAAACTTGCCAATGGGCTGCTCAGACTGGCCATCTGACGGGGCAACTCTACCCAAAGGTACCATTAACACTTTGCACCTGGTCCCATAGTCTCTAATACACAAAAGCCTACAACAGGTAAGCATCTGCATTGGTCGCCTTCCAGTCGAGCTGCAAGCTGCAAGCAACAAGGGGAGCTGCAAGCTGCAAGCAACAACCTGAGGGAGCACAAGGAAGGAAGCAGCGGCAAAGCTCACCTTGAGGCTGCTCTCCCGCTCCAGGGTTTTGACTAAGGCCAGCAGCTGGCCGCCTGGCACTGACCACTTGCTTTGGCTCAGCTGCTTAGCCAGTGCTTTACCGGGAGCAGGCAGCTTGAGCGCATGTGACCCAGACACGGGCATTAGGTGGCAAAGCTGGGCTACTCTGATCTCATGGAGGGCCACCACCACATCCAGCACCTCCTGGTCTGTCAGTAGCAGTGTGCAGAGCTCCCCGGCTGCGATGCTGCCCGCAACTGAGGGTTTGGGTGGATTAGCTGGAGGCGCATTGTGGGCAGCAGGGCTAGAGGAGGCAGTCTGGGCACCCATGGCTTGAGGTGGCCTGAGTCCCTCATGCATTAGCTGGCAGGCGGCCTCCAGGCGTCGTACATAGCCGTCTGCAGCGAAGTGCCAGGTGACAGGTTTGTATTGCTTGTGCACGACAAGCGGGAGATGCGGCACACACCAGGCTGCTCCTTCGATGTGTAGGCCGGCCCCGCGAGATGCAGCACGGCGACTTTCATCGCCACATGTTTGGGAAGTGGTGGAAGACTTATCGGTATGACATCAGGTGTGCCGACGGCAGTTTCTGCGACTGGTCGTGCATTCGAGATGTTATGCGTGATGTCGTGCACCATGTTAGCAGCAAGTTCATGTTGGCAGCAAGCATGCTCGGGCGATGTGTACGGGAGCGGCTAATGAGAAAACTAATCTCATTAGATTAGTCCCGGTCGACTAGCACGACCTAATGAGACGACCTAATGAGACGCGAGAACTAATGAGATCTCATGAGAACTATTGAGGAAAACCGCTCCCTACTACTTTGCCTGTTGCTTTGCCATGGAGTATCTTAGAGTTGCTCTGCCTGTCTGCTGCTCTGATTGTAGTAGCAAGAGGCAAAAGCTGTTGTACAAGCATACGACACCATGTCAGAAACTAATGGCATGGGTTTTGGAGCTCGTGAGCGTGAGATGCTCACATGTGAGCCTGGAAACCGTCCGCACATTAGGGTTGCATTGCACCGCTCAGTGGTAGTGAGGGTTGATCATGTTGCATGAGCTGTGCCAGCTGCCCTTCCTCATGCGCTAGCTGAGGTCCACGTCTTGCTTTTGGAACAACCTAGAGGCTGCTGCCACATGCATGGTAACGACCTGGCCTGGCCTGACCCTCATGCTTTGCCCACACCTGCAGATCCTGGTGGAGGAGGCGGTGGCAGCGGTGGACGCATTGAGCCATGAGGCCATTGGCGAGGCTGTCACAACACAATGCGTCACTTGACATAATGCGTGATGACAATTACTTAGCAAGGCTTGCTTTTGGAGCTGAAGTTGAATTGTTGAGGTGTTGCATGAGGCCGTCATGACAGTTGCTGCGAACGTTTGCATGGGAAGAACCCTAGACTGCATGCGAACGCATAGTGAACGCTTGAGGGTATTTGAGGGCTAGCTGAGATGGCTGCGGTAGCTTGAGAAACTCCAGTTCATCCCGTCTTCAAGCGGCAGGAGTCTCAGCAAGCCCATGTAAGAAGGGGATCCGTGTGAATTGCGTCCACGACATCCCTGTCCCATCAGCTGTCAGCTCTTCTGGCCCAGCTCGGTGGGGCGAACACGCCACTTTCTCAAGCTAAGTATCGTGCATGCCCAGCGACATGTCCGTCGACGGCGGATCCTATGGCGAGTCGGTCGGGTCACCCGGTCAGACTCAGGGCAGTCGTTTTGGCCCCGCCCCGCCCACGGCCAGGCACCCCCTGCCGTCGTCGGGCGTGGCCCTCTTACCCCACGAGCTTGATCGCTCATTTTCCTGTGTCAGGGCGAGCCTTCGCCTCCTCTGTCACGACGCCAAACTGGCCTACGGCGAAGGAGGGGTCGAAGAAATCCTCTCCGAGCTGCCCACACGCGCGGGCGCCGTTTTTGCAGATGGCTTCGTCCCGCAAACCGTGGAATCAGCCTACTCCCGGTCACATGCGGCTCTTTCCCCCGAGGAGCGGGCAGACCCCTCCCGGTGCATTTCCCTGTTCTTGGACCTCGTCCGCAGGGATCTCTACGAGCCCGTGCTCCTCCCTGAGCAAGTGGAGGGCATCAGGCTGGGCGACGTGGGTGAGCGGGGGCGCACGGAGTCCCCCAAGTCCCTCCATGCCCGCATGGCCCCGCAGCTCCTTCTCATGGAGCTAGGCCGCAGCCAGGCAGTCAGGATGTTCTTGAATGCCTTACAGCCCCACCCTCGTCATGTGCTCCATGATCAGGGCAAACGTCTTGTTGAGCGCAGCATGGCAGCTTATGCGCGCACAACCAGGCCTGTCGAGGATTCTGTGGAGCTTGCTCTTGCTCGTGCCGAAGCCGCTGCCACAGGGGTCTATGAGGAGTTCATCGGCATGCTGCAGCTGGGTCGTGTGGCAAGCAAGCCAGCCGCAAGGGAGCCTACTTCCCACACCGCGGCGGACATCCTCACCCAACTCAAGGGAGGTGACCCAGCAGCCGTGAAGACCGCACAGCGCCTCATGCGCCAGCTCCACACTGCCCTGACAGCTCATGGCACACCTGCTGTAACCCCAACTGCCCCACCTAAGCAATGGTGTGAGCACCACCAGCGCTACACCAATCACTCCACCGCTGACTGTCACATGCACCAGCAGCAAGCAGCTTCGTCGCAGCCGCCTCCACCGCCCGCTGCCAGCCTGACCGCCACCCCTGCTGAGCAAGCCATGTTCGAGCAGTTCAAGGCATTCATGTCATCAAGGTCTGGTGTTGCTGCTGTCCCCATGCGTGCTCATACCCCCATGCAGTCCCGGTCAGCCCCTCCGCGTCCACGCCCCCATTGTGACCACTGCGGCAAGGACGGGCACACAGTGGAGCGGTGCTTCGCCAAGCACCCAGAGCTACGCCCACCCTCATGGGGCCCGCCAGCAACCTCCCACTCCCTGCTGACCACGCCCTCAGCAGCCCTCGCCGCCATTGACGAGGGTATGGAGGATGATGACGCAGCCATGCATAGCTTCACCACCGTGCCCACCGCCAATGCTAGCCAGGCCCGCCTTGCCATGCAGCGTGCCCTAGCAGCTGCTGCAGCTGCTGCCCCAGCTGATGCCGTGCAGCCTGTGCCACCTCCCATCACCAGCCCCCAGGAGGCCTACAATGCCATGCGCCATGCTCTGGCCGGCACTGTTGTGCGGCCCCTAGGCTTTGTGCCTGGCAGTGCCGTCGCCCGCGCAGCCCCCGCCACCTCCAGCTCCAGCACCGGCACCACAGTGTCCATGCAACCCCCACGCCTGCCCTTTGCGGATATCACTAACACTCGTGTGCAAGGGCTGGAAGCGCAGGTGTCCAGCATGCAGCAACAGGTGCTCATCATGCAGGCCCAGCTTGCTCAGCTGCACGCCGAGCGACCCTTGGCGCAAGCAGTGGCAGCAGCCACTGCAAGCTCCACCCCCAGCGCCCAGCCCGCGCCCGCTAGTGCACCGCAGCCTACTGTGGCGCTGCATGCAGCTCCCGCAGCCCTACACCGGCCTGCCTCTACCCTGCCTGCCCTTCCCTTTGCTGCCAACCCATGCGTCACTGCAGGCTTCAGTGTCCTTGACCGCCACGGCAACCCTCATGCCATGGCAGGGGCCATGATCGACTCTGGCTCAGGCGCTCAGCTGATGACAGCTGCCGTGGCCCGGCAGCTGCAGCTAGACATCCTCCCCTCCCAGCTGCGCATCATTCAGAGCGGGGGCGCAGAGTTCCGCACCGTGGGCGCCGCGGTTGTTGAGGTGGGCCTGGCTCTTGGCACCCCCCATGCAGCTAGGTCACGGCACCGCTTCCAGGTGGTGACGGACAGCAGCAGCCTGCCCTACAGCCTGTTGATTGGCACTGAGATCATCCACCGCCATGGCATCCAGCTAGACCTGCCTGGCCGCCTGCTCACTTATGCCCCGCGCCTTGCCAGCCATGGCCAGCCTCATCCTCGGCATGCTTTGCCACTGCACTTTGAGGCACCAGCAGCTTGGTCCAGCGGCACCTTGCTCAGCCAAAGTAGTGTGGTTGCCAGCTCATGCGTGAGCAGCGTCTCTCAATCCAGCACCTCCACATGTGGCTCCATTGAAAGCACCGCGCCGCCGCCAGCCCCTGCACCTGGCCTGGCAACTGCGCCAGCCGCATTTAACCATGCATTTGTGAACCGTGCCCTGCCCTACGCGTACAACCTCAGTGTGGCAGCAGGTCTCAGCGTACGTGGCAGCAATGGCAAGCTATGGGCCCCTTCTGGGGTATTGTTTGACTCTGGCTCTGGGGCGTTGCTCATCTCCCAAGGCCTCGTGGACCTCCTACGCCTGCCAATCAACCCTTACCATCTGCCCGTCCTGCAAAGCGGAGGCGTTGCCTTCAACACAGTGGGTCACGTCATGCTGGAGGTGGGCCTTGCTATTGGCACAGCCCATGCGGCCCGCTCATGCCATCGCTTCTATGTCGTGGCCAGCAACCAACTGCCTTACAGCCTCCTCATTGGCACAGAGCTGATGCACCAGCACGGTGTCCAGATTGACCTGCGTGCCCGCACCTTCACCTACAGCCCTCAGCTTGCTAGCCTGGGTCAGCCGCACCCACGCCACGCCCTGCCTCTGCTGTTTGACAGCAGCAGCTTCCCCCATGACGACGATCATGTTTCAGCCAGTGCGCATGTCGGTCCCCTCTATGCCTGTGTGGCCTGCCCAGCGCAATGCGAGGGGGAGCAAGGCGGCAGCGGTCAGGCCGGCGTGTGCTACCTGGGGGCTCCAGGGGTTGAGCCACTGGTGACCAGCACCACCCCTGGTTGCAGCCCCGCCCCCAGTGTTGCGGAGGTCAACCCCGTGCCGGAAATCAGGGGTCTTGCACGGGGCCCTCGTAGCAAGCCCGGCCACGGCACGGCCAGACCGCAGCTGCCAGCTCGTTCCCCCAAGCACCAGGCGCTGGGCCTAGGGGCCGCTCGCCGCCGTACACGGCAGCAGCAGCGCGCCATGGCAACACCCCCCGCAAGAGGCAGTGGCTGGGCTACCGCCGGCCAGGAACTACTTACCACCATCCGTAAGGGCTGCACTTTGCGCATGGTCACAACCCTGCTGCTCATCCTTTGCGCACTGCTGCCCACGCTGCACGCGTGCCCACCCAACAAGCTGCCAGCCGTGCCAGCCTTGCCCGACGCGTACAGCTGTGTCACCATTGAGCACACCCTGCCAGGTGGCCAGGAGCACTTGCCCCCTGACGTCCGCTTCACAAAGCACAGTAAGGGCATGCTGTTCGGCAACCACCCGGGCATGACACCCGCTGAGCATGCCGCCTTGCAGCGCCTCGTAGAGGCCCATGATAGCGCATTCTCTTACAGCCTGTCTGACCTGCCTGGGTATCACGGGCCCCGCCCCCCCTTCAGCATCCCCCTCACCTCAGACCAGCCTGTGCGCACACCACCCCGCCGGTACAGCCCCCTTGAGCGCCAGATCTGTAGTGACAAGACTGCTGAGCTGCAGGCTGCGGGCATCGTGTCCCCCGTGGAAGGGCCGTGCAGCTATGCTGCTGCCCCAGTCCTGCCGGCCAAGAAGGACGCCCATGGCAACTGGACTGAGAAGCGGTTTGCCGTTGACTACCGGCAGCTCAACACCGTCACCAAGCCTGACATCTACGGCCTTCCACGCCCAGATGAGATGTTCAGTGAGTTAGGTGACAGCTGCTTTTTCAGCAAGCTAGACATGCGCAGCGGCTTCTTTCAACTCATTATAGCACCAGCTGACCGTGTCAAGACAGCATTCTGGTGTGGTAACAAGTTGTACCAATTCAACCGCATGCCGTTTGGCCTGCGCAACGCACCAGCTGAATATCAGCGCGTCATGGATCGGTGCATTGCTGATGCCACACTGACCCACTGTTGCAAAGCGTACATTGATGATCTGCTCGTCCACAGCACCAGCGCAGAGCAGCACCTGGCAGACGTGGCAGCGGCGCTACGCATGCTCCAGGCCAATGGGCTGAAGGCGCACCCGGACAAGAGTATCTTCGGGGCAGATGTGGTAGAGTACTTGGGTCACAATGTCAGCAGTCATGGCCTTTCTCCCACTGAGGCCAAGGTAGCCGCTGTCACTGCCTTACCCACCCCCACCAACCTGCATGACCTGCGGCAAGTCATGGGCTTCATCAACTACTATCGATGCTACGTGCCTGACTTCTCTGCTATTGCAGCCCCCATCACCCGCCTCACTTCCAAGGGGGTGTCATGGGTGTGGGGGGAGGAGCAGCAGCAGGCGTTTGCCACCCTTAAAGCAGCCATCTGCACCCCTGGCTTGGTCCTCCGCCGTGCTGACCCTGACCGCCCTTTCACACTGCACACAGACTGGTCCACTGCTGGCTGTGGTGCTGTCCTAGGCCAGACTGATGACGCCGGGCGGGAGTACATGGTGGCATGCATCAGCCGCAGCAATAACAAGCACGAGCGCAACTACAGCTCCTACCAGGGTGAAATGTTGTGCGCTGTGTGGGCCATCAAAACCTTGCGCCCCTACCTGCATGGTGTTGCCTTCAGGCTGGTCACTGATCACCAACCCCTCACCTGGCTGATGACTAATCCCAACCTCACAGGACACCACGCCCGCTGGGCTCTGAGCCTTCAGGACTACACCTTCAATATTGAGCACCGCCCCGGCAACAAGCACCAGAATGCGGACGTACTGTCCCGCTGGCCACTGGCCACCACGGCTGATGGCTCAGGCGCACAGCTGGACCCTGACCCCGCCGTGGCGCTAGCCTGCTTCCCTTGCGTCGCCACGACCCAAGCTGAGTCAATGGTGTGGTCATGCACATCCTACTGGCCATTCGACTCCCACTATGCCACCCACCCAGCTGACCTCCTGTGGGGCAATCTTGGGGGCCACCTGGATGCTTCCTTCCACCCATCTGCCCCTCCCTTGCCAGAGCCCACAGAGCCTGCCTTACACCATGCAGCCCTTACCATGTTGCAACAAGCTGCACCCACCCTTGCCCACCTCCAGCCTGCTGTCACCTTCTTGGGTGCGGCTGTGGGCCCCAGGGACATGCATGGAGTAGCCCCACCCGCACGCCTTAACACGACCCTCATCCCCACCACGTTCTTCCCAGCTGCTGCCGATGGCATTGTCCTCCTGGAGCTGTTTGGGGGTTTGTGTGCAGGGCTAGACATGTGCCTCCGCAATGGCGTAACAGTTTGCCGCTACCTCTACTGTGACACAAACCCTGCTGCCCAGCGCGTCGCCCAGCACCGCCTGTCAGCCCTCTCCACTCAGTACCCCACCCTGCTGCCTGCCTCAGCGTACACAGCAGCCTTCACCTCCCTGCCAGCTGATGTGCGCACCATCACCACTTCCCACCTCGTCGGCGCTGGCGCTATGGCTGGCCAGCAGTGGCTGGTTGTTGCTGGCTGGGAGTGCCAGGACCTCTCATCTGCTGGCACACAGGCTGGCATGCATGGCCCACACTCTTCCACACACCATGATTGTTTGCGCATCATCGGCTCCATGCAGCAGCTGCAGCCCACCTGCCCCCCAGGCTACATCCTTGAGAATGTTGCAGTCCAGCACAATTTCAGCAGCCCCGCCGTGGCAGCTCAGCTGCAGCCACTATGCCAGTTGTTTGGCGAACCACTATGCTTTGATGCAGCCATTGTGGGGTCCTATGCCCACAGAGTGCGCAACTACTGGACCAATTTGTGTGACACCGCTGCGGTGGCAGCTGTGCTTGCCAATGCTGACCGAGGGCATGCACAGGTGCAAGACATCCTGGACCCTGGCCGCCGTGCCCCGCTGGCCACCAGCTGGCCACCACCACCAGCCCTCCAGTGCGAGGTGGCCGGTCAGCCCTTGTGTGTGCTCCCCACCCTCGTTGCCACCCCGCAATCCTACGCTTTCCGCAGCGCCGGACCTGGGCTCATGATCAACCCCGACGGCACCCGCAGCGAGCCCACCGTCCCTGAGCGTGAACGGGCCTTGGGCTATGGCACCGGCGCCACTGCGGCACCAGGAGTCAGCCTGTCACAGCGCTTTGCTATCCTTGGCCGCTGCATGGACGCCTTTGCCATGCAGTCACTGCTGGCCACCTCCCTTGCCCTCTTTCATTCACCTCCCAGCCCCAGCCTCACCTCCTGTGCCTGCGTGGCGGGGGGGAGTGTTGGGCCCCAACCAAGTCGCCACCCAGCCCCAGTCGGCAGCCTCGCTTCACCTACCTGCCTCGAGGCGGCAGCTGTGGCTGCAGCCGAGGAGGGATCAGACATCCACACCGATACGGCTGCCCTACACTACCTACGCAACACCGCTCACCTACCAGGATTGACAGCCACCGAGATGCGCCGCGTGGTGCGCCGGGCCAAGGCTTACCGGTATGAGGCAGACCAGCTGGTACGGGTCATGGCAGATGGCAGCGCCAAGGTTGTGCCAGCCCCAGCCACTCGTGACCAGCTTGTGCTCAGCATGCATGGCAGCAATGGGCACTTTGGGGTGCGACGCACTACTGCCATGCTCTTACACAACCATTGGTGGGCAGGTATCCACGCCGATGTAGCACGCATCCTCAAATCTTGCCATGTGTGTGATAGGGCTAGGGCTAGCTTCAACCTTCGTGCTGCCCAGCTGTCACCCCTGCCAGTGCAAGGACTTTTCTATCGCTGGGGCGTGGACCTGGCTGGTCCGCTTCCCCGCACCCGCCGCGGCAATGAGTACCTGATGGTGTGCATCGAGCACCTAACCAAGCATGTGGAGCTAGTGCCTATCCCTGACAAGCTGGCCACCACCACAGCCTACCATTTTCATCACCAAGTGCTGGGCCGCTTTGGGGCTAGCGCCGAGGTCCTCACCGACGGGGGCCGCGAATTCCAAGGGGAGTTTGCTGATCTCTTGCAGCGCCACTTGATTGACCACCGTGTCACTTCCCCCCACCACCCCCAGGCAGATGGGCTGGCTGAGAGGGCAGTGCAGACCTTCAAAGATGCCCTCCGCAAGCACATAGCTGTTAGTGGGGATCCAGCTGCCTGGGATGAGGCCCTGCCATCTATTGCTCTGGGTTACCGTGTGTCACCCCAGGAAGCTACTAAATGCAGCCCTTACTCGTTGTTGTATGGCCGCGCACCTGTGCTCCCCCCTGCAGTGGTGCAGCGCATGATCATCCCCGTCAACCTGGACGACCCCGTGGTCGCCGCCCAGGACCTGCTGGGCCGTACGGCCACCCTCAGCCGCGAGACGGCTGCCGCCATGGGCAACATGCGCATAGCCCAGCACCGCGACACCTTGCGCTACGCCCTCACCCACAGCGGTAGCTATAAGCCAGCAGCAAGGCAGCTGCACCCCGGCAGCTTCGTGTGGACTCAGCGCCCGCAGAGCAATTCCTTGCAGCTCAGCGCACGCCCAGAGATCTACCGGGTGGTATCTGTTGGCGCTAATGGGGTAGTCAAGCTCATGGGGAGATGCGGGCGCACGATGACTGACAATGTGTGCAACCTTGCCCCATGCCACTTGCCTGATATCGACCCCACCATCGACCACACTCTGGCGCGCCCCACCTCAGACTTCCCCTGCTCCATCTGCAAATCTCCTGCTGATGCCGACCGCATGCTGTTGTGTGATGGCTGCGGCAAGGGCTACCATACCTTTTGCCTCACACCCAAGCTCACTACTGTGCCTGAGGGTACATGGCTTTGCGCAGGATGCACCGGCAGTGGTATCACGGTTCAAGAGGTGCACCGACGCGCTCAAGCGGTGGCTGCTCAGCCCGCTGCGCAACCCCTTCAAGAGGTCTTCACCACGAGGCGAGGGCGAGACCGAGCCCGGGCCGCCCAGCTGCCTACACCCACTGCTTCCCTAGCCCCTACGCTACCTAGCCAGCGACGCTCGGCACGGTTGGGTCAACGTGGGCCTGGGGGTACCAAGGGGCGAGCCAATGGCGACTAGCGCCACCCTTGGGCACCTACCCTCAGCGTCGCAGGGAGAACAGGCTTGGATGGGATTAGGCCCACCATGTCCTGCCCGTAGCGAGCCCACGTTTGTCCTGACCACAGCCTAGCCCTCTGATTTTGCCCTCCCGCTGTGACCTGTGTCCTTCTAGAGTGCACTTCGTTGTTGTCCCCACCATCTTGTGCACTGGGGGGAACTCAGCACCAGGCCACAGCGCATGCTTACAACGCGACAGCTGTCACAACACAATGCGTCACTTGACATAATGCGTGATGACAATTACTTAGCAAGGCTTGCTTTTGGAGCTGAAGTTGAATTGTTGAGGTGTTGCATGAGGCCGTCATGACAGTTGCTGCGAACGTTTGCATGGGAAGAACCCTAGACTGCATGCGAACGCATAGTGAACGCTTGAGGGTATTTGAGGGCTAGCTGAGATGGCTGCGGTAGCTTGAGAAACTCCAGTTCATCCCGTCTTCAAGCGGCAGGAGTCTCAGCAAGCCCATGTAAGAAGGGGATCCGTGTGAATTGCGTCCACGACATCCCTGTCCCATCAGCTGTCAGCTCTTCTGGCCCAGCTCGGTGGGGCGAACACGCCACTTACTCAGCACCAGGCCACAGCGCATGCTTACAACGCGACAAGGCGCTAGTAGGCACGAGCTTAGTAGCCGGCACTGCCACCTTCCTGGCTGTCCTGCGGGGGGTGGAGGCGCTGGGTCCTCTGCGTGCCATGCTCATGCCCCTGCCGCTGCCTGTGGTGAGGTGCTGTCATGCTCACCACCCTGACCCTAGTGTTCACAACCCTATCCCTGCCACCACTGACCCTTCCCGCCCTCTCCACCATACTTGACACTATTCTTACCCTCCACACACCCATCACAAATCTGCAAATCTGGCCCAGGACATGGTGAGCACACTGCAGCCTGCCGTGGCCCTCAGCAGCGAAGACTGCCAGGCCCTGCGCACCATCAGCACCCTGATGGACCTCCTAGCCTCACCCAGCTCCAGCAGCCCCAGGGGGTCAGGGGTGGGGGGTGCAGGCGCCCGCACGCTGAGCGTCATGGGCGAGGTGGCCCCCATGCTGCCCGAGCTCATGCCCGGGGTCCAGGCCAGCCTGGAGATGTTTGGCCGCCAGCTGGTGCGCCGCATGGCCTCGAGGCTGGCCGAGGACTTTGACACAGCCACCAAGGCATCAGCAGCTCAAAGGGCGGCCAGGGCCCCAGCCCACTTCTCACCGGCAGCCCTCCCCCGCCGCCTCTGCAGCAAGCTGTAGGGGGGACAGGGCTGCGCAGCCCACCACCTCCACAGCCCAGGACGGCCCCCCAGTCAGTCTCAGGGTACGGGACCTGGTGCAGGCTACAGTGCCACAGCGCCCACGCCCAAGTCCTCCCCCCAGAGGTCATGAGACCTGCTGGCCGGCTGTGGTGGACAGAAGTTAGTGAGGGGTAGGGATGTAGCCTATGTAGGGGTGGAGGTGTCCATGAGGGGCGTGCCGCCGTGTAGCACTTGTGATGGTGCATGGCCTGGGTGCGTTGCCTGGGATTGTGCAAGCATGCATGGTCTGCACAACAGAGGACTGACGGTTGCTCTGGTGGGTTCACAAGCACAACATGCATGGCGTGCATTCATGGCATGTGTGGTCAGGGGAGCTGGCATGCAGCAGCCACAATACAGCTATGTGTGCATGATGTCCTTAAAACGTAGATGCACCCTTCTGCCAGTTGCAAGCGTGCTGTCACTTGTCCCTTATGGCTGCTGCTGATGGGTGTGTTAGGGAGCCTGCTGCAAAGCTGCTGGTGCTGAGACACTTTGCCGAGGTGCAGCCCTAGTGAGGGGGAGGGCGACCCCTGACTTCATCGTCACGCCCTCATGGTTGCACTGTGACCAGCTGCATGGTTGCCCTCAGCATCATGGGCGTGTGCATCCCACAGCCACTGCTGCTTGTTTGCTTGCACCTCATCTGTTTGACTTCTTTGCAAGCCAGACGAGTCGCCACACTACCAGGTAACGAGCCCAGGCTTGGCGATGTGTGTTGACTGTTGACTGGCTGCCGGAAGTACCAGCAGTTCATAGATGGAAAGAGGAGGGGAAGTGCACGGACACAGATTGCAAGGCCCTAGCAGGTACCCTTTCCTAAATGCTTGTATGCCACACGACTTTTTCATCTGATGACCTGAGAGTTGTGCATGGAGTCTCATGATATATGATACTGTATTATGGGAATTGTATGAACCAGGAGTGCGGGGCCCTGGACAGGTACCATCTTCCAAGATGCTTGTATGCCACTACATTGTTCTCAACCTGATGACTTAAAAGCTGTGCATGGAGTGTTATACCAGGCATAACTTCAATTTACCCGGATCTAAACGTTTTTTGCCCATGTTTTAGAAGGCTGTAACAAAGGCAACCGACGCCCAATTATGTTTCAACCGTCAATTACAGCGAAAAGTGCGGCTGCGCCGCACAAACTGCAAGGAACAGCGAAGCTTTCGCGTGGAGGAGTTGCGGTGACGCTTGAAGTGGCCATCCTCGCTCTTATAATTGGAAACCCGGTCGGCTGGCTGCAGTTCTGCCCCTGAGATCGCGCGGTCACACTGGTCATAGCGACCACTGCGGCTTCGCCGCTGTATAGCCGTGTGCATCGCCGCTGTATAGCTCTGCTATGCTGGCCTTGTAAATTGAAGTTATACAAGTTAACTGCAACGCCTCAGCTTTCCCGGGTTTGTAAACGACCTCGGCCTCGCAGTTCCTCGTGAACGCTCTCGACCTCCGCCAGGGGCCTCCGGCCCCTGGCGTCGGTCTCGAGCGTTCACTCGGAACTGCTTCGGCCTCAGTCGTTTACAAACCCGGAAAAGCTTCGTCGTTGCAGTTATCCTCATCGTAACAACTTGGCCTCCGACATTATACTATACATCATGACGATGGCATCATTGATTTCATCAGGTTGGAAGGCTGTGTCAAAGTAACGTGTGGTTCAAGTTTATTAATGCATCTTCAAAGTGAATGCAGATGGAGAATATGGTTGACCCAGCCGACCCAGATGGTGTTAATGGGCTGAGTGGAGTATACCCAATGCACATGGACGTGGTGCATGAGTGCCTACCACCTACACTATTGCCTGACCGCGAGGGCTATAGTGTAGAGTTGGCATGACGGACATGCGCTGATTAGAAACTGATGACAGCATGATGGGGGACAGACACTACTATGCCACAGGTTGCTGCTGCTGCTAGGCCTTGGGTGGCATGTCTCGCAGCCGCTTGTAGCCCAGGCCAGGGTACTCCTTGCCCTTGGCTGGCAGAGCTGCCTGGTCTAGCCAGTAGCACAGCTCCAGCGGGCGCCACTTGCTCTCCCCTCCTTGCTCCTCACAGGACTGCTGACCATTCACTGCTAAGCTGACCCGGGTGGTGCGGTACTCCTCTACAAGCACCACCCTGCCCCGCCGCTGGTCTATGCCCCTGGGCCTGCACCCCTCACTGCATTAGCACCCCAGCCATCCCGGGTGCCAATGCCAGCTGCTCCAAATAAGACCACCAGCTGCTTGGCATGCCCATGGCGCTCCATGGACACCTTCGCCACCTCCTCCTCTACATGCAGCCAGGAAGGCCCACTTAGCACCCCTGCTACCAGGGCTGATACCCTGGCCCGTCTTAGCCACGTGGTTTCTATTTATGTTTCGCACATCACTGGATAGCGGACTCCGTGAGCTATGCGGTGAAACATGTATGCGGTGAAACATGTATGCGGTGTCCATTTTGCTCCACACCTCACCGCCCACCACAAGTGGTGGGCTGAGAGGGGGGGCTTTGCCACCCTACTGCAGGCAGTGGCGCAGCGGGTTTTGTGCATCGCGGCAACAGCTGCAGCTAACGAGCGAGTTTACAGCTCGTTGAAGCACATTTGGAGCGACAAGCGGTCAAGCGTGTTGTTGAGCCGCATGTGGCTCCTGGCGTTCATCTACTTCAACAAGAGGGTCCTGGAGCGCAGACCTAAGCCACAGCCAGAGGCTGACTGGCAGCTGTTTGCGCAGTGGATGCAACACATGCCCGCAGAAGCATAATACCCGTGGAAGCACCCAGGTAAGCGCACGTTGTATAACCATGTGTCTTGCATGTGTCTTGCACCATCCTTGAAGCATTTGTTTGTTGCATATTGTTTAGTGGCAGCTATACATGGAGACTTACACACATGACCATGGATTGTTGTTGTCACTAATCTCAGGTGGAGATGGTACCGGACACGTGCTATTGTTTAGAGACCGCCATGGAGCTCGTGGGCTGCAAGATTTGCTCGAGCTGTGGCTTGCCAAACATAAGGCCAGATCTGACCTCATGCATGATGTGAAGTGGAGGATAGCCTTAGTAGCATCAGCTGCAAGTTTACAAAGATATAAATAGGAAGAATAGAAGGAGCTTAGCAGATGCCAAATGTTGGTCGCATGCAGCCGAAAAAGGAGAAAGACGGTTCGGTTGTCGTCTGCAGATGAAAAGACATCCGTCTTTCGTCTGTTCGTCTACGGTCTCGTCTTTTCGTCTTGTCGTCTTCACAGCCCTGGGACCATACCACAGTAGCGGCGGCAGCAGCTGCTGCAACTAGTGGCCAATGGCTTGGGAGTGGCACCCGAGGAGGCTCACAGCCCTGGTTGTTGTATGTTGGTTGCATGCTGCTCAATGAGACAGTTACAGACACATGCTCATAACAATGCGCAATTTGGGGCAGGTGGCAGTAGAATGGAGTACGCCAGTTGAGCATGCCAGTGACATGATTGTGCTGTTTGGGCCGTAGCAGCAGCAGAAGCAGCACCAGCAGCAGCAGCAACAGCAGCAGCAGCAGCACCAGCAGAAGTCATGGGAGCCCCCAAACCACACCACGGCCAGCCCCACTACAGCCGGCAGCACCCTTGTCCATGATGTTGTCACAATCTCCCATGGAAGCGTTCTAGCAAAAGGAGTGCCCAGGCGTCATTGTGGGCGGTGCAACTTGGCAGGACAACCGAGGTGGGGGAAGGCCGTGCCCCAGGCAGAAGCTGCTCCCTTTATGCATGCCGTTCCTTTGGACCAAAGGAGTCTTTGTCTTCTTCCTCCTCAGCAAGCTTCTGCAGCCTCTTCAACAAGCTTCTCACCATACGATGGTGTTCAGTACAACATCAGCCCCCCGTTGCAGGAAGCCCTCCCATCAACAGTCTCTATTGGGCATTTGCATTTCTCGCCCCACTTTACCCAGTTGCTGGGTTATGGGCTCTGTCCCAACAGCAGCTGCAGTGGCTGCATGTGTTCAACTCCACTCACCTACGCCCCATCCAATGCACTCGCCTCAATCCCGACCTGAGCACCAACGAACAGCTGAATGGACACACCACACAAACACATCACGCATGCTGCTGCTGCCGCTGGTGCCGCTGCTGCCGCTGGTGCCGCTGCCGCTGCTGCTGCTGCTGCCGCTGCTGCCGCTGCTGCTGCTGCTGCTGCTGCTGCTGCTGATGATGATGCCGCTATATGCCGGTGCATGTCATTGTTGGTAACGTCAAAATGGTGGCCAGGCAGTCAAGGATGACGTGGTAATGAGCTAGGAAGGCCCACTGAGCACCCCTGCTACCAGGACTGCTACTCAGAAAATGACAGGAAACCGACCCCTGGTAATCAAAACGACGCCACGTCATAGCCACGTGGTTCCTATTTATGTTTCGCACATCACTGGATAGCGGACTCCGTGAGCTATGCGGTGAAACATGTATCATTAAATTCTGCCCGCACTACACCCAGGACCGCACTCACTTTGCAACCCCCAACCAGTGAGTACCATATTCAAGATCGCACTACAAAACACTGTCTAATGCTTAAGCACGCCATGTCGTTCTCACCTCCACATACAGCCAACGTGTGTACCAGCCAAAACCATAACTGTGCGCTAATGTCAAGTCATGTGCATGGAGTTCTACAGCGATCATTGCGAACTAACAGAAAAGCTGGAGCGTCTAGCAGCAGCACACGAGGTCGCAAATGGACGGGATTATCGCGCAGATTCTAGGGCTGTCAGGCAGTGCCGCTGATCTTTCATCGTTGCATCAGACGCTTCAACAGTCCCGGATACAGGAGCATTTGGATAGCATTCCTGCCGCGCTCCAGACCCTCGAACCAGCTCAGCACTCGCTGGGTATGCTGTGGCTTTTGTGCGTGGCCCCATTGCATCCCCGTTGTGGGTTTGAACAGCGGAGGACATTGGTTTCGCTGTTGGATGCAGGGAGGTCCAAAGCCGAGGCCTGGATGCCACAGGCAGCCAGCAGTTTGTGGACACAGCCTGTGCCTTTCTCATGCAATGTCAAGCAGAGCAAATCCGCCTGGCACCTGAGCTGTGTAAGCACCGCAGTCAGCACATCGCATGAGATGTCTGGCACTAATTTTTTGCACCATGCAAACCCATGCTTGCCACCCTTCTACTATGAGTTGTGCCTTTTGTAGCACCGCAGCCTGACCTCACCCTTGTCCATACTCGCGCAGTTGCTCGCCTGTGTCGAAAGTTGAAGTCTCAAGTCGTCGCACTCCGCACCCCGCAAGTTGCCATCCTCCCCATGCAGTCAGCTATACGCTGCCTCCAAGACTCACCTGCAGTCCTCACGCCAATGCATGCTGACTTCTTCCAGCTGTGAGCCGGCTCCCCTTGCTGCCCTGCAATGCAGTAGTGAGCCTGTTTGGTGCGGCACCTGGGAGCACCTTGCACATCGCGGGACTGCTGGCGCAGGGCATGCTCCATGCACCCCACCATACTCCATGCACTTCACTAAGCTCCATGCACCCCACCATACTCCATACACTCCACTAAGCTCCATGCACCCCACCATACTCCATACATTCCACTAAGCTCCATGCACCCCACCATACTCCATGCACTCCACTAAGCTCCATGCACCCCACCATACTCCATACACTCCACTAAGCTCCATGCACCCCACCATGCTCCATGCACGCCATCACGGCTGTGTGCTGTGCTGCTTCACTGCAGGTGTCTGCTGGCAAAGAACTACAAGGCAGCGGCCCCACTCTTGGCTGAGGACATCTTGGACGTGGACCCAGCGCGCACCAGCTGCACTCCCACTGACCTGTACCTATACAGCTACTATGGCAGCATGCTGTGCATGGGTAAGGTGGCCACTGCATGCACCTCCTCCAAATTTCCCATGCACTGGGAGGGCATGCAGCTCCCCAGCTGCTGCTACCTAACCATCCCAACCACCTCATGCTGACACAGCATGCGCCATGCAGCATAGCCATGGCCTGCCAGAAGCACGAGTTGCAGCAACTATGGCAGCAGGCTGTGAAGGGGTGCGGAGGAGTGAGGCAAGAGTACATGAGACGGTTGGACACAGCAACCGCCGCCACAGCTCTGTGCCCTGCCCTCTTGCTTTGTGGAGGCCAGCGGGAGGTAGTGGTGCTGGCAGCAGGATGACACAGGTCAGGGCACAGCTTGGAGTTTAAGCAAAGGGTGACCTCCCAGTGAGGTATTGCCCTCCTCCCTCCTGCCTCCTCTCGCCTGCGTCCTGCCTCCTCTTATTATCCCTCCTGCCTCCTATTACCTCTCCCGGCTCCTCCTGCCTCCCTCCTGCCTCCTCCCTCGCTGCACGCCTGCACGCCTCCTGTTATCCCTCCTGCCCCCCTGCCCCCCTGCCTCCCTCTTACCCTCTCCCTGCCTGCCTCCTGCCCCCTCCTGTTATCCCTCCAGCCCCCCTGCCTCCCTCCTGCCTCCTCCCTGCATCCCTTGGTGCACGCCTGCCAGTCTCAGTACAGCCGCCTTCCATTGTTGAGCCACAGCAGCTGAGGGGGACCGACAGCAGGGGCCAGCTGAGGGGGACCGACCCGCCCTGCCCCCTGCAGGCAGGAAGGAGTGGGGTCAGGCGCTGACGCTGCTGATGCTGTCGCTGGGTGCTCCCGCCGCCGTCAGCAACGCGATAGTGTTGGCAGCATACAAGAAGTACGTCCTGGCCACGCTCATCCACAAAGGTAAGCCAGGCAGCATGCTGCCGCCCCCATCCAGAGCGCTGCATGGGACAAGCAGGAGTGTGACATCACACTGTCGCCATGGAAATACTTAGTCAATGGCACTTGGCCTGACCTGACCTGACCTGACCTGCGTGTTCCCCCTCACCTGCTCTATACAGCAGAACTCCACACACGCCCTCACACCACCCTCACACTACACGGCAGCAGCCCCGCACTCCCATGCTTGCAGGCACTGCGCCCACCCTGCCCAAGTATGTGTCCCAAGTGGTGAGGTCCATGACTGATACTGAGGCGCGCCCTTACAATGAGCTGTCCGCTGCCTACTGCTCCCACAACAGCGCCAAGACCCACAGGGTGGTGGAACTGCACCAGGCAGTGTTCAATGCGGTGAGGGCCACGGCTAGGCGCAGCCGCCAGCAGGAGCAGGGGGAGGGGCAGCCTGCCAAAAGATCGGGCACAGTCAGTTAGTCAGTCAGTCAGTCAGTCAGTCAGGCGGGCAGGGAGGCGGGGTTTTTTAGGGGGGGGGGGGAGGGGGAGGCTGGGGGAGGGGCTGGGGGAGGGGGAGGGGGAGGGGGAGGGGGAGGGGGAGGGGGAGGGGGAGGGGGAGGGGGAGGGGGAGGGGGAGGGGGAGGGGGAGGGGGAGGGGGAGGGGGAGGGGGAGGGGGAGGGGGAGGGGGAGGGGGAGGGGGGAGGGGGAGGGGGAGGGGGAGGGGGGAGGGGCAGAGGGTCAGAGGTGGGGGGGCGGGAATCTAGCAAGCGCAGGCGCAGGGAGGTGGCCAGCCAACAGGGCAGTCACATTGACAGCCAGCTGGTGTGTGTGTGGGTCAGAGGTGGGTCAGGTGACGGAGAGGCAGACGCTGATGCACTGCCCCGGACAGCCCGCCTCGCTAACCCTAACCCTAACCCTAACCCCTAACCCTAACCCTAACCCTGCCCCGGACAGCCCGCCTCGCTGCATTATGCAAGGTCTCGCGGTCACGTCGAGCGCTGCGCGTGTCCAGGCTTCAGGCTGTACAGGCTACATGCAGCTGGCCCTGACTGCAATCCCTCAGCCAGGGGGCGCTGCTGCAATGCACAAGGTCACGGTCTTGGCTAGTGATGCACCAGGCTAGGCCACGGTCTCAAGGGCTGCCTGCGCCCTTGGCCAGCACCCTGACCACCACATGTACCCCACACCACAGCCTGGCACTGATTACTACAACCTGGCACTTGGCCCAACACATGTGACCAACGCACTGTGACCTGACTGTACCTTGGCGCACCAGCACCTACAACATCACCACCCATGGCCCCCTGCCCATGGCCCACTTGGCCGAACACATGCACACACTGTGACCTGACTGTACCTTGGCGCACCAGCACCTACAACATCACCACCTGGCCCCCTGCCTCAGACCCAGCCATTGATACCTGGCACTCACCCTGCAACCTGGTAACTCATCCACACTCTCATCCACACTGGCACCGTGCTGTATCTGCCTGCACCCTGACCACCCCTAGGCTATGCATCAGGCCAGGCCAGGCCAGGCCAGGCCACGGCTGCCTGCACCTGGCCTGCACCCTGACCACCACATGCACACATTGGAACCTAGCACAAACCCGGCACCCAGCAACCTGGCGCTCATCGAAGCTGGCACCGGACCAGCACCTCTTCCTCAGACCCTGCTGACACAGACCCTCCATGTTGACCCTCCACCAACACATTCGCACTGGGCTCATCAGTAGGCCAGCCTCCAGGGGTCTTGTGCTGCTCCTGCTCCTGCTCCTGCTCCTGCTCCTGCTCCTGCTCCTGCTCCTGCTCCTGCTCCTGCTCCTGCTCCTGCTCCTGCTCCTGCTCCTGCTCCTGCTCCTGCTCCTGCTCCTGCTCCTGCTCCTGCTCCTGCTCCTGCTCCTGCTCCTGCTCCTGCTCCTGCTCCTGCTCCTGCTCCTGCTCCTGCTCCTGCTCCTGCTCCTGCTCCTGCTCCTGCTCCTGCTCCTGCTCCTGCTCCTGCTCCTGCTCCTGCTCCTGCTCCTGCTCCTGCTCCTGCTCCTGCTCCTGCTCCTGCTCCTGCTCCTGCCCCAGCCCCAGCCCCAGCCCCAGCCCCAGCCCCAGCCCCAGCCCCAGCCCCAGCCCCAGCCCCAGCCCCAGCCCCAGCCCCAGCCCCAGCCCCAGCCCCAGCCCCAGCCCCAGCCCCAGCCCCAGCCCCAGCCCCAGCCCCAGCCCCAGCCCCAGCCCCAGCCCCAGCCCCAGCCCCAGCCCCTGCCCCTGCCCCTGCCCCTGCCCCTGCCCCTGCCCCTGCCCCTGCCCCTGCCCCTGCTGCTACTCCTGCTGCTGCTGTTGCTGCTGGCAGGACGGCAACATGGGCCTGGTGAAGCGTGTGCTGGCGACCCTGACTGCCCGACACGTGCAGCGCCTGACCACCACCTTCCTCACACTCTCCCTGGCAGACATTGCCGCCCACATCGGCGCAGCGTCAGTGCAAGCCGTTGAGCTCCTCATCCTCAGGTATGGACCTGGTGCAGGGCTGGGCTACATGGTCGGTGATGATGATGGCGATGCCCGTCCGCCCGCTGCCCGCCTGCCCACTGCCAGCCCATCTGCCCGCACGCACGCACGCGGCCAGCTGTAGCTGCCTCAATCCACCCGCCCGCCCGCCCGCCCACAACTGTGGCTGCCTCAGTTCCCTTGCCTCAGTCAACACACTTACCCAACAGCTGTTCTTGCCACAACCCTCACTGCTTGCGACCTCCATGCATGCCTGCATCATCTAGCTGTGTTGCAGACCCGCAGATCTGTCTCAACTGCTGCAGCGCTTGGCTAGGTATTTGATATGGTACATGATGGTATTTGATATGGTGTATGATATGGTATTTAATATGGTATATGATATGGTTTTTGATATGGTATTTGATGGCAATCACAGCCAGGTGAACCGGCCGATCTGTTTCAAGACGCAATTAGACCGTGGCCACTGCTAAGGCTCGGTCACAACACGGGCTGCTGCGCAGGATGGTAGATGAGGGCAGCATCGCCGCAAGCATCAGCGACACAGACGGGGGCATGGTGCACTTCTTAGCCGACAAGGACGAGTGCCGCACGGCTGAGATGACGCGCAAGCTGCAGAGTTGCATGGCTCAGTGCATGGCGCTGTCAGAACACGTCACGGCGGCACATGAAGCCATGGCAACAGACAGAGAATACCTTCGCAAGGTGTGAGCTTAGCTTCGCAAGGTGATGGCGTCACTCCTCATGTAATGACCCAGCCCTCCGGGTAGGGCTGACCCTAACCCTAACCTTGGCCTTCACCTTTACCCTCACCTTTACCCTAACCTTAATCTGAACTCTACCCTTCTGCACTGCCCACTACCCACTGCAGTATATGTATGTATGTATTTGCACTGCCATTGTCCTACCCTTGCGTTGCCAGAACCTTGGCCACCCACTGCTGCTGCTACCGCTAGCACTGTTGCAGGGTTAGGGTTAGGGTTGTCCACTGTTGTTCTCCCCCGCCGCTGCTGCTGCATGTTTGTCCCCTTGCTGCTGGTGCTGCTTGTGCTGTGCTAGTGATGGTGCTGGTTAAACCTCACAGTGTGATGACCCAGCCCTTGGGGTACTGTCAACCCTAACCTCAACCCTAAACCCTTATCGGAACCGGAACTTTGACCCTAACCTGAACTCAAACCTTTACCAACCCTTAGCCCAGCAATGGTAAGGACCATGCACTGCCATTGTGCCACCCTTGTGTTACCGCAACCTTAACCACCCACTGCTGCTGCTGCTGCTGCTCTCTTCCCCGCTGCTGCTGCGTTTTCAACCCCCTTGGTGCTAATGCTGCTTTGGCCCTAACAGCTGCTGGTTAGTTGTCGACCCTAGCTGTTGCCACGGCTCCCTTTACTGCTGCTACACGTACAGCAAGGCAAGCGCCTTGCCTGCACCGACCCTGCAGCACCACTCCTGCGCCCCACACCCTTAAGGAAAGCCAGCAGCAACCAAAGAAGGAGTCGGGCACTGGAGCAGACTGAAGTGTTATGGTTTGCTTCGCACTGCGAGATTGAACTGCGAGGACGTGGGGCTATAATACTCAGGAATATAAGAATCCTCATCTGAGACCAGGACCGACCGAGTCCAGCTCATCTGATGTAAAGGGATCAAGGGAGTTGGGCCCTGGAGCTGGGTAGGCCTTGGAGGGGCAGGAGTGGCGACCAGGCTCCTCTGTCCACCATCAAACTGATCTTCTAAAACCCCCTTGGTAAATGGTGGTGAATGCTAGAGCAGCGCTCTTGGTCTCTGGCCCCTTGCTCTCCAGCCGCTGTTGTTGCTGCTGGCCGTGCAACCTGGTGCTGTGCAGGTGACCGGCAAGGAGCGGCTGCTAAGATACGACACAGCTGCTGAGGAGGCTGCTGGCCTGGGATCGTCAGGCATGTTCCATGCGCCGTGATGCATGACCCTTCAGGCCACTGACCTGAGCCGCCTAGCATTGCAATGGCGAAGCGGCAAATGAATCATGCTGGCATTGCCCATGCACAATGACTGCAAGCATGTTGTGCTGTACCCAATCACCACATGGCAAAAGCCATGTCAACGTTGTTGTTTTGGATGAAGTTTCCCGGCCTGCCTGCCGGCCTGCTTGCTTGGTTTTGGGAAGCCTAGCTCCTCTTATGTGCCACGTATCGGTAAGGACATTGGTTAAATTGGGCAAAGTGGGCAAGCAATGCACTGCCTTCTTGGTTTGAGGTAGTCTTACCCCCATTATACGGCACGTATCGGTAAAGTCATACGCCGTAGTGGGCACAGCGGCTAAGCGGTGCAACGGTAAATGGTTCCAGCGGCGTACCCCAAACTGCCACAGGGGTGTGGCTCAGGAGTCCCCAACATGGGGTTGGTAATCTTCATGCAAGTACTCGCTACAAAGTGCACCAATTGCAATAGCGTTTGTTGCATTGGCACCTGCGAATTACTCCGCATCTACTGGCAAGCGGCGCGTTAGCTCTTGCAAGTGAGGCCATGCCGGCGCAAGCGATCGCGGACACACCTCAGCTGCTCACAACCGATTGATCTAGTGGTATGTAGCGGCATCAGTGATGGAGCTGCGCCTGCTATCGAGCCGGAAGTACAATCTCATTTCAGCCCGCCAGGCTTGCTCCACGAGCCTTTCACTGGTGCAGGCGGCGTTGGAAGACCGTCGTTGGGCAAGAAATAACGCGACATTGCAGCGAGGTGCGATTGGATAGAGGTCTCTCTAGGCAGAAGAGGGACCCCCTTGCACAAATCGGCATGTTGTGAGCTGACCACTCTGAGTTATTAGAATTTCGCGTTATTACTTTGTTCATTACTCAACGACACAGCTGCTGGGAAAGAAAGCACGGCAATCCATCAATTAGGCCCGCCTGAAATGACTTTGGCGTGACCCAACTCTGCCTTGCAGGATTGACGAGCCTACTCCGACCGGCCGAACCCTCTTGCTGCAACAGTGGTAATACGTGGGCCCGGAAAAACTCGTAAATGCAAGCGCAAATGGACTAAAGACGTTCGTCGGCCTAGGGCTGGCCTCTAGAAGTCTCGTAGTAGGGAACTACGGCTAGGTCTCAGCTTAACGCTGGAGCTAAGGATCGCTATGGCTGGCTTACTATTGCTTGTTAAGCAACAGCGACCGAATTCACTAAGAACCGTGGGAGACCGTAGAACCGTAGGTGGTAGAGGCAGACCGACCGTAACCGTAAGGAAGGAGTCTTACAATGTTCCGTGTACAAAGGACTATTGTGGTTCAGTTCTCTTCTCTCCACCGTAAACACTACAACAACTCGCTTAAAACCTACCGACATCATTCAGTGAGAAACAACGTCATTAGGCAACGTGGCACTTCATGTAAAAGAAAAACAGCAATTGTTCATGCATCCTACCGTGCAATCGTGTACTCTTACACTCTCCCCCACTTGGAGAGAGCTTCGTCCCGAAGCGTGCAGTTGAAAGTGCTATGTGTGTGCCATGCAAACAACAGTGTGACAACAACAGACAGGCAAGCATGTGTTCAAACAACCCTATCTAACCCTAACCTACGCTGGCTGCATCCATCCTTTGGGCTGCTTGGTGCGGAAAGCATATGCTCGTAACAACTTCTTGAGGACGTTCTGGGTCAAGTCTTCTTGTAGTTGTGCCAGAGGCACCCAACTGTTCTCGTGTTCAGGGTGGCCAAGCCACTTCACTTGCAGCTGGAGTTTACCGCGCTGGAAGCGGTGGTTGCGGAAGGCTTCTACGTGGTAATGCTCTTCACCGTCGATGATGTCTGGCTCGGGCGGAGGGGCGGGGTTGCGAGTGGGGAACCGCGCACTGCCGTCGTGGTGCAACTTGACGTGCGACACGTGTACAACTGGGTGGACTGATTTCCACTCAGTAGGTAGTTGAAGCCGCAGGGCGACAGGGGTGACGACCTCCAGGACCTTGAAGGGGCCGTGCTGCCTTGGGGTAAACTTGCGGGCGGCGCCGGCAGCTTGCGTGGCCGGTCTGATGTGGGTAAAGAAGCTGTCACAAAGGTAAACCATGTCACCAGTGGAGAATTTGTGATCCTGACGGTGGGCATTAGCATACTGGACCTGCCGCTCTTGAGCTTTGATGAGGTGTTGTGTAGCGGCGGCGATGTTGGTAGCCATGCGCTGCAGAAAGGCTGGGGCACTCTCGCTGGTATCTGGTGTGGCCCGTGCTTGAGCAGCTGATGACACTGCTAGAGACAAAGGAGTGTGAGGTTCTTGGCCGGAGTTGAGCATGAAAGGGGAATAGCCAGTACTGGCTTGGACAGATGCGTTGTAGGCAAACTCAACGGCGGTGAGGTGGTTGTCCCAGTCTGTGTGGTGCGGCGAGACGTAGTTGCGCAGCATGTCTTCAATGGTGCGGTTTGCGCGTTCAGTCTGACCGTCAGTCTGGGGATGGTTGGCTGTGGAGATATTCAAGTGGGTCCCGGTCTTGGCAAAGAGTTGTTGCCAGAAGTTGGAAGTGAACCTGGGGTCCCGATCAGAGATGATGACCTTGGGGAGGCCGTGGTATTTGAAGACAGAGTCGAAGAAGAGTTGGGCCAGCTCAGGGGCTGACACTGTGGTGGTTGTGGGGACAGTATGGATCATTTTAGTCAGCTTGTCCACAAAGACGACGATGGCGTCGTGGCCAGCCGAGGTGACAGGTAGCTGGGTGATCAAGTCCATGCTGACCTGCTCCCACCGGTGCTGGGGCACGGGCATAGGCTGCAGAAGGCCAAAGGGTTTTGTGGTGCTAGACTTGTTCCGTTGGCAGTGGGTGCAAGTGCGAATGTAGTCATGCACTGCAGCTGCCATGCGTGGCCAGTAGACAAGGCGGGACAGCCGGAGGTAGGTTTTGTCCCGACCAAGATGGCCAGCCGTGGGGACGTCATGTGCCTCACACAACAGGTCCGTGCGCAAAGGGCCCGCTGGAATGTACAGTAAAGGGGTCCCTCGGCCTGTGTGGTACAGCAGATTGTCCTGAACCGTAAACTGCCGTGCGCGTCCTTTGAGGGCGGCAGCAAGATGACGCTGATACTGAGGATCGGTAGCCGCAGCATCGCGTATGTTCCGTAGCCGTGATTGGTCGACAGAGATGGTTGTCTCAGTGACCTGGGCGGGGTTGCGCTGTGTCCGTCGCCCAACCGACAGTAGTTGATAATCTGACCGACGTGACAGGGCGTCTGCCACTATGTTCTGTTTGCCCGGGATATGATCTATGATGCAGTCGTACTCTTGAAGGACCTCCATCCACCGCGCTTGGCGACGGCAATCGAGGCGAGGCTGTGTTTGAATGTGCTTTGTAGCCCAATTGTCCGTGAGTAGGTTAAATGACGCACCAAGGAGGTAGTGACGCCATACCTTGAGGGCCTCCACCAGAGACAGGAGCTCCTGCTCATGGGTGGGATAGTTCCGTTCTGCTGGCAGTAGTTTACGGGAGTGGTAGGCCACGACCCGCTCGGCTGAACCGGTACCCTGAGAGAGCACGGCACCAATGCCGATGGAAGATGCATCACATCGTAGCGTATACGGTTGCGAAGGATCTGGAGCAATGAGAATAGGTGCAGAGACGAGTGCCTGCTCCAGAGCGTCAAAGGCTGACTGCTGGGCCTGACCCCATGCCACGACACCCTGCTTGTCATGCCCGTCTGCTCTGGTCAGAGTGGTGAGAGGTGCTGCAATGGTAGAGAAGTCTTTCACAAAGCGGCGGTAGTAGTTAGCAAGGCCCAGAAAGCTGCGCACGTCATGCACAGTTGTGGGAATGGGCCAGGATTGAACCGCAGCTACCTTGGCTGGATCGCATGCAATGCCCGAGGCAGAGACAATGTGACCAAGGAAGGATGTTTGGTCCATGCCGAACTCACACTTGGAAAGCTTGGCATAGAGCTTATGTTTGCGGAGTAGGTCGAGCACGCGCCGAAGGTGGGCTATGTGCTCTTGTGGGGTGCGGGAGAAGATCAGAATGTCATCTAGGTAGACAAGGACGCAGTCATCTAAGAGATCGTGCAGCACGTCATTCATGAGACGCTGAAACGTGGCTGGTGCATTGCACAGCCCGAAGGGCAGCACCGTGAATTCAAAATGACCGTAGCGTGTGCGGAAAGCTGTTTTGTGGATGTCCTCGGGGGCAACCCGGATCTGATGGTAACCTTGGCGCAGGTCTAGCTTGCTGAACACCTTGGCACCATGGAGCCGATCTAGTAGTGTGTCTAGGCGTGGAAGAGGGTACTTGTTCTTGATGGTCAGACGGTTGAGAGGGCGGTAATCGATGCACATGCGGAATGAGCCATCCTTTTTGCGCACAAGCAACACGCCGGAAGCGTAGGGAGAGGTGCTGGGGCGAATGAAGCCTTTGTCCAAGAGCTCCCCTATTTGCTGTTTCAACTCTGCTAGCTCACCGCTGGACACATTGTAGATGGGCCGCGCCGGGGGTGGCTTGGCTTGTTGGAGCTCAATACGGTGGTCCACGGAGCGCTCTGGTGGCAGTCCATGCGGAAGGTCTGATGGGAATACGTCGGCATACTCCTGTACAATGGGAGAACAATCCAGAACCTGATGACAGGTCTCGGCATTACTGTCAGCCGGGGTGATGGAGACTAGGAAGGTTGGACAGTTATTGCTGATTGCCGTGCGGAGCTGTGCAGAGCTTATGAGCAAAGGGCTGCCGCTGGTGTTTGTAGTGCCTGGCTGCTTGACAGGGGGCCGGAGTGTGTGTTGGCGTCCTGCATGTCGGAATCGCATGATGTTGGCTTTCCAGTCGATGCGGGGATTGATTTCCGCAAGCCAGGGCTTACCCAGGATGATGTCGAAGTCGTGAAGGTGTGTAACATGCAGAGTTTGCTCGCCCTTGTAGGTACCCAGCCGGAAACGCGCATTGGGAATCATGGCGCTGCTCTGCTGTTGATGGCCGTCGGCTAGGCTGATGTAGTCGGGGCTCACTTTCTGGGCAGTCTGAATGCCATACTTTGTGCAAAAGGCCGAGTCAATAAACGAGCCAGTAGCGCCTCCGTCAATCAACACCCGTGCACTATTGCCCTTGTATGATCCCGTGAAGACTAGCAAATCAGCATGGCTGTCGGGACTGGAGTTGGCTGCGAGCTTAGTGATACGGAGCCGGGGCGGTGGCGGTGTGATAGCGGTGGTCTTGCCAGTGCTTGCTTTTGGCTGGCTGGACTCTAAGTCTTCGCTTGGTTGGGGGGTCGAGCCGCCCAGTTTTTTGAACCGCGTTTGTTAGGGTGCTTGCAGTCTTGCACCAGATGACCATCCTCGCGGCAGAATGTGCACTTGTTGTGGGCAGCATACCAGGCTTTCTCCTCTGGTGTGAGCCGTTGGAGTCGTGGTTTATCAGCCTGGGTTTGCTGAGGAGCTGAGGTAGATGATGTGTCGCGGGTCTCGCGCTGAGCGCGGTGTGGCTGTTGCTTGACTTGTTTCATGAGGCCTAGCTGCATGGGAACAGCTGTGGAAAGCCCTGCATCACGGCAGGCGGTGTCATGGGCTACGGCTATCTTGACTGCTTGATCAAATGTAGTGGGAGACTGAATGTCTACCATGGCCTTGAGGTGAGGGTGCAGGCCACGGCGGAACCGGTCTAGTTGTTCATCCTCTGTGATGGTAGGAATGTGCAGAAACAGGCTGCGCAGGTGAGTGGCGAAGGAGATAGCTGTCTGGTTTGGTTTCTGCCTGGCCACATGAAGCTGGTCTCGAGCCTTAGCTGTTTCTGACTGGGTTACAAAAGCTGCTTTAAGGGCTGCTTTGAACAAGTCCCAGGTGAATGACGCGCTAGGGGCTGACCGGACAGAGACATACCAGGAGGCAGCCAGACCTGTGAGCCTTACACCAGTGGACACTATCTTCTGCTCATCAGTCAGGCCTGGAGTCAACTTAAACACCTCCTCCACATGAAACAACCACGTAGAAACACTGCCCTTGCCGTCAAATGGTTGTACGTCTGTCAGCTTGACTAAACCCTGTGCAACCCGTGGCTCGCCTTGAGAGGCGTGCTGCTGCTCCTGCTGCCGCACTATCATGTCCATAGTGGCGCCAAGTGCGTTGAATGCAGCTATAATGGTCTCCATGGTGTCAGGCTGTGCCATGGGCTGTGGCTAGAGACGACGACGCTGGCGCTGCTGGTATCCGTCCCTGTTGTGTTGGGCGGAGTGGGTGGGGGTAGGTGGCGGTGCTTGTCCCTGGTAGGTTGGGTGTGCCTGTGGTGCTGGCTGGCGTCTAGGTGGGGGCGGTGGGGGTGGCGGTGGTGCCACGTAGCGTGTGGATACGCCTACAGGTGCACTGGGTGCTACAACAAGGCTACGCACAATGCCTAGGAGCTGCTCTATGTACTCCCGTTGCTGAGCGAGCTGCTCACCTCGTGCCCTTGCTAGCCCGGAGTAGTAGTCCGCTGCCGCCTTGAAAGATTGGCAGTGCTGACACCCTTGCAGCGCCTGTTGCGCCTCACGGTTACCCGTGGACTAAAGCAAACGCTGGGCTGCGAAATTGCTCAGGCTGTTCCGCCTGTGCGAGCTGGGCTGCTGGGTGCGCGTTCGGGGGTGTACCCGAAACAATAGGCTGATATTCTCCGCTTGGCGAAGGGCTAAGAGAAGGGCTGGACGGGCTGTAAGATGAGGCTGAATTCCGCGGGGTGCTAGCCCCGGACGGAAGGTCTACGTCCAACGCCTCGTCGAAGGTCAGTGGCACTGCGATGAACGTGAAAGGGGAAACCAGATGCAACAGTGGTAATACGTGGGCCCGGAAAAACTCGTAAATGCAAGCGCAAATGGACTAAAGACGTTCGTCGGCCTAGGGCTGGCCTCTAGAAGTCTCGTAGTAGGGAACTACGGCTAGGTCTCAGCTTAACGCTGGAGCTAAGGATCGCTATGGCTGGCTTACTATTGCTTGTTAAGCAACAGCGACCGAATTCACTAAGAACCGTGGGAGACCGTAGAACCGTAGGTGGTAGAGGCAGACCGACCGTAACCGTAAGGAAGGAGTCTTACAATGTTCCGTGTACAAAGGACTATTGTGGTTCAGTTCTCTTCTCTCCTCCGTAAACACTACAACAACTCGCTTAAAACCTACCGACATCATTCAGTGAGAAACAACGTCATTAGGCAACGTGGCACTTCATGTAAAAGAAAAACAGCAATTGTTCATGCATCCTACCGTGCAATCGTGTACTCTTACACTCTCCCCCACTTGGAGAGAGCTTCGTCCCGAAGCGTGCAGTTGAAAGTGCTATGTGTGTGCCATGCAACCAACAGTGTGACAACAACAGACAGGCAAGCATGTGTTCAAACAACCCTATCTAACCCTAACCTACGCTGGCTGCATCCATCCTTTGGGCTGCTTGGTGCGGAAAGCATATGCTCGTAACAACTTCTTGAGGACGTTCTGGGTCAAGTCTTCTTGTAGTTGTGCCAGAGGCACCCAACTGTTCTCGTGTTCAGGGTGGCCAAGCCACTTCACTTGCAGCTGGAGTTTACCGCGCTGGAAGCGGTGGTTGCGGAAGGCTTCTACGTGGTAATGCTCTTCACCGTCGATGATGTCTGGCTCGGGCGGAGGGGCGGGGTTGCGAGTGGGGAACCGCGCACTGCCGTCGTGGTGCAACTTGACGTGCGACACGAGTACAACTGGGTGGACTGATTTCCACTCAGCAGGTAGTTGAAGCCGCAGGGCGATAGGGGTGACGACCTCCAGGACCTTGAAGGGGCCGTGCTGCCTTGGGGTAAACTTGCGGGCGGCGCCGGCAGCTTGCGTGGCTGGTCTGATGTGGGTAAAGAAGCTATCACAAAGGTAAACCATGTCACCAGTGGAGAATTTATGATCCTGACGGTGGGCATTGGCATACTTGACCTGCCGCTCTTGAGCTTTGATGAGGTGTTGTGTAGCGGCGGCGATGTTGGTAGCCATGCGTTGCAGAAAGGCTGGGGCACTCTCGCTGGTATCTGGTGTGGCCCGTGCTTGAGCAGCTGATGACACTGCTAGAGACAAAGGAGTGTGAGGTTCTTGGCCGGAGTTGAGCATGAAAGGGGAATAGCCGGTACTGGCCTGGACAGATGCGTTGTAGGCAAACTCAACGGCGGTGAGGTGGTTGTCCCAGTCTGTGTGGTGCGGCGAGACGTAGTTGCGCAACATGTCTTCAATGGTGCGGTTAGCGCGCTCAGTCTGGCCGTCAGTCTGGGGATGGTTGGCTGTGGAGATATTCAAGTGGGTCCCGGTCTTGGCAAAGAGCTGTTGCCAGAAGTTGGAAGTGAACCTTGGGTCCCGATCAGAGATGATGACCTTTGGGAGGCCGTGGTATTTGAAGACAGAGTCGAAGAAGAGTTGGGCCAGCTCAGGGGCTGACACTGTGGTGGTTGTGGGGACAGTATGGATCATTTTATTCAGCTTGTCCACAAAGACGACGATGGCGTCGTGGCCAGCCGAGGTGACAGGTAGCTGGGTGATCAAGTCCATGCTGACCTGCTCCCACCGGTGCTGGGGCACGGGCAAAGGCTGCAAAAGGCCAAAGGGTTTTGTGGTGCTAGACTTGTTCCGCTGACAGTGGGTGCAAGTGCGAATGTAGTCATGCACTGCAGCTGCCATGCGTGGCCAGTAGACAAGGCGGGACAGCCGGAGGTAGGTTTTGTCCCGACCAAGATGGCCAGCCGTGGGGACGTCATGTGCCTCACACAACAGGTCCGTGCGCAAAGGGCCCGCTAGAATGTACAGTAAAGGGGTCCCTCGGCCTGTGTGATACAGCAGATTGTCCTGAACCGTAAACTGCCGTGCGTGTCCCTTGAGGGCGGCAGTGAGATGACGCTGATACTGGGGATCGGTAGCCGCAGCATCGCGTATGTTCCGTAGCCGTGATTGGTCGACAGAGATGGTTGTCTCAGTGACCTGGGCGGGGTTGCGCTGTGTCCGTCGCCCAACCGACAGTAGTTGATAATCTGACCGACGTGACAGGGCGTCTGTCACTATGTTCTGTTTGCCCGGGATGTGATCTATGATGCAGTCGTATTCTTGAAGGACCTCCATCCACCGCGCTTGGCGACGGCAATCGAGGCGAGGCTGTGTTTGAATGTGCTTTGTAGCCCAATTGTCCGTGAGTAGGTTGAATGACGCACCAAGGAGGTAGTGACGCCATACCTTGAGGGCCTCCACCAGAGACAGGAGCTCCTGCTCATGGGTGGGATAGTTCCGTTCTGCTGGCAGTAGTTTACGGGAGTGGTAGGCCACGACCCGCTCGGCTGAACCGGTACCCTGGGAGAGCACGGCACCAATGCCGATGGAAGATGCATCACATCGTAGCGTATACGGTTGCGAAGGATCTGGAGCAATGAGAATAGGTGCAGAGACGAGTGCCTGCTTCAGAGCGTCAAAGGCTGACTGCTGGGCCTGACCCCATGCCACGACACCCTGCTTGTCATGCCCGTCTGCTCTGGTCAGAGCGGTGAGAGGTGCTGCAATGGTG
>JASKMD010000010.1:4903529-4967155 GCA_030144725.1 Haematococcus lacustris | reverse complement strand
TTGCCGGCAGGCGATTAGCTGACACCCAATACCCATTCGTTGATTCATTGATATGATTAGGAGAAGAGGGACAAGAGGGGGCTTCCTCCTGGCTGCTGGGTAGGGTAGGGAGGGGACCACGATGTCCAGGGGGAGGTGAGGGGAGTGGGGAAGTGGGGGCGTAGGAGACTTGGAGGTGTTGGTGATGGGTAGGAAGGGGGAAGGGGCTATGTGACTGTTACACCTGCAGCAAGCAAGGGGCATGCTTGTGATCAACAGACAAGGACATGCATGACTAGAAGTGGGCAGGCTGGCCAAACACCCCGACAACGCCTGGCTGCCGCTCCTGGCTGTGCTGTGCTGTGCTGGGAATGGTGTGCTGGGAATGGTGTGCTGGGAATAGACACACAGATAGGCACACATGATGGGACACACAGATAGGAACACGCAGGCACAAGAACAGGCAAGCACGAGACATGTGTACCTGGACATTTCTAGAAGATTGCCGACATTGCTGACTTGTATCGACATTTCCGCTGCTCCTGCCGCCACTGCCGCCGCTGCTGCCGCTGTTGCCGCTGTCGACGCCTGTTGATGTCTCTGTCGCCTCTGCCACTGCTGCTGCCATCGTCCTAGTTGCAATCCTTTGGTATGCTGCCCGCTTGCCCCTGTCCCCCACTATCTGCCTAGCCACTCTGTGCTTGCCATCGTTGTTACAAGGGCCTACTCCTGTTGTGCTGCCGCCACTGCTGCCACCATTGCTGCTGCCGCCTCCCCCACTGCTGCCAGCATCACATCATGCGCCTTGGGCGGGCATCTGCACAAGCACCAGTAGGCACAAGCATGGACATATTATTCCCTGTTGATAAGCAAAGCATGCCTTTCTCTAATACTCTATCCCTGCTGCGTTTGCCACTGCAGCCCTGAGTGTATACTGTTGTCTTGCCTGGCTGCCACTGCCCCTCCACCGCCTGCCTACCCCTGCTGTACCTGCCCCGGCTGCGCTTCATACCTGCCCCTGCCCCTTGTGGGCCAGCTGTGCTTACTGCATGCTCCTGCTGTGATGCCAACATGGCTTTGCCCCTTTTGGAGCAATGTCTGCTCACGGGTGGTACGCTTCTGTGTCGCCATACCTGTGGACGAGCACCACAACCAGCATGATGACACACATAGGAGTGAAGCAATGCAGCGCATAGCTGTGCATTAAGCACTTGAGCTGGTGAGGTGCAACAACAGCAGCAAGCAACAACATGTGCGGGTATACCAGCAACAACGGGCACAACGCAGCTCATACCTGGGTTGGAGCGACCGTTTCTTACTGCGCGAGCTGCGTTGGCCGCTGGGACCGCAGTCCATCCTTAGCATCCGCAGCAGCTGGTACGGACCTAGCGTTGGCCCAGCAGCTGCTTTTTGCACTGCAGCTGGTGCGCCTTGTCTGGTGCTGGTAGGAGCTGCCGGCGCTGAGGCTACTGGAGAGGATTACCATGGGCATTCTTTACCCTGCTGCGCAGCCGTCTTGTCCGCAGAGCTGCAGATGGCCCTAGATAGAGCAACACGACCTGTGCGGGCAGCGGTTTGGCGGTTGCGCTATTCCACCTGACAGCGGCTAGTAAATCTACCTCACAGGTGGAAGAGTTACCGGGAGACTTGATTGGCACGAAACGCACTGAACAATAACCCTCAGCCCCAGCCTTTGACTTTTTGGGCCTGATTCCTTACTTGATTGCATGTTCAGTGCGTTCAGTGCATGATTCAGTGTGTTCAGTGCTAGGTTCAGTGCATTCAGTCTTATGTTCAGTGCGTTCAGTGCTACGTTCAGTGCGTTCAGTGCTGGGTTCAGTGCATTCAGTGCTATGTTCAGTGCGTTCAGTGCAAGGTTCAGTGCGTTCAGTGCACGATTCAGTGTGTTCAGTGCATGGTTCAGTGCGTTCAGTGCTAGGGTTCAGTGCGTTCAGTGCAAGGTTCAGTGTGTTCAGTGCTAGGTTCAGTGTGTTCAGTGCATGGTTCAGTGTGTTCAGTGCATGGTTCAGTGCGTTCAGTGCATGGTTCAGTGTGTTCAGTGCAATGTTCAGTGTGTTCAGTGCTAGGGTTCAGTGTGTTCAGTGCATGGTTCAATGCGTTCAGTGCATGGTTCAGTGTGTTCAGTGCATGGTTCAGTGCGTTCAGTGCATGGTTCAGTGTGTTCAGTGCATGGTTCAGTGTGTTCAGTGCATGGTTCAGTGTGTTCAGTGCATGGTTCAGTGCGTTCAGTGCATGGTTCAGTGTGTTCAGTGCAATGTTCAGTGTGTTCAGTGCTAGGGTTCAGTGTGTTCAGTGCATGGTTCAGTGCGTTCAGTGCATGGTTCAGTGTGTTCAGTGCATGGTTCAGTGCGTTCAGTGCATGGTTCAGTGCGTTCAGTGCATGGTTCAGTGTGTTCATTGCATGGTTCAGTGCGTTCAGTGCATGGTTCAGTGTGTTCAGTGCATGGTTCAGTGTGTTCAGTGCTAGGGTTCAGTGTGTTCAGTGCATGGTTCAGTGTGTTCAGTGCTAGGGTTCAGTGTGTTCAGTCCATGGTTCAGTGTGTTCAGTGCATGGTTCAGTGTGTTCAGTGCATGGTTCAGTGTGTTCAGTGCTAGGGTTCAGTGTGTTCAGTGCATGGTTCAGTGTGTTCAGTTTAGGTGTTCAGTGTGTTCAGTGCTTGTGTTCAGTGCGTTCAGTTTAGGTGTTCAGTGCGTTCAGTTTAGGTGTTCAGTGTGTTCAGTTTAGTGTTCAGTGCGTTCAGTGCTTGTGTTCAGTGCGTTCAGTGCTTGTGTTCAGTGTGTTCAGTGCTTGTGTTCAGTGTGTTCAGTGTGGGTGTTCAGTGTGTTCAATGTGGGTGTTCAGTGTGTTCAGTGCTTGTGTTCAATGCGTTCAGTACTTGTGTGTAGTGTGTTCATATGTTTATTGCTAGTGTTCAGGCTGTTCAGTGCCAATCCAATGTACGGGACGTTCAGAAAGATGGTCATCATGTTCATGGTCATGGATCATGGTCATATCCTGTATCATACACACATGACCATATGCAGTGTGTGACCCATGGCCAGTGTGTAACCTATGATCAGAGTGTGACCTATGGCTAGGGTCTGACCCACAGCATCCACTGCACTATCGTCAGCCTTATGCCACTTCAGTCATCGCTCCTATCGCACTACTGTTGCAGTCATCACACAACCCCAAACCACTGGCGCTGCTGCTACTTCGTCTTTAATCTGTCGCGTCGTTCATGTGGCTTGGCTTTGCATGTCTGGGGCTGTTGCTCTTGGGGGGCGGCAGCTGCCCTCTTTGCCACACGGGTTGAGCGGCGTTGTTGGCTGATTATCCCACCAGAGTAGGGTGGAGCGTCAAGGGTGGGGTGGGCTCTCTTCTGGATGCTTGGGTAAGGGAGGGGGCTGGGATGTCAGGGGGAGGTGACAGGGAGAAGGGGGGAGGTTGCTTGGGAGGTGACGGGGAGGCTCGAGGAGGGAAGGCTCGAGGGAGGCAGGGAGGGGAGGCAGGAGGAAGTGTATTGACAATCTGGGAGGGGGTGGTTGTAAAGGGATGTGGGGTAGGGAGGGGAGGTGCCCATCAGACCTGCAGCCAAGGGGCGTGCACGTGGGTTAGGAGATCAAGCTAGGAGACGGGTGTTAGCCACATGCTGGTAGCCACTCATTCCTTACCGGTAGCCACAAGTCAAATGAAGCCACCCATTACTTGTAGCCTGTAGCCACTCACTAGCGGAAAGGAGGTAGGGAGCGAAAGGGCGGAGAGAAGAGGGTGATGAGGGTAGGGGTGGGGTGGGGTGGGGTGGCGGTAGGGTGAGGGTAGGGTAGGAGGGTGGGGTGTGGGGGAAAAGGGAAGGGGAGAGGGGCTCAGGGTACTAGGTGAGACCGTCGGACCTGCAGCAAACACGTGGCGTACTAGCAATAAGGAAAGGGTAATGAGGGACACTAAAAGACAGTGGGCTAGCCATTCACTCCTTACCTGTAGCCATCAGTAGCAACTCACTGACATGAAGGATGAAGGGAGCAAAGGGCCGGGGAGAAGAGGGAGGGAGGGAGGGAGGGAGGGAGGGAGGGAGGGAGGGAGGGAGGGAGGGAGGGAGGGAGGGAGGGAGGGAGGGAGGGAGGGAGGGAGGGAGGGAGGGAGGGAGGGAGGGAGGGAGGGAGGGAGGGAGGGAGGGAGGGAGGGAGGGAGGGAGGGAGGGAGGGAGGGAGGGAGGGAGGGAGGGAGGGAGGGAGGGAGGGAGGGAGGGAGGGAGGGAGGGAGGGAGGGAGGGAGGGAGGGAGGGAGGGAGGGAGGGAGGGAGGGAGGGAGGGAGGGAGGGAGGGAGGGAGGGAGGGAGGAGGGAGGGAGGGAGGGAGGGAGGGAGGGAGGGAGGGAGGGAGGGAGGGGAGGGAGGGAGGGAGGGAGGGAGGGAGGGAGGGAGGGAGGGAGGGAGGGAGGGAGGGAGGGAGGGAGGGAGGGAGGGAGGGAGGGAGGGAGGGAGGGAGGGAGGGAGGGAGGGAGGGAGGGAGGGAGGGAGGGAGGGAGGGAGGGAGGGAGGGAGGGAGGGAGGGAGGGAGGGAGGGAGGGAGGGAGGGAGGGAGGGAGGGAGGGAGGGAGGGAGGGAGGGAGGGAGGGAGGGAGGGAGGGAGGGAGGGAGGGAGGGAGGGAGGGAGGGAGGGAGGGAGGGAGGGAGGGAGGGAGGGAGGGAGGGAGGGAGGGAGGGAGGGAGGGAGGGAGGGAGGGAGGGAGGGAGGGAGGGAGGGAGGGAGGGAGGGAGGGAGGGAGGGAGGGAGGGAGGGAGGGAGGGAGGGAGGGAGGGAGGGAGGGAGGGAGGGAGGGAGGGAGGGAGGGAGGGAGGGAGGGAGGGAGGGAGGGAGGGAGGGAGGGGAGGGAGGGAGGGAGGGAGGGAGGGAGGGAGGGAGGGAGGGAGGGAGGGAGGGAGGGAGGGAGGGAGGGAGGGAGGGAGGGAGGGAGGGAGGGAGGGAGGGAGGGAGGGAGGGAGGGAGGGAGGGAGGAGGGAGGGCGGGAGGGAGGGAGGGAGGGAGGGAGGGAGGGAGGGAGGGAGGGAGGGAGGGAGGGAGGGAGGGAGGGAGGGAGGGAGGGAGGAGGAGGGAGGGAGGGAGGGAGGGAGGGAGGGAGGGAGGGAGGGAGGGAGGGAGGGAGGGAGGGAGGGAGGGAGGGAGGGAGGGAGGGAGGGGAGGGAGGGAGGGAGGGGGGAGGGAGGGAGGGAGGGAGGGAGGGAGGGAGGGAGGGAGGGAGGGAGGGAGGGAGGGAGGGAGGGAGGGAGGGAGGGAGGGAGGGAGGGAGGGAGGAGGGAGGGAGGGAGGGAGGGAGGGAGGGAGGGAGGGAGGGAGGGAGGGAGGGAGGGAGGGGAGGGAGGGAGGGAGGGAGGGGAGGAGGGAGGAGGGAGGGAGGGAGGGAGGAGGGAGGGAGGGAGGGAGGGAGGGAGGGAGGGGAGGGAGGGAGGGAGGGAGGGAGGGAGGGAGGGAGGGAGGGAGGGAGGGAGGGAGGGAGGGAGGGAGGGAGGGAGGGAGGGAGGGAGGGAGGGAGGGAGGGAGGGTGGGAGGGAGGGAGGGAGGGGGGAGGGAGGGAGGGAGGGAGGGAGGGAGGGGAGGGAGGGAGGGAGGGAGGGAGGGAGGGAGGGTGGGAGGGAGGGAGGGAGGGAGGGAGGGAGGGAGGGAGGGTGGGGAGGGAGGGAGGGAGGGAGGGAGGGAGGGAGGGAGGGAGGGAGGGGGAGGGAGGGTGGGGAGGGAGGGAGGGAGGGAGGGAGGGAGGGAGGGCGGGAGGGAGGGAGGGGAGGGAGGGGAGGGAGGGAGGGAGGGAGGGAGGGTGGGAGGGTGGGAGGGGTGGGTGGGAGGGAGGGAGGGAGGGAGGGAGGGAGGGAGGGAGGGAGGGAGGGAGGGGAGGGAGGGAGGGAGGGAGGGAGGGGGAGGGAGGGAGGGAGGGAGGGAGGGGAGGGAGGGAGGGAGGGAGGGAGGGAGGGAGGGAGGGAGGGAGGGAGGGAGGGAGGGAGGGAGGGAGGGAGGGGAGGGAGGGAGGGAGGGAGGGAGGGAGGGAGGGAGGGAGGGAGGGAGGGAGGGAGGGAGGGAGGGCGGGAGGGAGGGAGGGAGGGAGGGAGGGAGGGAGGGTCCCTTAAACCTGCAGCAAAGTCCTTCAGACCTGCAGCAACACAGGGCACGCTAACTGTGTAGGCTGTGTAGGTTGGTAAATGAGGGCCACTGAAAGGCGGGGGGTGGCCACTCACCGCTTGCTCCGTGCTCCTCCCATGCCTCATCCTCGTTGGCGCTTACCTTGGTCTTACCTTTGTAGTGGGATGTTAATTATATTTCATCATATTCCATCATGCTTGATCATATGGGGTCATATCTTAAAGATTATTTCGGGGCGCGCCTTAGTTGGCAAGCATACTAAAACAGACCCGCACTCGCATGTTTGCCCCATCCCCAGCTCCACCCTCAGCCCCAGCCTGCAGCAAGCAGTGCAAGCCCGCAGCTAGCTGCGCTGCTGAGGAGGTTTGCGCCACCGCATGTGCCATTGGCAACTGCGGTTGGAGGGGCTATGAGGCAGGGCCGGGACAAGATAGAAGTTGTCACACAGAGTAGGCAGGGCTTGGATGGATACAAGCAACATGTGCACTGTCTGACACCAGCTTGTCTTTGGTACTTTGCATTGCAAAAGTACGCAGTGTGTGGTGTGTACCATGCATGGCAAGAAGCTGAGATATACATCAAACGTGAACTATGTGGACAGCTCATGATCATTAAACAACGGACATGCAAAGGCCATGCAAACCACTGTTGTAGAATCAGGAAGATGCCTTCTGACTGGCGTGAATGAACGCATCTGCATTGCTCCAGCAGCTGCTTGTGGGCCAGCACATAATTGGTGACCTCTCGTTGCATGTACGGTTGCGGCCAGTCTTGAGGGCTCGCCTTGGACAGCACCGGCAGCACAAACCGCACAAACGTAGTTCAGCACAAACAGGTCATCATGGACGTTGTATGCATGGTTGAAGTAGGCACGATTCTCCGTCCCAGACGACCTGCAACAAGAAGCGTGTACATGTTGTGATCATATCAGCGGGTTGTTTGCAGTCAATTAAGATGTTTTGCAACCTTTAATAAACCCCATATTTGATACCTGATAACATGATTACTACAACTTTATTACGACTTGTGATTTCCCCCTAATGGAGAGGGATGTGGTTATCAAGACATGCAAGGCAGCACGCCCTCTCCTCTCACCCGCAGTGGATGGCCTTGAACGTGCAGGGGGCGTGCAACGGCCACACGGGGCCGCCTGACATGCCCGGGGCTGTGCTGCACCTGTGCTTGATCTGCGCCCTGCCCACTGCAATCACGTCGCCCGCCGAGGCCGACAGGGTGTTGGCAAGCGCAAGCGCCCTATACCGAGTCATGGCATTTTCCATGCTGTCATCGTCAACACCATAGATGTCCTCCAGGGGCACACATGGGTAGCCATGGGTAGCCGGTCGCGACCATGATGTCATCGCCGCTGGGCACCGCTGGCGTGGCTGACGGCACAAAGAAGTAGGGCGGCATGCTTTGCACGGCAGTTGGCGTCATCCGCTTGAACCACAAGTCGTGGCAAGGAAGGATGCCTATCACGAAATCAGCACTGCGGTCCGCGCCGGTTGAGATGTCTTCAGGCAGTGGTCTAAAGCCCTGACCCGCTGCAATCGCAAGTCTGGGCGAGTCCATCTTGGTGGAGACGTCTGCAGGTCAGCAGCAATGTCAGATCAGATCATATGTTTGCTGAAGGTTCTATAAGCTTCTATGGTGTCAACACCAGTACCAGTGTACTCAGGGCACTCACTCTCGTAGCGTGGCTCAGATGGCCTTGCCAGCAGCTTGTACAACCGTGGGGGTGTGAACACGTGTTGAATAGGAGTGGCTGCTACCTCAGCCATGAACATCGGGCCTTCCACCCCTTCATTCCGAAATACCTGGCTGAAGTGCACACAAAGACGCACATCAGTATAGCTAAACATGAGCACAGCAAATTTCACTGCAGCACACTAACTTGCACAGCTTGTTTCTATCACTTGCTACTGGCTCCTAGCTTTTGGCTACACTGTACACGCACTTGGCTGAAGCAAACAATATGTACCGATCAAAGCTGGATATGCCGCGCCACTTGAACAGAGTCTGCAGCTCTGCATTCAAGCTGAATTGCTGAGACAGAAAGAACCCTGAACCAAACTGGTGCCTCCCAGGGCTGCTGCATATTGCCAACTGCCACAGGCCTGCAGACACAGACACAGCTATGCATGGGGGAATGAATTGACCTACACTGCTGAAATGAGCATTCAGCACCTGATGCATGCTTTTTGTTGGCGTGCAGCTGCAGGTCCTCTGAAAACAGAGATCCCTCCATCTTGGATGGCAGGTCACTCAGCGTTCGGTCGGTTTGGAACGCGTATGCAGGCTTGTAAGCAGCAGACATGAAGCTGCCTGTTTCGCCTTCATTGATGTTGATAATCTTTCTGCACTAGAGGGTCCATCTGGGTCGCGATAGGACATTGAGGAGCAATCTCTTTGCAGTGGAAGGTCAAGGTAACGCAGAGACAATAGTTGTGGGCGAGTTAGTTGGCTTCAAATTTTTTAAATAGCGTACAGTTAGTGGTACTTAGGAGCTAGGCAGCGTATAGTAGATGTCCTCGTCCTAGCACGACGCCAACACTAACAACGTAATACCTCGGTCAGTTTCTTGTGTCCCTATCCACCTTTGGAGCCCCTACACTTCTCCACAGCAGTGAGTGATCGGTGTGTGACCCTACCCTAAGAGGCCTAACCTAAGAATCGCTAAAGTCTTATCCTACCATATGCACTCTCTAGCGCACACGCATCCCCTTTCAATGTTGGGCAGGAAGGCGTTCCACCGGTTGGCCACCTGCGGCCAACACAGCCTAGGGAGTGAGGCATAGGAAAGCCACCACATGGTTTTATCAAGCCAGCAGTGGGTTGTGGCAGCCCAACACTAAGGAACACAGGTATGAGTGAGGCATAGGAAAGCAGCCCAGCTCAAGGCTCACTCACCTCACTGTCCTTGGGCCCCGCCACACCACTCCTGAACTTGTCCAAGGAGGTGCTGTCCATTGTAGCAGCAGTGCGCATCAAGCCAAAATGGCCCGGGTGTCCAGCTTGATGTGGTGCGCCTTGCAGCTGCAGCCGGGTGTGAGTGCAATGGGGAGGAGGGGCTGTAGGGCCTGGTGTTGTGTTGCCCCCCCCCTACCTGCCAGTCCGCCCAGTCCAGCTGCCAGCTCACGTTGGCTGCCTCCAGCTGTCTGCTGGTGTCCACTGCATGGCGCAGCAGGCTGCCCCGGTTGACCCCCCTCTCCAGCCAGGCTCTGTCCACCACCACCCCCTGACCCAGCCCCAGCAACCCCCGCTGCATGACCACCTCATCCCGCATGGCATCAGTAGGCACCATTCCACCCTGACCTGCACCCTCTAGCTAGGACACCTCCTTCCCCTGCACACTCCGCGCCATCCAGCTGCACTGACACTCAGTCCAGGCTGGCCTGCCACCCAAGGGCGTTGGTGCTCGTGTGAGCCAGCGAGGACCCTGGCTCCAGCCAGAGCCATCGCGTGCTCAAGCCTACGGGAAAACAGCTCGGTGAGGCTGTTAGCAAAGTTTGCATTGTTGGGACGATGTGGGGGCAAGGTGGGGAGGGCAGGGCTGTGGCTGGGAGGTGGTGGTTGGCCAGGGCCATGGCTTGAGAGGCAGTGCCGTTGCTGGGAGGAGTGGGAAAGGCAGGGCACACCCCGCCTGCTGGCCCCCTGTGGCACCATCTGGCAGCATGCGCTGGCAACCCAGGGACAGCATGGCGCAACTGCCGGGAAATTGCCATGTCACACAAGCGCATCTGCTCAGCACACCAGCGCAGAAAGCGGGAAAGGGACTGGGCACAACCTGGTAAAGAAGCCCGCAGCCCAGCAGCAGCTCCAATCGCACAACCTAGTAAACAAGGTGATATGCTTGACTCACCAAGGGTCAAGCATCGCCTGCCAAACCTGCCTTGCGTGGTTTTTGTGTGTATGTACCGGCTGAGTGCTGCGTTTTGGTTTAGGTTTGCACATAGAAACCTCGTGGCGGCGTTTTGAATCAGAGCCTCCCAACTCTCTTGAAAAGAGGGTGTGTCCTTTACACGAGGTTTATTTCTCGCTCAAGATGCCGATTGCGCATCGAAACACACCAGTGTGTAGAGGACTCGCTTGGCTACACGGAATGCCTGTCCTCAGCTCTATTAAATGTGTACATGATGCGCTACCTGGGCGTGAACCTGGCATACATTTTGTGGGCAGATATCACCATGCACGCCTCCTCCACCCTCGACCTTCCTAATGATGCCTTGATGACGCATACGCAAGTATGTGTGCAATCGCGCTTTGTGTTGCGATGGCCGGAACCGCGAGTTTGAAACCTAAGAAGCTGAAATGCTTCTTTAACGCACCCACACCACTGCTAATGCTGCGATTAGGACAGCTGCATACTTCTTAGCATCGATTAGCTTTCACTCGTCATTTGTGTCGCTCGCGCTGTCACGCGTAAGACGGAGTAGTTGTCTGCTCTAGCGGTTCAACAAGACACTATGTGCACCCTTCACCTTTGATTATAGTGGACTATCTGACCTGATAGTCAAACTGACCGCGGGACTCTTCATACTCAAGCCTTTTCTGCTCGTTTCGCTGTCTACGCCCCGTATTCGTTGTAGCCAGAGCATGTGTGCAGATGCGCAGTCTTCGTTCTGTCGCTAAAGCGGTTTCAGTCATCACCACCGGTTCGGTCCACGGTGCTAACACCAACTGTCAAATGCATTCCCACTCCCACCTGGCCCGACTCGCACCCCTCTAGACTTCATAGCAAAGCACCCAAGCAACACCACTATTCACATCCACATTGACCACTGTGCTGCCTCTACCAAGATGCCATGGCCTAGGTGCCACTGCCCTTGCCCTCTCATTCAAACGTCCCTGTACTAGCATGGTTAGAGGCAGTAGAGGCGGAGGCAGCTTGCTTCAGCCTTTGCTTTAGCGACAACTTGTGTCATGCATGCCACGACGTGCATACCACATTGGTTGGGTACAATAGATGAGCAACATATACTTGATGGCAAACAACTAGCAAGACTGCAAGCACCCTTCCCAGGCAACTGCAACGTCCAACTGCACTCCCTCCCCGTACCACCAAACCGCACCACCTCATGGCGCACCATCTGGGCGGGCGCAAGGGGGTCAGCAGCCAAGGTGGGCAGGCGGGGGCCAGCAGCTGGGACGGCAATACAACACCACTTTGCCACTGGTGATGGTGCAACCATCCATCTGGATATGGATTGCTGGCGCTTGTCTCAATAGGCCTGCGCATGCGCACACACATACACACACACAATTCAGCTCAACTACACCTCAACCTTGACATAATGGAACACCATGAAAGGAGTATAATATGAACAACATTGAACAACAGCAAGGTTACTCTGGAACTACCCCATGGTAACACCACATGGCAACACCCCATGGTACTCACCCTCGAATGTGCGTTGGATGTCGCAAGTGAGCATCAGCTGGTGGCGACGTACTGTGGAAGGCCCAGCTTGAGGTTGAGGTGGGGCATCAGGGAACTCTGCAGCTTATTACTATCACTTGCAAGGCAAGCACCTCGTTCTCAGACTGCTGCAACGCTTGCTGGGACTGGTGCAATCGCTCTTGGCACACTTGCAGGTCGGTGGCGGTGCGCATGTTGACACTCTGGCATGAGCGAAGCTGAGATCTGGCCTCTTCAAGTTTTGCCTCTGTGGCAGCAGCTGCCTCTGTGGCAGCAGTTGCCTCTGTGGCAGCAGCTGACTCTGTGGCAGCAGCTGCCTCTGTGGCAGCAGACATAAGAACTTGCTGTTGTTGAGCTGCTGCCACAAGAGCAAGCTGGCGAGCACGATTGGCCCTACCAGCCTTGGTGCGTTTGCTGAGACCACCCATAGGGTGGCTGGCTGAGCTTGGGTCAGATTAGGGTGGGCGGTAGGTGGAGCCGGGCTAGGAGGTGGTGGTGATCGGCGTAGTGGTGGTTGTGGTGGTGGCGGCTGAGATTGGGTAAACCCTCACCATGCTGTTGAGGGTCAGCTATGCACGAAGTTGCCTACCATGTTGTTGAGGGTTAGCTATGCATAAGGTGGTTGTAACTGTAAGGTGGGGACTTAAGGCTGAGGATGCCAACATGGGTGTAGAGATTAGGAGGGGGTGGTGGTAGGCACATGGTGTAGGGCAGGGTTGGGCAGTAACTTACCAGCAGGTTGGTGAAGGGAGAGGGGGCTTGCTCTTTGCTGCAGGGTAGGGGAGGGAGAGGGCTGCAATGTCAGGGGGGGGGGGGTGGAGGGGGAGGGGAAACGTAGGAGGGCTGGGCTGAGCTGGGCTGGATGGTGGTGGCAGGCTAGGAGGTGGTGGTGGTGGTGGTGGTAGTGGTGGTGGAGGTGTTGCCAGAGATTGGGTAAGAGGGCTCCTGCAACAGTAGACAAAGATGTTGTTGGGGGTAGCTATGCACGAAGTGGATAACTTCCTGTTTACTTATGCTTTGTCTACATTGAGAGCGGTAGCAAGGGCGGGTCATTCTGCTTCATACGACATACCCATCAACAGCAACATAGCAAGCTTGGTGTAGGCTGCACACCTTGAAATGGAAGGTACATCTAAGCTTTAGGGTCATCAACGGGTATGCCTCCACAGAAGTAGAACTGGGCGCGCGTCTACATCCAGGAAACACTGTCGGGTTAATTGAGCCGGGAGGAATCACAAGCGCCGGCTGTACTTGCTTTCAGAGCGTTAGGAGGCAACCACGGTATTGCGAAGCACTCCCACAGCTGACTTGCGCTGCGCGATGTGGTGAGAGCGACCGGCTGATTGGTGGGCGCACTTTTTCGTTTACGGGGTTCCTGGCATTACGGGCGTATAGAAGACTAAGCGGTCATCGCATGCCGCACGGTGCTACGTTAATCGCACACGTCTCGGCACCGGAATGTCCATGACATGGTTGTGTAAAAGGTTTTATCAGAGTTGGGAGGGTCTGATTTTGAATACCAGGGGAAAGGCTGGCTATTGAGTGCAAGTGCAATACGCTACTACTGATGCTCGCTGTCCTAGAGTTGTCTACTCTCACGAGTGGCAACACATGAACCTAACCCTGCCCGTCCCTGCGCCTGCAACCGCAACTGTGGTTTGTTCGATTTGCAGCTCACAAACTTTGTAGGCATGCTGGGAAGCAATGATTGTAGCACTATCGCTACAGAGCCCCATGCCACGGTCATGGAAGCCGGCCGGCAAGAGTCTCGGATACCCCAACTGAATCTCATGCATTTCGCCGCGCGTATTGAGCACCCCGCATCCCACCCGGCAACTTTAATCATCGCCTTCGCAATAAACAGCCCGTCACGCATCACAGCGGAACCCAGCACCGTGCTCATCCGTCTAGGCCATTCCAGTCGCGATGGCAACCGCGATGCTGCAGGTAATTGACGCACCCGCCGCGACCCAGCAGCGCGAGCAGGGCCAGAGCAAAGCAGCGAACTCTGTCAGCGCCGTCCAGGTGGGGCGCATGGGGCGGGAACCCATGCTGCCGCGTTTGGCGTTGCGAGCAGCATCCCAGCCGGCGAGCATGCAACCGCTGTGTAGCGACGCGGTTTGACCAGCATACGGACTTGTGCCTTGTGTTGCCAAGTCAACTTGGGCCTGATGCTCCCAGCCCTCGGCTGCCTCGGTCTTACGTTCCGCACACGCCTGTCTGCCGAGCGCAGGTTGACGAGAGCCTACAGCAGGGGAGCAGCAAGGTTGGATGTCTGAGCCTCGCGACGAGGGGCCAGCCGACCAACTACGACATGCTGCTCTTCCGCACGTTGAACCAAGCGTTGCGCGCGCCGCACCACAATGATGATTTCCTTGCCGCCAAGATCCGCGACGAGCTCATCCCTGTCAGGTCAGGCCCTTCCTCGTCCCGCAGCCAGTGCGCCCGGAGCCAGCACTCGAACAGTGGCTTCCGCCACGACAAGCAGGCTGGCCAGAGGCGCTCACAGCACCAGCACCAGCCAGCTGGCCGACTGACATGGTCAGCCAGGCAGCAGTGTAGAGCCTGCCTGCAGTGGTGGCAATGCAAGGGCACTACCAGCCTGGAGAAGGGGTGGTGCATCCCATTCACCCCATGCTACAGCATCCACGCTTGGCCTGACCTGACCTGAGTTGGCTCATCCTGACCTAACCCTGACCTGACCTGACCTGACCTAACCTGAAAGGCTGCTGCACACAGCTAGGCTGGGCAAAGGCAGCATGCATCCTCGCTACCTTTGGTTGCAGATTAGGCAGAGGCAGAACCAGTAGGCTGCTGTGTGTGAAGCTGCTGTCAGGCAGCATGAACCCTAGCAGAGGCAGCTGGCCAGCAGCCACTTGGCATCAGCAGCCAGCAGCTCTGGGGCTGAGAAGTGAGGGAGGTGAGCCTGACCAGCAGCCCTGCAGCATCGAGCCTGCAGCCCAGCACAGCCCAAACAGCTCAACACGACCCAGACACAGCCCACTGCCTGGTGCAGTGCAGCCAGCACCAGGCAAGCAGCTACAGCTTTGCGATGAGCTGCTATGCTCTGATGTCCTGTCAGAGACACGCAAATGACAAGGCCAGCCTGAGGATGCCGGCATGCCTGAGGCCCCTCCCCCCCCACAGTCCACGCCGCCCTGCCACCCAGCCTCCCCTCCTCCCACACCTCCCCTTGCCACCCCCAAACCCTCATCCTGCCCTCCCCTCATCACCCAGTGTCACACCCGGGCCTGTGACCCCTGCAGGAGCTGGTGGCTGAAGAATGTGCCGTGGGCCAAGTACCAGCTGCGCAGTATGGTGGAGAACAGCCGGTGGGGCGTGCCTGGCTGCACGGTGAGCAGGGGGCAGGGGGCAGGGGGCAGGGGCCAGGGGGCAGGGGCCAGGGGCCAGGGGCTAGGGGCCAGGGTGCAGGGGGCCAGGGGGCAGGGGGGCAGGGTGCAGGGTGCAGGGGGCCAGGGGGCCAAAAGTGCTGCTGCTGCTGCTGCTGTTCAGTGTGGCTGCACGGTGAGTAGGGGGTAGGGGGCAGTGGGCAAGGGTTGCACAGGAGGAGGCCGCCTGCCAGTAGGGTTGAGGGGTAGGGGGTAGGGCAGTAGTGGGTAATGGGTAGTGGACAATGGGTGGAGGGAGTCTGGTGGTCAGGGGCCCATATAGAGATGTGTGAGATCGGCTGAGCTGCTCCCTCTCCTCCCCTTCTCACCTTTCCCCTCCCCTTCCACCCCTCTTCTCCCCACCCAATGGGTGAAGGGAGTCCGCTGCGACGGAGAGGGGCATGTGGTGATGGGCATGACGAGGGGCAGGTAGCGAGGTTGAGTCACAGGCTGAAAGGTGCTGGCTGCTGCTGCTGTTGCTGGTCAGTGTGCTTGTCCGACACAAAACAGCGCACATATCAGCCCAAGCGGCCCTCGCCCTCGATGGTGGCTTGTCCCTCGTCACTGCCTCACAGAACTTCATCGACGCTCGCACCAAGTGGATGGATGCCGCGGTCAAGGACGGCTTGGCGGCCGGCATCAAGCAGGTAGGCAGCGGACGGCAAGACAGCACCGCGGGGCGGGCCGTGGCAGGGCGCTTGTTATTGCTCGTGCGCTTTTGCGTCGCCACTGCATGGGTTTTCTCTTAGGGCTGGGCTGCACCTTATCACATGGACAAGGGCTCGTGACGTGTGCGATTTTCCGTCGCGGCCTTCAATTGGCACGCGGCCCAGCTCGCGGCTTCGGTCACACCACAGCTGCGACGTCGTAATCATGGCGCTGCTTGCTTCGCAGGTCGTGCTCATCGCGGCGGGCTACGACACGCGGGCGTACCGGCTGGCCCCGGCCGACGGCAGCGTGCGCTTTTTCGAGGTCGACCTACCGGACGCCTCGCACCGCAAGCGCGCTCTGGCCAAGAAGTTGAAGCTGTGTAAGGACGATGTGAGTAGCAGCTACCTTCGCGAGAGAAGGTTACCGCTGTGTCCTAGCTTCAGCTCGGATTACTGATCAGGGTCAAGGTTTGGGCTGCCTCTGGTAAGGGTCTCAGTGTCTCATCACACACCCCACATCACACCCAATGTCACACCCCCATGCTCATTTACATCACCAACCCTGAGTAGACCCAGACCAACCCTGAGTTACGACAGTAACGAGACATCTTGCAAGCCTCAGTTTCCAGCTTCCCCCAGCTCGCCCTTAGCGTCTCCTCAGCTGCAGACGACTCTGACCACCAAGGTTGAACACGGGTCTAGGATCCGGGTCTTGGTCACGGGACAACAGGTCTAGGAGCCGGCTGAGGCTGAGGCTGGGGCTGGGACTGACCCTGGTGTCCTTGATCAGTCTGGGGCTGATCCTTTTCCCTTTTGTTTCCGCGATTGCTCTTCAATGGGATGTATGGTCAGTCTGTTCTGTTATGTTTCTTATTGGATTTCTTAGTTTAGCCAATGGTTGGGAGGGTCTAGCCTAGCTGCTGCACACACTGGCTGCAGGCTGCGCTGCCCACCTATGTAGCGGCAGACCTCAGCGTGGTGGACTTGGGCGATGCGCTGGGACCTGCTGGCTTCAACCCTGCCCAGGTAGGCCAGGCTGGACATGGGCCCGGGCCAGCATGCAGGTCACCCTACCCCACCCACCCCACCCCACAGCACCCCTGGCAATGTCAATGCTGCCAAGGACCCCACTCCACCCTGCCCTGACCCTGACCGATGCCGGCTGTGCTGCCCTCCATAGCAATACCAGTTTTGACCCTTTAGACATGCCTGTCCACGTGATCTGCCCTGCCCTGCCCTACCCTACCCTGCCCTACCCTGCCCTACCCTACCCCTGCCGCCCTGCCCTGCCTTACTGGCTGCTCTGCCTTGCCCAGCCCTGCCCCTCCCGCTCTGCCCTGCCCTGCCTAGTCCTACCCCTGCCACCTGCCCTGTGCCCCGCAGCCCACCCTGTTCACGATGGAGGGGCTGATCTACTACCTGCCGCCCTCCGCAGCCCAGGCCCTGATGGGGCGCATCACCCAGCTGTCCGCCCCTGGCTCCAAGGTGCTCACCCGCTGCTGCATGGCTTACATAGGCCGGGGAGCAGGGGGGTTGGTCAGGGTGGGAGGGCGGGGGGTAGGATTGGGCAGCAGTGGGGGGCAGCATTGGGCCTGCACGGCTTGCAGCCTAGCCCTGACCCTGACCTCAACCTTGTTGTGTTGGTGGTTGCCTGCAGAGCGTACTGCAGAGCGTACTGCTAATAGCCACCTAGGGCCTGGATAGGGCCAATTAGGGGCTGCAATGAGGGGCGAGGGGTGGGGCCGGGGCGGTGGGAGGGAGGGAGGTACTGACTCGCGGTGACACAGCCATATAGGGCCAAGGGATGGGTATTGGGTCAGGCTGGGGCATAGGGTGGGTGCATGGGGCCTGTAGTGGGCAGCAGGGGTGCGGCAGCATGGGTGGGTGCGGGTGGAAGGTGGGGGGTGGAGGGTGGGGGATAGGGGTGGGGGCGGCAGTATGCTTGAGGGAGGGGGGAGGGGGGAGGGGGGGGAGAGGGGAGGGAGGGAGGGGTGGAGCGGGATGCAAAGCATGCTGTGGCATGCCCAAAAGCAGCTAATCCCAGCTGGCCATTCAGTGTCCTAGACAGGTGCCACTGCATACATTGTGACCACAGCAGATGTAGCAATGAGAGGCTGGGACGCAGGTTGGGTGGGGACCCCCCCCCCCCCCCCTCCCTCCCCTTCCCTTCCCCCTCCAAGGGTCTGGTTCATGCATTTAAGGGGAGGGTGGTAAAAAAACCTGGTAAACCTCCCTTCTGCGCGCTTCTGCTCTGCTGCTGCTGCCGCCTGAACTGCTGCCTGCATGGCCCACACTGAAGCTGTTGATGCTTCTCAACCAAAAGTGTGATATTTGGCACTTCATGGGGCAGGTGGTGTTTGACTTCATGCACGCCACCGCCCTGGAGGGCAGGGAGAAGAGCCCGGATGGCTACAAGTACGCAGGCTTCAAGATTACTGCAAAGGTGTGGCTTTGGACCCCTCCCCCTGCCCCTGCCCCCCTCCCCCTCGCCAACCACCTCTACTGCTTCTGCCCCCCTCCCCACAAGGTGCATTTCCTGCTGCCCTGTCCCCGTCCCCCCCTAACCCTCACCCCCTCCCCTGGCTCTCACCCCTCCGCCCCACCCTCTCCTCCTCCCCTCACCCCCACCCCTCCACCCCACCCCTCCACCCCTACCCCCCACCCTCCCTGCCTTGCATCCTACCCCCCACCCCTTCCACCCCTTCCACGCAGTCTGTGGCCAACAAGGGCGAGGCCTACAAGTTTGGCCTGCCAGACTCTGCACAGGGCGTGTCCACCTTCCTGGCAGCTTCCGCTGCCAGCATGCCCAGCAGCCGTCACACAGCCAGCCCAGCTGGGCCCGAGGCTGCAGAAGCTGGGAGGGGAGGTGCAGGCAAAGCCCTGCAGCTCACTGAGTACATGGGGCCAAGGCAGATGGTGGCTCAGCAGCTGCCCCACCTGGCCTGGAACGACGAAGTGCCGCCCATCGCTGCCTTCTACAGCTACGCTCAGGCGGCCATGCCGTAGCAGCCATGTCATAGCAGCCGGGCTGGGGCAGCAGGGCTGGGGCAGCAGGGGAAGGGTAAGGGAACAGCACGGGAGTACTAGGGAGGGGTGTCGGGGTGAGGGGGGAGGGTAGAAGGCCCAGCCAGGGAGGCAACCTCGGCATTCTTCCTGGGTGCTAAGGAGGTCAGCCAGGCTGCTCAGCAGCGTTTATGTCATCGTCATTGGTTCAGGTTCCTCGCCACTGCATGGGTTTGAAACCGTCGGCCGATGGTTGCGGTCAAAATGGCTGATCTCTGCAGCTGCGAGCTTGGCGTATACACTTGCATGTCAAGACCTTGAGGGCTGATGACGGAGTTGGAGGCGACGCATGTACGTTGTGTGTGTTCCTATTCGCGGATTGCTTTCGCAATTAATGCTTGTTGCCGTTCTTGCGTGAGCTGCTCGGTCAGTTTCGGTGCGACTGGTGGCTGCATGGCGGGTGTTGCCTTGGACCTGCAGCTGGTCTGCAGCTTGCGCTTGATGACCACACCTGTCAGTCACGTTGCATTGGTACCAGTTGGAAAGGCGGTTCCTGGAAAGCTAGTGTGTGTGTGTCAGTGATGGACGATTGTAATAAGTCGGTAATAATCCAGCGCAAAAAACGGTAATAAGTCCAAAAAGTCGTCCTCAAAATGAGTGAACTTTACTACATCGGTAATAGCTCCACCGCCCGTCTGGTACTCCGCTTATTACTCATCCCCTAAAAGGTATCCCATCTTCCGCAAACCCCGAAGCGGGCGGCTGCCCACCAGCCATCGCATAACAACCACATAGCGTCCCAACGCTCTGTAACAACAAGTGCCGATGACGAAGGCGTTGAGGTCAGTAACCGCAGCATGTCCGTCAACGCGATGCGATGGGTATATTTGGGCAAGCGATGATGATGCGAATTTGGAAAGGGATGTACCTGCCAAGGTTGGTATACAGCAAGATGTTCAGGTTGTGAAGAGCTCCCAATAGGATCTTGTCCATGCAGAGCAAGGTGAAGAAAGGCGGCAGAGATGGAGCTTGGGGCAGCAAGCAGAAGTATGGCATCACTGACAGCATGCGCAAGGACCATGGGCATTGGATTAAGCCTATCCTTGGCAGCCCCGACCGTGTCAGCTGCCAGTTCTGCCTCCACCCTCAGTCGATACAAGCCCGCAAGGCCACTGTTGATACGCATGCAGCCTCCGTCAAGCACTCTAACGCAGTGAAGGCACCTGGGCTCAGTCCTGGCGGCCGTCCTTTTGGTACCCTCCCTCTCAGCCCAGCGGCCCTCCCTCTCAGCCCAGCTGGCACAGCTAGGGTGGACAAGATTGCCATGAGACACGCCAAGCAGCAGACCCTTGAACTCAGCTATGCACAAGCTGCAGCCTACAGAGACGCTGCAACGTTTTGTGACGCTGGTGTATCTGCTCATGGATGGGCGACCCTTGGTAGAGTACGAGCAAAGCCGGGAGCTGTTGCAGGCTTTGCATGTGCCTGGAATCGGCTCGCACTGGTCAAGACGCTCAGCTGTCGGCATGCTGGCAGGCATCAATCAAGCTTTGGAGGATGAGCTGGTGCACACCGTGAAGACATCCGAGTGAGTGGTGGCAGTAACCATGCTAGCTAGCTGTGTAGCGCCAGCTAGCTAGTTGTGTTTGCAAGTTTGGGCTCGGCATGCTTGCAGGTTCATATCGCTGAGCATGGATGAGAGCCTGTAGCATGCTTACCCATTAGGGCTAGGGTGTTGGGCTGCAGCCCAGCCTGTTGCATGCTGACCCATTAGGGCTAGGGTGTTGGGCTACAGCCCAGCCTGTTGCATGCTGACCCACTAGGGCTAGGGTGTTGTGCTACAGCCCAGTCTGTAGCATGTTGACCCAGTAGGGCTAGGGCGTTGGGCTACAGCCCAGCCTGTTGCATGCTGACCCACTAGGGCTAGGGTGTTGGGCTACGGCCCAGCCTGTTGCATGCTGACCCACTAGGGCTGGGGTGTGCGGCTATGTTGGATACTTTTGCATCCAGGTCTACAAGGGAGTATGCTGTAGTTATATAGACTTAGTTGGTAATTTTTGCGATACTAAACTAATCAAGACATTATACCGTACTCTCCCGATCGATTCCCGAAGCCTCGGAAACTATAACTAAAATACTAATCCCGAGCCATATTTTTCTTTGTTTCAAGTTCCCCGATGGCCAAAGTACGTCCAAAGTTCTTTTTGAGAACGTCTTCGTGCATATAAATAATCAAGTATCCCATTATCCCACCCCATTAATCTCGCATCAAAATCATATGATCGGCATTGGTCAACTCTTGGTCGTGGTCTCTCTTCTAGTGGCCTTACCACCTGACCATGTCAAACTTGCGTGCTCCTGCAGCCACCCATGCTACTGCTTTGGCGCAAGCACCCCGCCTTGGCAGGCTGCCCGTGTATGATGCGATGCCTCCCCCCTCCACATGGTTGCCAGCCTGGTTGCATGTAACGAAGCGAGGTTCTTCCTAGGGGAAATAACCGAGCAGTTGCATGAGATCCCACCGTCATTTCTCCTAGAAGGGTGACGGTGGCGTGTGACGGCTGGCCGCTGGCCTATTTAGCCGAGGGCCGCTAGAGAGTTGGGGATTCTCGTTATCAGAGACATTGTGTAACACACATTGCCACCCAACCGGAAGTAGCGGACTGTGGAACGCGAGGCAGGAGCGTCCCACTCACACGGAAGACATACAAGGTGAGGCAGAGCAGCAGTTCTGCCACCCCTTTGTTACTTTGGTTTCCGACCGATGTTATTGGCTTGTGTGGTTACTGTTCTTGGTTTTAGCACAGCGCGTCGATTGTACGGGCCAACGATTGTGCATGTTCGCGCGCCGTAATCGATCACGGCTTTGTGGGCCAAAAGAAACTCGTCTCCAAGGATGATGTCATAGTTGAGGGGCATGTCAATTACAAAGCACGAGCATGTCTTAATGACACCTTGCAACTTGAATTTAATTGAGCATATGCCTTGGGTCTCACCATGTGAACCATCAGCTAACACTACAGGTTGCTTATCATCCCTGGCACGCAAGTTGAGCCTTGCAGTCAATGTTTTGCAGTCAATGTCCGCTACTACTAATATTGGTCCATTGCTAGCACTACTAATATTGTCCGCTACTACTAATATTGGTCCATTGCTAGCACTTTCGTCAAGGTCAACTAATTGTTTATATACTTCCCGAAGGACCCAACAAATACATTGTTTACTCTTTCCCGGTTTCCCGAAGGACAAAAAACGATTCGGGATAGGGAATTGATCGGGAGAGTACGGTATAATAAATAGTTATATATTAAAAGTAATAAAATCACTGTTTTGATGTCTTTTAATTACTCTGAGTAATACGTCTTTTCCGAATCGCCCATCACTGGTGTGTGTGTGTTGGTTTCCTATGTGTTCCAATGAAAGGAAGCACGGATCTTGCCAAATGTCCGCTCGTCATGCCCAAGATTCGCTTCGTCTCTGGACTGAGGTTGGGACGTGAAGCGAGGGTAGTTGGTGGCCTTGCCCTGCCTTGGCTTCGTCAATGGACAGTCAACGTTGCATTGAAGGGGAGTGAGGGGAGCGGGTAGCGCTGGCGCAGGATGGGCTGGGAGGGTGAAGGGAGAAGGCAGCAGGGGTGAGGGTGGGGGTGGCGGCTAGGGCTGGGGGAGGGGGTAGGGGAGTAGGCAGCAAGCCAGACAGCGGCAAACAAGATTGTTGGTGATGTAGCTTACGCCGCTTAAGCCGTCAGCCGTTACAAGAGTGCACCAGAGGGTGTTGAGGAGACTAGGAGACCCGTCACGCCGCTATGATTGGTTCGCAGTCATGGAGCAGCTGCGGGTACTGCAATAGCTTGCGTTGATCGGGCAGAAAACTCAGCTGGTACCTGACCGGATGCAATGTGTGGTGAATCTTAACTTTCCAGTTTCAATGGAGCGTGTTTTCGCGCATATAATGCTCGCCTCAAGCCATTGGTGGCTAGGGTTAGGTCTTGGGTCGGCCTGAGCCGGTCAACAAAGCTTGATGTGGGTGGGTCACACTCAGGTGTCCCCAACTAACAGAAAACCTACCCCTGGTATTCAAAACTACTACTAGGGAGGGGTGTGGGGGGGAGGGAGAAGGGGGACACCAAGTTGAGAGTTCCTGGGCAGCCCCTGAGGTGCCCTGAGGTGAGGGAGGGACATGGCATGGTGTGAGGGGCATGGCGTGAGGGGCATGGCATGGTGTGAGGGGCATGGCGTGAGGGGCATGGCGTGAGGGGCATGGCATGGTGTGAGGGGCATGGCGTGAGGGGCATGGCATGGTGTGAGGGGCATGGCGTGAAGGGCATGGTGTGAGGGGCATGGTGGGGCTGCTGAAGGCTGTGTGGGCCTGCTAGAAGAAGAAGAAGAAGAAGACTACGCCGGTATTCACCGGCGTGCATTAAGGGAGGAGCAGCCGCCTGGGGCGCGGCCTGCTCCCACCATCAAGCTCGAGAAGTAACCGACCCCCTACCCCCCCGTGTGGGCCTGCTAAGCTTTGCAGGGAGTGCTGAGCTGTCCTGAAGCTGCGCCAGAGGGAGGGGAGGGGTGGCTGTGGAGCAGGCGGTACAGGAGGGCATGGCACCCCTGCAGTCAAATGCTGTGTGGGGCTGTGTGGGGCTGTGTGGGATGTGTTGGGCTGAACAGCTCCAGCTCCATGCCAAACTCTAGCTCCATGTTATGCTTCATGCTGTGCTCGAGCTCCATGCCAAGCTCCAGGTCACGCGGTGTGGGTCCTTGGGTCCACCAGGTCAAGCCTCAAGCTGATACACATTGAACTGCAACACAACACAGGCAGCAGCAGGCAGCAGCAGGCAGCAGCAGGCAGCAGCACCACAGGCAGCAGCAGGCAGCAACAAGCAGGCAGGTGAGGAGGCGGGCGGATGGGATGTGGACCTGGCAGGCAAAGCAGCAGGCGGGCAGATCAGTAGGCGACAGATCAGCAGGTGACAGGGCAACAGGCGGGCGGATCAACAGGCGGACCAGGCTCAACACCGCGCCAAGGGAAACGGGCTGCCCAGGGGCTGGCAAGTGACAGTGATGGTGACAGCATTCTAAAAGGCCGGAGAGGGGGTTGGCTGGGCTCCAACCCAGCCCTTTCCTCTTCCTTGTAAAGGAGCCTGCCCTGCTGAGGCTGGCCTGTGCTGGGGCAGCATTCTCAGCTGCCTAGCGGCCTGTAGCCTTCCAGAAGTGCTCGGCCATATGATATCATGTTGTGCCTCCAGCTGTGCCAGCAGCTGCCTCATCATAACCCCCATTCCATACCCCAGGCCCCAACACCTTTCCTTTCTGTCCGTGTCCTTGTCTGTCTCTTGTTTTATACTCTTTTGTATAAAGAAAACATGCAAACTACATCTGCTTTACTTCCTCGCACCTTGAGGTAGCGCAGCTCGTCGGCTGCTGCAGGAGTCGGGTGGTCGGCCGGCTGCCCCGCATGCACCAGTGCAAAGCCGCGGCGGCGGGCCTTGTTCAATGCTGCTGCACACACCTCGTTGAAGGCCTGCAGGCCAAGCAGGGACGAGCTGGCACAGCTAGCCTATAATTGCTGCTTCTGCTGCTGTTGCTGGTATGACGCTACAGTAATCACGCTGGTGCTGCTGCTGCTGCTGCTGCTCATAATGTTGCTGTTGATGATGATAGTGGTGCTGACAACAATGATGATGGCTATGCCAATACTGAGGTGCATGAGGGCTGAAATAGTGTTCAGGTAGGAAAGGATGATGCAGTGTGATGAGCGTACCCACCCACCTGATGCGATATGAAACAATGCAGAGTGGTGTGATGTGTGATGTAGGGTGGGGAGTGGGGAGGGGGAAGGGGCAGGGGCAGGGGCAGGGGCAGGGGCAGGGGCAGGGGCAGGGCCAGGGGCAGGGGCAGGGGCAGGGGCAGTGTGTGTCAACAGGCCTCCAGGCACGCCCACCTGGTGCGTCACATGGCTGCTGCAGGAGGACAGGGCCAGCAGGCCTCCATCCTTGGTGACCTACACGGCATGCAGAGCATGTCCAAGCCTCACAACGACCACCCCATGCCCACACAGCTTCATTGAACCTCATGGCTGCTGACTGAGTCTGCTTGGTGGGTCAGGCTTCTGGTCAAGACTGATGCTGGATGCTTAGCAGCGCAATGCAAGGGCCGAGGGCTGTGAGCAGAGTATTCAATGCTGAGTGCTGAGCGCGAGGCTGCTGCTGAGCTAGACCTACTTGAGCGGCTTGTGCAAACAGGCTTTCGTAGCTGTTCAGGGCATTATCCAGGGCCTGCTTGCTGGGTGCAAAGCTGCAGGCAATGTCAGGCAGGGTTAGGAAGGGTCAAGGCACCATGGCTACAATGCTACAAACAGCACAGTGGTGCAGAGACGCAACACACTAAGCTTACCTCTCAACGGACCCCTTCCTATCCCCCTACCCCTACCCCTACCCCTACCCCTACCCAGTGTTGTGAATCTTCAGATTTTCAGATTTTCAATTTTCAATGAAAATGAAAGTGTTTCATTGAAAAACTGAAAGAGTGAAACTGGTTCTCAGCCTATCCTTTCAAACGCGACTTGTTTGTAGGCCTGCACTGTTTGAAATGCAGAAATACTTAGGTTGCCAAAGGTCAGACATGCAAGCCATTTTAAAAGATGCAAGCCGTCCATGCTGTCCGTGGATCCGCCATCTGTGGCGTTTTCTGGCTTGCGCTTCTTCCGCTGTGGCTGTAGCGCGCTGGCGCCAACCAAGTTAATCACAGCACAGCCAATCACTCTGCAACACCCGATCTGCAATCTGACCGGGGGCAGCACCCGGCACTTTCAGATTTTCAGTGAAGACGTTCAGACTTTCAGATGAAAATTTTCATTGAAAATATGAATGAAAATCTGAAATTTTCACAACACTGCCCCTACCCCTACCCCTAACCCCCTACCCCTTACACACCTCCAGTATAGTGCTCCCATCACTGGCCACTGACCCACACCCCTCATTGCCCAGCCTTTCATTGCCAGTTTTAGCGGTGTCACTGTACCATTACTTGGAATCATAGGGAGCAGAAGCTATGGCCCTAGGGTGAACAGCTGTAAGCACAGCTACTCACGAAGGTGGGTCGACCACCAGAACATCCCAGCGCTGGCCAAAAGTCTGTGCCTGCTCTAGGAAGTCGAACGCATCGTCCACCACCCCTGAGGGTGGAGAGGGGAGGAGGGGTGGCAAGGAGGGCTGGGGAGGAATGGAGGAGTGGAGGAGTGGGGGAATTGAGGAGGGGAGGAGGGGAGGAGGGGAGGAGGGGAGGAAGGCAGACCGTGCAGTGCTGGAGGGTGAACGATACACAGTCTCATATGGTTCCCATAGGGCGGCAGGAGCAACATGGAGTTATGTCTCATAAGGCAGCAGGTAGTGGCAGAAGATAGTGGCGGCAGGGGGTGGCAGCGGACCTGAGTGGGTCTGGGCAGGCAGCCCGTTCAGTGCCCAGTTTGCCTTTGCTGCTTCCACCGCGGGCGTTGCAATATCCACAGTGGTCACATGAGCAGCGCCAGACCTGGGCAATGCAACACAGAGCCAAGCAGTACACTGCACCACCCCACCCTGCAAGCTAGTACCTCGGGCCCCTACCCTGCATGCTCCCCTCCTCCCCTCCTCCCCTCCTCCCCTCCTCCATTCCTCCATTCCCCCACTCCTCCCCTCCTCCCCTCCTCCCCCCTGCATGCGACCACCCTGCATGCTGCTACCTGGTGCCTCTACCCTGCATGGCCCCTGCACCTACCCTACTCTACCCGCTCACAGGGGTCAGGAAGAGGCAGAGACTTGCCTAATCTAGCCGATTGCCATGTTTTCTTGTTGTCGTGTTGTCGTGTGTAGCCGCGTCATTAGGTGGTTGCTAGGGTGGTTGTCGGGTGGCGTCATGTTTAGGTTAGGGTTAGGGTTAGTAGGGTAACCCCACCTGCTCCTACCTACCATGTGTTCCCAAAGCACCACAAAGCCAATAGACTTAGTTCTGGAACAATAACACAGCAGCTGCTTAACATAGCTATGTCACCTGCTCTTGCTGCTTTGCATCCCGTAGGCAGAGCCCAAGCCAACCATCGAAGGACCTACCCAAAGCATGTGACATGCCTAGATGCCTGCATGCCTACATGCCTACATGGCTACCCAAAGCATGCAAGCAACACAATTGTAGGTGCGTTTACCACGGCTATGAGCTTGCAATGACAAAGGCTACCCACTACTCCAAGCTGGTTGCTGGGCTCCGGCTCATCATCTGCTCCTGGCCTCCTCTGCTGCTGCCAACGCCCTTGCTGCTGCCTCTGCTGCTGCCTCTGCTGCTGTGCGCCACGCCCCCTCACTGTCACTGTGCGAGGTATGGACAACGGAGCAACACAGCCCAGCACACTCAGCTGATCTGCTCACGGCCTGCATTCTGGCCTCCTCTACAGGGCCAAGCTAGGCGCATTGTGGTCTTCATTATGCCCAAACAGGACCAAGCCATGCAACAGACCACCTCACCCACCCTGCATGCTCCTACCACGCTCAGCCTATGCAGGCAACACAGCAGCAAGCAACACAACCATAGCCATGCTGTCCATCTCCAACCTGTCAATCTCCACCTCCTATGGTTGTGTTATAACACTATTGTACACTGATGTGTTACTACTTCAGTAAGGCAAGTCGTGAAGGATGCCGGCAACAAAAGAAGATACCAGTGATGAAGAGGGATATCGCATAATGTTGGAGGCCGAGCTGTTCAGGGGAAATATGTTGTGGGGAACAGGCCTAGGCCACCCACGGCCGTCTCTAACCTAAGTGTGAACTAGTGTGAGGCGGTGTACTTCAGCTGTGCCTTGGGCCTGCGATGGCGGGCATTGACGTGCCCCCTTCGCAGGTATGGTGGTTGCTCTTGCAATGACACATAGGGCATCTGACGTGGCAGCCGTAGTGCACCGCTATGCATGTGAACTTGTTCTTAGATCGTGGACTCTTTTGTAATGGGCATTGACGTGCCCCATTCGCAGGTTATGGGCCCACGTCACTACCGTGTGCAAATCCGACGTCGGAATGCCGCCCGTTTCAATCAGCAACGCTGGGGCGTGCTTCCGGTGAGCCCGTTGCAATGATGGCGGTGGCCGTGCGGGAGCCAGGCCAGCCCGGGGTTCAGTTCGAAAATTGGGAATTTGAGATGAAAGCGCCGCTGAGGCAGCACGGGTTCGGGGCGGTAGTTAAAGCGCCTGTGGGGTTGGAGGGAAACAACCGGGTAGGGTCGGTCTCAGCTGCGGTTGCGTCACCCGCTCGTCCAGTCGGGGTTGCGACCCCGGCCATTTCGCCTGCTGCAGCCGTGGCTGCGGCTGCAACCGCTGCTGTGGCAGCATCCCTAACCCCCGAGCAGGATGAGAAAGCACGTGCGCTTATCTGCAGCTCAGTTGACCCAAACAAATACAGGGCTTTGTGCAACAGGCACGAGTCAGCCAGGGCTCTATGGCAAGCCTTGCATAGCATACACACCTCAGCCCAGCACTCTTGCACTGACTGACCTGACTGCATGCTCTGCCTGCCAGCCTGAATGATAAGCTGCTGACGGCTGGCATGCACCTGTTGGGTGTGCATGCTACGCAAAGCTTGCCATAGAGCCCTGGCTGACTCGTGCTTGTTGCACAAAGCCCTGTATATTTGCTTGGGTCAACTGAGCTGCAGATAAGCGCATGTGCTTTCTCATCCTGCTCGGGGGTAATGGATGCTGCCACAGCAGCGGTTGCAGCCGCAGCCACGGCTGCAGCTGGCGAAATGGCCGGGGTCGCAACGAAACGACACACTACGGTCGAGGCTGGGTCGAGAGTTGCGGTTAAGGTCGAGGCGCAGCCGAGACGTTTATGCAACTCGAGATCTAGCCAAGACGGTTATTTGGACGTGAACAGCGTAGGCCGATACTATACATCCCATCCTTCTATTACCTACCTTGTATTCCCAATCACACAGAGGCCTGCCCGAAGCATGCGACATGCCTAGATGCCTGTTTGCCTACATGCCTACCCCTAGCATGCAAGCAACACAGTTGTAGGTGCGTTTACCGCGGCTGTGAGCTGGCAGCAGACCCCCGCACCGCACCCTGCATGCTCCTACCATGCATAGCAGCAAGCAACACAGCATTGGTCCGTATTGTATGCCCCGCTGCAACAAAGGCTACCCATCTCCAACCTGGCAGCTAACCTAGGCCTTGTGGCATGCATTGAATGCCACTCACCTGCCCGCATAGACAGAGAAGCCGCCCGTGTAGCCAAACACGTTGAGCACTGTAGGGCCAGAGGGAAAGGCTGCACAGGGCCGGCATAGGCTGCCCAGCAACGCCCTGTTGTCGCGCTGGTCTAGGAAGAAGCCGGTCTTCTGACCAGCCACCACATCCACCTGCATTGGGGGTAACCAAACCAAGTGCCAGGTGTTGGGGGGTAGCCTGATTGGGATATGGTGCAGGGCCAGGGTGTGCGGTGATGAGTCATGGTGGCTGAGGGGAGGAGGGGGCGGAAAGGAGGAGGGGCGGAGGGGCGGAGGGGCGAAGGGGCTGAGGAACGGAGGGGCGGAGGGGGTTATCAGCACCTGCAGGTGGCACAGTGCCAGCAGGCAACAACCACCAATGACACCCTACCTACCTCAGCCATGCCAGCACAGCCCTCACCTGGAAGCTGAATCCATTCTCCACAAAGACCAATGGCCGACCCCCTGCTAAGGGACTGCCAGCCAGAAGCCGGCCCCTGCCCTGGGTGCTGCCAGAGGCATGCTTCAGGTACACTGAGGTCAGGCCAGTGGGGCTCAGGCGGCCCAGCAGCCAGTCCGCTATGACCTGCAGGGTGGAGGCGAGGATGCAGGGTGGGTGTCAGTGCTACCTAGCAGTACCCTCGTGATGGGTCAGCAAACCATCACCCTCAACTACCAATCCACCGATGACTAACACCAGCACCACCAACAACACCATCACCATCACCATCACCATTACATGTCAGTGCTCTCTGGATGGTCAAACCATTACCATAAAGCATCAGGCATGAACCAGCAACTCACCCATCGCCATTACCAACATCTGCCAGTGCCGCCATACTGGGTGATCAGACCATTGCTGTCAGAAGCTCATCAGTGGCAGTCAGTGCTTACAGGCAGGGGCAGCTGGTGTAAGAGCAGGAAGCAGGGATCAGGGAGGTAAAGGAGGCAGGCTGGGAGCGTGATCCATTGTCATGTGATCCTTCTGATGGATTAAGTAGTGGATGGTGTGGTAGCTACTTGGCCTTGCCAATCAGCGACCTGGGCATGGAAATGAGCGACAAGCTCCATGGCAGCATGCACATAAAGAGGTGCACACAACTCAACCATTATCTGCCTCATGCCGCCACAAGCCATAGTGGGCAATGGAGGGTGGCCTGGTGTGGCGGCAGGGTCAGGGTCAGGCTCCGTGGGGTATTGGTTGTGTGGTGAACATCATGTCATGCAAGAGGTCATGTCACCTATCCGGTCGGGTCGGGTCGGGTCGGGTCGGGTCGGGTCGGGTCGGGTCGGGTCCATTACCAGCCACCCACCTGCTCGTTGTAGAAGCCTTGCGGCCCCGCTCCGTCCAGCTTCACAACCGCCACGTTGGCATACACGTCACACACCAGCCCAGGCAAGCCATCGCCTTCCCCGTTGATCAGTCTGCACCTCAGCAGCCCAGGTTCGCTCCAACAGGTGGGGAGCCACACAAGGCTGATGGTGGGTTTGGTGTTGGGGAGCCCCACCTGTAGCCGTTGGTGATGGAGGGGTCTGGGAACAAGCGCTGGCGGAGCAGCAGGCAGCGCTCTAAGCGTCCAGCCACAAGGGAGTCGTCCAGGCGCTCCTTCAAGGTGGCCTGGCCGGCACAGGGTAGAGGGAGGCAGGGCGGGGCGTGGAGTCCAGAGGGATGATGCATGGTATGCGAGGCAAGGCCGGCGGAGCTTCAGTCAAGCAGGCAGGAGCTTGGCAGGCAGGAGCTCAGCGGGCATGCGCTCACCAGGGAGCGGTAGGCCAGGCTGGCAGCGGGGTCCAGGAACCCCTTGGACAAGATATCCCCTTTCTTGTTCTTCACAAGCGCTAGGCTGCCGGGCCTGGCGTTGGGGATGGCCTGGAAGGCGTCTGCAAACAGCCAGGGGTGTCCGCTGCGCAGGGTGCGTGACAAGTCCTGCAAACATGCAAGCATGGAGATGCGTGGAGATGGGTAGCGCTGGCTGTAACATGATGTGATGGAGTGCATGAGTGGATGCATGGTAGTCAGCCCATGGTAGATAACGTTGTTGTGACATGGTGTGACATGATTGTGACATGATGGGGGGAAGGCTAGTGCCCACTGGTAGTGACTGGTAGTGGCTGGCAGGGAGTGTAGGAGCAGAGTGGTTGCGTGTTGAGGTGTGTTGAGGTGTTGTTATGCGCAATGTTGTAATCAGGCAGAGAGAGCCTGGCAAGTGGGTACTAGGCAAACCAGCTGGTGACATTGGGAGCAGTCCAGGTGAGGTGGTGCTGCGTCGTACGAGGGAGAGAGATTACCTTGGCCAGGGTCAGATGCACCGGCTTGTCGTTCAGTGGGCGGATGAAAGCTGGACAGGTCGTGGTGTTGCCAGCTAGCTTTCCATTCAGCAGGGCCATCCGCACGGCCACTGCACCACGCCGCCGCAGCTCCGCAGTTAGTCTTTGGTCAAACTAACAAAACGAAGCGGCGGAAATGCCGCAGGCTGCGGTGCCCAGGGTCTGCACGCTGCGGCGCTCGCTTAGCAATGCTGCTTCAGCGGCGGCTCAGTCACGGTCTGGCCTCCCCATCTCCTCGATGCATCAATACGCAGTCACGTGAGCCATTGAGGCCAAGTTCACGGCGCCGCAAAAACACGGTACAATTCTATAGCGTTTATGGTGGCCTTCCCAAGCCAAGACTCCTTCGTGATGGTGTTGTCGTTGCTTCGCCAGGTCCTAGCATCTAGTGCAGGTGATGCCAGTGGAGGTTCAAACAGTGGGGATGCACCGCAAGCAGTGAGTTGCCTGATGGCCTGAATAAGTAAAGTCACAACAGAGCCATTGAGTCATCATAGCAAGCTTCAAGAGCAGCAGCAGTGGCGGCAGCAGCAGTGGCAGCAGCAACAACAGGGCCAGCAGCGGCAGCAGCAGCGGGTGGGGCAGCAGCAGCAGCAGCAGCAGCAGCAGCAGCAGCGGCGTGTAACCCTATCAGTTACTCATGTCATGTTGCAAGAGGGTGATGCCACACCCATGCTGGCCTTTCCACTCCTCCGCTCCCCTCCCCACTAGTTTGACCCCACCCACTCGTTTGGCCTCACTGCTGCCACACCACCCTTTCCCCATCACCCCTCCACTAACCCCCCCCCCCCCCCTCCCTTCCCCTCCCCGCCCCCGCTCCTCACTCCCGCCCTGCTCAATCCTATGCTGTCCTATGCTCAATCCCTGCTGTTGCCTGCCAAACCTTCACCCTGCCCCTTGCCCTTGCCCCTCCACCCCCACGTGCTCACCCGACACATCTTTGACCCTGCTCCCGACCTTGGCCCCCCTGCTGCTCTCCCTGCCCCTGCCCCTGCCCCTGCCCCTGCCCCTGCCCCTGCCCCTGCCCCTGCCCCTGCCCCTGCCCCTGCCCCTGCCCCTGCCCCTGCCCCTGCCCCTGCCCCTGCCCCTGCCCCTGCCCCTGCCCCTGCCCCTGCCCCTGCCCCTGCCCCTGCCCCTGCCCCTGCCCCTGCCCCTGCCCCTGCCCCTGCCCCTGCCCCTGCCCCTGCCCCTGCCCCTGCCCCTGCCCCTGCCCCTGCCCCTGCCCCTGCCCCTGCCCCTGCCCCTGCCCCTGCCCCTGCCCCTGCCCCTGCCCCTGCCCCTGCCCTTGGCCCTGGCCCTGGCCCTGGCCCTGGCCCTGGCCCTGGCCCTGCCCCTGCCCCTGCCCCTGCCCCTGCCCCTGCCCCTGCCCCTGCCCCTGCCCCTGCCCCTGCCCCTGCCGTTGGCCCTGCCCCTGCCCCTGCCCCTGCCCCTGCCCCTGCCCCTGCCCCTGCCCCTGCCCCTGCCCCTGCCCCTGCCCCTGCCCCTGCCCCTGCCCCTGCCCCTGCCCCTGCCCCTGCCCCTGCCGTTGGCCCTGCCCCTGCCCCTGCCCCTGCCCCTGCCCCTGCCCCTGCCCCTGCCCCTGCCCCTGCCCCTGCCCCTGCCCTTGCCGTTGGCCCTGCCCCTGCCCCTGCCCCTGCCCCTGCCCCTGCCCCTGCCCCTGCCCCTGCCCCTGCCCCTGCCCCTGCCCCTGCCCCTGCCCCTGCCCCTGCCCCTGCCCCTGCCCCTGCCCCTGCCGTTGGCCCTGCCGTTGCCCCTGCCCCTGCCCCTGCCCCTGCCCCTGCCCCTGCCCCTGCCCCTGCCCCTGCCCCTGCCCCTGCCCCTGCCCCTGCCCCTGCCCCTGCCCCTGCCCCTGCCCCTGCCCCTGCCCTGCCCCTGCCGTTGGCCCTGCCCCTGCCCCTGCCCCTGCCCCTGCCCCTGCCCCTGCCCCTGCCCCTGCCCCTGCCCCTGCCCCTGCCCCTGCCCCTGCCCCTGCCCCTGCCCCTGCCCCTGCCCCTGCCCCTGCCCCTGCCCCTGCCCCTGCCGTGGCCCTGCCCCTGCCCCTGCCCCTGCCCCTGCCCCTGCCCCTGCCCCTGCCCCTGCCCCTGCCCCTGCCCCTGCCCCTGTCCCTGCCCCTGCCCCTGCCCCTGCCCCTGCCCCTGCCCCTGCCCCTGCCCCTGCCCCTGCCCCTGCCCCTGCCCCTGCCCCTGCCGTTGGCCCTGCCCCTGCCCCTGCCCCTGCCCCTGCCCCTGCCCCTGCCCCTGCCCCTGCCCCTGCCCCTGCCCCTGCCCCTGCCCCTGCCCCTGCCCCTGCCCCTGCCCCTGCCGTTGCCCCTGCCCCTGCCCCTGCCCCTGCCCCTGCCCCTGCCCCTGCCCCTGCCCCTGCCCCTGCCCCTGCCCCTGCCCCTGCCCCTGCCCCTGCCCCTGCCCCTGCCGTTGGCCCTGCCCCTGCCCCTGCCCCTGCCCCTGCCCCTGCCCCTGCCCCTGCCCCTGCCCCTGCCCCTGCCTCTGCCCCTGCCCCTGCCCCTGCCCCTGCCCCTGCCCCTGCCCCTGCCGTGCCCTGGCCCTGCCCCTGCCCCTGCCCCTGCCCCTGCCCCTGCCCCTGCCCCTGCCCCTGCCCCTGCCCCTGCCCCTGCCCTTGGCCCTGCCCCTGCCCCTGCCCCTGCCCCTGCCCCTGCCCCTGCCCCTGCCCCTGCCCCTGCCCCTGCCCCTGCCCCTGCCCCTGCCCCTGCCCCTGCCCCTGCCGTTGGCCCTGCCCCTGCCCCTGCCCCTGCCCCTGCCCCTGCCCCTGCCCCTGCCCCTGCCCCTGCCCCTGCCCCTGCCCCTGCCCCTGCCCCTGCCCCTGCCCCTGCCCCTGCCCCTGCCCCTGCCCCTGCCGTTGGCCCTGCCCCTGCCCCTGCCCCTGCCCCTGCCCCTGCCTCTGCCCCTGCCCCTGCCCCTGCCCCTGCCCCTGCCCCTGCCCCTGCCCCTGCCCCTGCCCCTGCCCCTGCCCCTGCCGTTGGCCCTGCCCCTGCCCCTGCCCCTGCCCCTGCCCCTGCCCCTGCCCCTGCCCCTGCCCCTGCCCCTGCCCCTGCCCCTGCCCCTGCCCCTGCCCCTGCCCCTGCCCCTGCCCCTGCCGTTGGCCCTGCCCCTGCCCCTGCCCCTGCCCCTGCCCCTGCCCCTGCCCCTGCCGTTGGCCCTGCCCCTGCCCCTGCCCCTGCCCCTGCCCCTGCCCCTGCCCCTGCCCCTGCCCCTGCCGTTGGCCCTGCCCCTGCCCCTGCCCCTGCCCCTGCCCCTGCCCCTGCCCCTGCCGTTGGCCCTGCCCCTGCCCCTGCCCCTGCCCCTGCCGTTGGCCCTGCCCCTGCCCCTGCCCCTGCCCCTGCCCCTGCCCCTGCCGTTGGCCCTGCCCCTGCCCCTGCCCCTGCCGTTGGCCCTGCCCCTGCCCCTGCCCCTGCCCCTGCCGTTGGCCCTGCCCCTGCCCCTGCCCCTGCCCCTGCCCCTGCCCCTGCCCCTGCCCCTGCCCCTGCCCCTGCCCCTGCCCCTGCCCCTGCCCCTGCCCCTGCCCCTGCCCCTGCCCCTGCCCCTGCCCCTGCCCCTGCCCCTGCCCCTGCCGTTGGCCCTGCCCCTGCCCCTGCCCCTGCCCCTGCCCCTGCCCCTGCCCCTGCCCCTGCCCCTGCCCCTGCCCCTGCCCCTGCCCCTGCCCCTGCCCCTGCCGTTGGCCCTGCCCCTGCCCCTGCCCCTGCCCCTGCCCCTGCCCCTGCCGTTGGCCCTGCCCCTGCCCCTGCCCCTGCCCCTGCCCCTGCCCCTGCCCCTGCCCCTGCCCCTGCCCCTGCCGTTGGCCCTGCCCCTGCCCCTGCCCCTGCCCCTGCCCCTGCCCCTGCCCCTGCCGTTGGCCCTGCCCCTGCCCCTGCCCCTGCCCCTGCCCCTGCCCCTGCCGTTGGCCCTGCCCCTGCCCCTGCCCCTGCCCCTGCCCCTGCCCCTGCCCCTGCCGTTGGCCCTGCCCCTGCCCCTGCCCCTGCCCCTGCCGTTGGCCCTGCCCCTGCCCCTGCCCCTGCCCCTGCCCCTGCCGTTGGCCCTGCCCCTGCCCCTGCCCCTGCCGTTGGCCCTGCCCCTGCCCCTGCCCCTGCCCCTGCCGTTGGCCCTGCCCCTGCCCCTGCCCCTGCCCCTGCCCCTGCCCCTGCCCCTGCCCCTGCCCCTGCCCCTGCCCCTGCCCCTGCCCCTGCCCCTGCCCCTGCCCCTGCCCCTGCCCCTGCCCCTGCCCCTGCCCCTGCCCCTGCCCCTGCCCCTGCCCCTGCCCCTGCCGTTGGCCCTGCCCCTGCCCCTGCCCCTGCCCCTGCCCCTGCCCCTGCCCCTGCCCCTGCCCCTGCCCCTGCCCCTGCCCCTGCCCCTGCCCCTGCCGTTGGCCCTGCCCCTGCCCCTGCCCCTGCCCCTGCCCCTGCCTCTGCCCCTGCCCCTGCCCCTGCCCCTGCCCCTGCCGTTGGCCCTGCCCCTGCCCCTGCCCCTGCCCCTGCCGTTGGCCCTGCCCCTGCCCCTGCCCCTGCCCCTGCCCCTGCCCCTGCCCCTGCCCCTGCCCCTGCCCCTGCCCCTGCCCCTGCCGTTGGCCCTGCCCCTGCCCCTGCCCCTGCCCCTGCCCCTGCCCCTGCCCCTGCCCCTGCCCCTGCCCCTGCCCCTGCCCCTGCCCCTGCCCCTGCCCCTGCCCCTGCCCCTGCCCCTGCCCCTGCCCCTGCCCCTGCCGTTGGCCCTGCCCCTGCCCCTGCCCCTGCCCCTGCCCCTGCCCCTGCCCCTGCCGTTGGCCCTGCCCCTGCCCCTGCCCCTGCCGTTGGCCCTGCCCCTGCCCCTGCCCCTGCCCCTGCCGTTGGCCCTGCCCCTGCCCCTGCCCCTGCCCCTGCCCCTGCCCCTGCCCCTGCCCCTGCCCCTGCCCCTGCCCCTGCCCCTGCCCCTGCCCCTGCCCCTGCCCCTGCCCCTGCCGTTGGCCCTGCCCCTGCCCCTGCCCCTGCCCCTGCCCCTGCCGTTGGCCCTGGCCCTGCCCCTGCCCCTGCCCCTGCCCCTGCCCCTGCCCCTGCCCCTGCCCCTGCCCCTGCCCCTGCCCCTGCCCCTGCCGTTGGCCCTGCCCCTGCCCCTGCCCCTGCCCCTGCCCCTGCCCCTGCCCCTGCCCCTGCCCCTGCCCCTGCCCCTGCCCCTGCCCCTGCCCCTGCCCCTGCCCCTGCCCCTGCCCCTGCCCCTGCCCCTGCCGTTGCCCCTGCCGTTGCCCCTGCCCCTGCCCCTGCCCCTGCCCCTGCCCCTGCCCCTGCCCCTGCCCCTGCCCCTGCCCCTGCCCCTGCCCTGCCCCTGCCGTTGGCCCTGCCCCTGCCCCTGCCCCTGCCCCTGCCCCTGCCCCTGCCCCTGCCCCTGCCCCTGCCCCTGCCCCTGCCCCTGCCCCTGCCCCTGCCCCTGCCCCTGCCCCTGCCCCTGCCCCTGCCCCTGCCGTTGGCCCTGCCCCTGCCCCTGCCCCTGCCCCTGCCCCTGCCCCTGCCCCTGCCCCTGCCCCTGCCCCTGCCCCTGCCCCTGCCCCTGTCCCTGCCCCTGCCCCTGCCCCTGCCCCTGCCCCTGCCCCTGCCCCTGCCCCTGCCCCTGCCCCTGCCCCTGCCCCTGCCCCTGCCCCTGCCCCTGCCCCTGCCCCTGCCCCTGCCCCTGCCCCTGCCCCTGCCGTTGGCCCTGCCCCTGCCCCTGCCCCTGCCCCTGCCCCTGCCCCTGCCCCTGCCCCTGCCCCTGCCCCTGCCCCTGCCCCTGCCGTTGGCCCTGCCCCTGCCCCTGCCCCTGCCCCTGCCCCTGCCCCTGCCCCTGCCCCTGCCCCTGCCCCTGCCCCTGCCCCTGCCCCTGCCCCTGCCGTTGGCCCTGCCCCTGCCCCTGCCCCTGCCCCTGCCCCTGCCCCTGCCCCTGCCCCTGCCCCTGCCCCTGCCCCTGCCCCTGCCGTTGGCCCTGCCCCTGCCCCTGCCCCTGCCCCTGCCCCTGCCCCTGCCCCTGCCCCTGCCCCTGCTCCTGCCGTTGGCCCTGCCCCTGCCCCTGCCCCTGCCCCTGCCCCTGCCCCTGCCCCTGCCCCTGCCGTTGGCCCTGCCCCTGCCCCTGCCCCTGCCCCTGCCCCTGCCCCTGCCCCTGCCCCTGCCCCTGCCCCTGCCCCTGCCCCTGCCCCTGCCCCTGCCCCTGCCGTTGGCCCTGCCCCTGCCCCTGCCCCTGCCCCTGCCCCTGCCCCTGCCCCTGCCCCTGCCCCTGCCCCTGCCCCTGCCCCTGCCCCTGCCCCTGCCCCTGCCCCTGCCCCTGCCCCTGCCCCTGCCCCTGCCCCTGCCCCTGCCCCTGCCCCTGCCCCTGCCCCTGCCCCTGCCCCTGCCCCTGCCCCTGCCCCTGCCCCTGCCCCTGCCCCTGCCGTTGGCCCTGCCCCTGCCCCTGCCCCTGCCCCTGCCCCTGCCCCTGCCCCTGCCCCTGCCGTTGGCCCTGCCCCTGCCCCTGCCCCTGCCCCTGCCCCTGCCCCTGCCCCTGCCCCTGCCCCTGCCCCTGCCCCTGCCCCTGCCCCTGCCCCTGCCCCTGCCGTTGGCCCTGCCCCTGCCCCTGCCCCTGCCCCTGCCCCTGCCCCTGCCCCTGCCCCTGCCCCTGCCCCTGCCCCTGCCCCTGCCGTTGGCCCTGCCCCTGCCCCTGCCCCTGCCCCTGCCCCTGCCCCTGCCCCTGCCCCTGCCCCTGCCCCTGCCCCTGCCCCTGCCCCTGCCCACCCCCCTCAGGCTCCCTACATACCTCTGTGTCCTGAGGGTATGTGGCCCTGAGGTCACTGAGGTCCCTGAGTCTGTGTCAGGAGTCTACCACAGGGACACAGACTCCCTGAGGTGCCTGAGTCAGGTCCCTGAGTGGTAGGTCTGTGTCCCTGATGCCCCTGAGGACCCCCTGAGGACCCCCTCACGACTCCCTGCTGCTCTCCCTGCCCCTGCCCTTACTCCAGGTGGCCCTCACCCGCTCCTTTCCCAGCGTGGAGTATACTTTTGTGCTGGCCGGCTTTCTGAAGATCCTGACCATAGGCGGCCTGGCCAACACCGCCCCTGTGGACACCGTGAGGACACTGGCTGGTGAGCAGGAGGGGAGGGCAGGGGGTGAAGCAGCAGGGCAGGGGCAGCAGGGCAGCAGCTGGGCAGGGGCGGCAGGAGAGGACCAGCAGGAGCAGGGGCAGGGGGTGAGGCAGCGGGGCAGGGGTGGCAGGGGCAGGGCAGCAGCGGGGCAGGGGCGGCAGGGGCGGCAGGGTATGACTAGCAGGGGCAGGGGCAGGGGAGCAGGGTCAACAGGTCGATGAGACGGGGATGGGTGAGTGGGTTGCCTAGCAGGGATGTGCAGCAGGTCTCTATACTCATATCCATGGTGTGATGGCTGGAGGGAAACCACCCGTGCTCAGGCCCTCCCTCTGCAGCACAGAGGCCGACACCCTGTCGGCTGCCAACCTGGCAACAGCAAAATATGTCACAGTTATTTGTGTGAGATCTTGCTGCTGCAGCAGCACGTTGGTGGTGTGTGCTGCATGGCCTGCATGACGGCTGAGTGCAGGTCAAATGGCGCCCTGGTTCATGGTCCCAGTCAGCTTAGGTGGGTGAGAGGACGGGGCGGGGCTGAGTCTAGGGGCTGCTTTGGGTGTGGGGTCAGGGTGATGGTGAGGATGAGGGTGGGGTGAGGTGTAAGGTCTGGGTGAGGGTAAGGATAAGGGTGGGGTGAGGTGTAAGGTCTGGGTGAGGGTAAGGATGAGGGTGGACGCGGGAAGCTCCTGGAAGCTTTAGGTTGCAGGCAAGGGTGAAAGCCCGGGTAGATGAGAAGGGCAGTGGCAGCAGGGAGACTGAGGAAGTACCCAGTCTGCATTGGAAGGATTCGGTCAGGAACAGGCGAGGATTAAGATTTAGCTTGCTGGGGCTGCCAGCTGTAATTGAGTTTGACAAACATGGGATGGGAAATACATGGGATGGGAACTACTTAAAGCAAAACGACACGACAAACATAGAATTTATTCTGCTTTGTAACCAGCCCTCCTTGCTTCAGGGTCTGGCTCCTTGCTGCCGGGCCCTGAGGCCAGCAGCCATTTCTGCAGTCATGCATCAGGCTTTGGGGCAGTGGTGCGAGGAATCGAACCTCACACCTCAACACAGGGCCCTTGCCCCTTGTGCATGTGCAGTGATGTGTCTGATTGCCAAGCTGGTGGTGGACAATGGCTTGCAAGAAAGGTGAGGCTGATGGGAGTTTGGGTGTGACGGTTGGGTGTGACAAGTAGTCAGTTGGTTGGCTGGTGACAAGTGGGCTGATGATGGTGGTTGTGATGGTAGTGGTGGTGGTGGTGGTGATGGTAGTGGTGGTGGTGGTGGTGGTGGTGGTGGTGGTGGTGGTGGTAGTGGTGATGGTGGTGGTGGTGGTGGTGGTGGTGGTGGTGATGGTAGTGGTGGTGGTGGTGGTGGTGGTGGTGATGGTGGTGGTGGTGGTGGTGGTGGTGATGGTGGTGGTGGTGGTGGTGGTGGTGATGGTGGTGGAGATGGTAGTGGTGGTGGTGGTGGTGGTGGTGGTGGTGGTAGTGGTGATGGTGGTGGTGGTGGTGGTGGTGGTGGTAGTGGTGATGGGCCAAGTCGGTGAGGAGAGGAGAGGAAGAGGGGAAATGCATGACTAGAACCGTAGTGTAGCTTGGTGGGTTGGTGTGGAGGGGGGTGAGAGGGGGAGTGCCTTCAGTGCACAGGAGGACGATATGAGTTTCTGACCCAGGCAGCAGCATATGCTCAGTGCTTCAGGGCACCCTGGCTCAGTGCCTCAGGGCTCCCTCTGTTGTGTCCCCCAGCTGTTGTGGCCATCTGGCACCTGCTTCTGTGAGCTAAGCCGCTTGGCTTGCCACTACTGCTGCCGCTGCTGCTTGCATGTGCAGCAAGCGTTTCATGGCTGCGCTGTTGGCCTTCCTGGTCTTCATGTACTTTGGCTTGTACCGCTTGTTTTACAAGTGAGTCACAGGCTGCACAGACGGGGAGGGTGGCTGGGCAGGTGTGGGGGAGGCGGCGTGGGTGCATGGAGAAGAGGAGGAAGGCAATCCCAGGATCAGGGGTGGGAGGGGCCGCTGGAGAGAAGTCGGGGGGCATGGGGGGTTGTAAAGTCAAAGGGCTGGTGGACAGGTCGGCTCAAAGTACAGATAAATTAGGAGGTAATTAGATGCGAGAAATGTGTGGTTGATTAGGAGGTACATATATGTGAGAAATGCGTGGTAGATAAGGAGGTAAGTAGATGTGCGTGTAAGGGATTGGAGATGTGAGGTGGCGGCAAAGGTGGTCGAGACGATAGTAAAGGGAGATGAGTACTATTGCATAAAGAGGTGGGACGAGGACGAAAGGAGGTGAGACGGGAGCAAAGGGAGTCTTTCTAGTCCTAAAGATATTGCGCTCGTGGGCTTGCGCAGGATGGACGTGGTTGCAGAGCTGCCGATGCGCGCCAAGCCCAACATGTCAGGCCCGATGGCAAAGCTGCGAGCGCAGCTCGGCGATCGTGAGATCGGTGCTCCGCCCGGCGTGGGCGTGTTACAAACAGGAGACTCTCGAAGCTACGTCACGAAAGGAAAGAAAGGGTACGGCGCGGTGGACGACTTCGCATATTACGAGGGTCGCTACGCCAGCGATGTTGCAGCTGAGGCGTTGCTGACACGGGAAGAGCGGCTGGCGAAACAGGCTGGAGGCGCAACTCCCGGAGAAGAGGCGGAGGCGACCGGCGAGTTTTGGTCGAGGCCGGGGACGAAGGTAGCCCGGCGGCGAGTGAAGCCTGTGCGGCTGCATGGCCCTCTGACAGAAGATGCTACGGAGCAATGATGACCCTGCCCACGGTGGCCTGTAGGGGGTTTACGTGACTAATATGGCCTTGACCGCGCATGGCCTAGCTACGACGACGGCAAATTGGGGTACATTAATGCAATCCCGACTGCGACAATGAGCGAAAAAGCGATCACAAACTGTACGAGGATGTTGCAGAGGATGTTGCAGGTGGTCATGATTTGATCATGCTACTTTGGATTCATGTGACATGCGCAATGTCGCCTCTAAGTGCATGCATGCTCATGTGTCAACACAGCACCCAAGTCCTCTGCTTTCAGAAGATAAGAGCGGTCAAACAACCTTACATCATGAAGACCACACATTTACATTTCGGTTCCACCTCCTCTTAGTTCGACGTTAGCGGTGTTCCCACATCGCTCGGACGACTCAACTGACCAAAGTTACTTCGTATGGCCAATGGCTGATTCCAACTTGTCTTGTTTCAACGTTGGCGGTGTTCCCACAAAGCATGGACAATTCAACTGACCAAAGTCACGGCTGGGTCGGCGCCACTTCGTATGACCGTCGACTGCCGGTTCGTCCGCCCGCATCCAATGCTGGCTGATCGGCGCGTAATGACGCGCTACGTGTTCCATAGGAAACTGTCAGGCAGGTGGCTGCTGTGCCGACCGCCGCTCGCTGCAGGTGCTGAACACGCGGGAGTGCACACTCCAGTGCGGAGGAAGGTAGCGCGGACGCATGGATTCAAGAAAATGGCGGCGCCAGTCCCGGACAAAACCCTCCAACGCCGCGTCGTCGCGCAACGCAGCGGCCACCTTCTCGGCATGCGATACCCTGCGGGTCAGGCGCGATGGAAACAGGTCAATTAGATGAAGATGCCCAGGACAGCCTTCCACCTCCTATCCAAACCTTCCCTAGACTACACGTGCACGCTACAAAGCCCCGGTTGCATTCATTTTCATGCATGTGGTGGCACTTACCATGTGGGGTTGACCATGCGAGGCTGCAGCTGCGCAGCTTGTAGCAAGCAGGCGTGGCTGACATCCTCGGGTGCCACTCCCAAGCCATTGGCCACTAGTTGCAGCAGCTGCTGCCGCCGCTGCTGTGGTATGGTCCCCTGAGCGCATACATGCCATTAATACGGCCCCCCGCCAAAGCCCATGACTTCCTGCTTTTCAGGTCATCATGCGCTTCGTCCCTCTTATGCTGAGGAGCGGGTCATCCATTCCCCCTACCCCTGATGTTGGAGAGAAGAAAGGGGAAGAGGAGAGGGGAGGGGAGAAAGGGAGGCCAACACAACAGGATAAACTGTCACAAGAGTGGGATGCCCCTAATCCCCTTGCGGCCCTCGTCCCTGCCTGGGCTGTTGTGATGGTTGTCACAGCAGGCTTACCCCTCTACCCCTCTACCGCTCAGGCTTACCTGGCTACATATGCTACCTGTTGGAGCTGCCTAGTGTGTCTTCCTGCTTACTCATACGCAGGGCTTACCTGTTTCAGCAGGGCTGTGGCGGCGCTGCGAACTGTGCTGCGGCTTGCATCCTGGAGCATGCGCTGAGACTCATCACGGAGGGGAGCGTCATAGTGTGACCCCAGGTGCACCATTCGCTGGTGGTCACACTTGCTGCATTCCTGAAAACAGGGTCAGCGATGAGGGGTGGCAAGCTGGGCGGGGTGGGTGGAAACATGAGGCATATAGGAAGGTGGTGGTGGTGATCAGGGTGAGGGATAGGGCCAGGGCCAGGGCCAGGGCCAGGGCCAGGGCCAGGGCCAGGGCCAGGGCCAGGGTGAGGGTGAGGGTGAGGGTGAGGGTGAGGTCGGTTGACTATTGACCACACCCCACACAGGGAGGTGGCTTGCATGCAGTCATCACCCATGCACACCATGCGACCAATGAATGAGGAGACAGAGCGGTGAAAGAAACCCTGGGCCAAGCACCTGGTGGCAGCGAAGGCAGAGGAGCACGATGTCATGGCTGAGGTGTGACTTGTAGCGCAGGGGAAAGTAGCGGCGGTAGCAATGGGGCACAATGCTGTGCCGCACATGCCCAGGGCCAGGGGCAGGAGGCCGTGAAGGGGCTGAGGGGCTCGGGGCGGGATGCTGGCTCTGGAGCTTCCTTGGCCTGCTGCTTCCTTGGCCGCTGCCACTGTCACTGCCACCATCACCATTCTCGAGGCTGCCACTACCTCCATGCGTACGGCTGTAGTCTTGCCCCTGCCCCTGCCCCAGCCCCAGCCCCGGCCTCTGCCCTGCAGCTCTGATGTTGCCTTCTTCAAGGTCCGCGCCCGCTTCAGCAGCCAGGGCACCGCCTGCTGGGGTGCAGTCCTCCTGGCTCCTCACGCCACACACCACACACTGGTTCTCTTTATCCGACTGCAGCACAGTGCGTCACACACATCATCACACTATTGACACATTACACTTGACATGCTGCACCATTCAGGCAATCGATACTTCAGAGTGGTCCAGCTGGTACTGATACTGCAGCTCAATCACCACAGGCTTCAGCACAAGTGGCACTCAGGCCATCAATACTACAGAGTTGTCCAGATGGCCTTGATGCTGCAGCACACGTGGCCACTCACGATGTGTAAGCCTGCCAGGTCACATGCATTGGAGGTGGGAATGCAGTACAATGGTTGTGGCTTAGGCTGATGGGTGCGTGTCAATCTGGTGCTGCTTGGCCACTTTGCAGGTCTAGGCCTTGTCTGTGTGAGCAGAAGGCATCATGGTGCCACTCACGATGTAGTAGCTGTCATCGGCATGGCCGCGCCCCGCAGGCTCAAAGGCCAGCTGCAGGGTGAGCGGGTCCTCCTGCACCACCTGACCCAGCCCCCGTGCCGCATACCTGCACCACCACCCACCACGCACCACCATGCTCATGTCACCCTTTGGCTCTGTGTGACTGATGTATGACCAGGGTGTGACCTGGGTGGACTCAAGTGTGATTTGTAAGTGACTGTTAAATGTCAGCCCAGACACCTGTCTCCCCTGATCCTCCTCCCATGCAGTTTGGGCAGAACAAGCAGCGTGGAGAGAGCCATGACACATGAAGACCGTGTTTGCAACTTACCATGCAATTTTCTTGGCACTGCATGTGCACAGCGGCTGACCATCAGGAGCCTGTGCAGGGGCCAGCAAGCAGGGAAGGGTAAGCAGGCGATAGATGAACGAGCAGGCAAGCAGGCAGGCAGGCAGGCAGGCGGGCGGGCGGGACTGTGGTTCACCACCCGTGTCACACACAGGAGAGCATCGTATTCTCCCGCTCTCATCTAATTCTCCCGCTCACTCAACTGACCACTCAACTGACCACTCAACTGACCACTCAACGCTCACTTAACTGACTCTCACTCAACTGACCATATTTTTTCTTCCTCTCAAGTGCCAGTCATATACAGAGTCGACGGGAAAGGCAGCAGCAGCAGCGACAGCGCACAGTGCAGGCATGTGGGTGGGCAGGGCCCAGTGTGGCGGGTCAGGTCGCCTCCCACCAGGATGCGGCAGTTGTCGTACAGCTGTGTTTGCCGCACCGCACACCTCACCGGCCGTGCACTCGCTGCTGGCTCCCCCACCACCCCTGGAGCCATGCTGCTGCTGGGGCTGCTCTGCCGCTGCCGCCCCCTCCTGTGGCCTTGTCCCTCCAGGTCGCTTCTGCATGCTGCATGGCCTGCTAGCGAAGCTGGTTTCTGCCGGCTGTCCAGGAAAGGGGCCAAGAAGGCCCGGAAGGCTGGAGCAGGAAGGGCGCAGGGCACAGCAGCTGCAGCCAGGGCTGATGAAGGGGGTGAGACGGAATGCCTGGGAGGAGACGACTTTGCAGTGTCAGCAGCCTCAACCTCCCTTCCCATCTCTGCTTCCTCGTCAAAATAGCCCTCCGCCCGCTCATTGCCCCTCTCCTCCCTCTCCTCAGCTGCCCCTTGTCCCTTGGCTGCCTCTGTTGTCGGAGGTGGGGGTTGCTGGTGGAGGTGCAACTGCCACAGGGCCAGCAGCAGATGCCTCGACACCCAGGCATCAGTAGCTGCATACCTCAGTTGGGCCTGCAGCGCAACCACATGGGACGTGTAATCACACGCCTGCTTGTGGTGTGATGAGGTGTGATCAAGGTTTTTAAAATGTGTGTTGACACACCTGGCCAAGTGTGATAAAGGTGTAAACATTAAGCAAGCATGAGGGTGGGGAGGCAACCTGTCCCCTTCTTCCCCCCTCCCCCTCTCCCCTCTATCCCCTTGCACAATCCTTCAGCGCACTTGACCCTCCGGCCCTGAACCCTGAATGCTCCCCCTCAACCAGCCTGACTCTCAACCTTCAATGGGTTAGGGTGAGGGTGAGGGGTTACCCAGCCCTAACCCCTCACCCTCTCTCACCCTGACTGCACTCGACCTCATCCTCCCTGTCCAGTGCGCCTGCTCCCGATCCTCCTTGACGTGCTTACCCCAAGCTCTCTTCCCTGACCCTTCTCACCCTGACTCCACTTGACCTTCCCCTCCTGATCTACTGTGTCTGCACCCCACCCTGTTTGAACACACATGCACACCCTGCTGCCATCCTCCAGGTCCAGGTACTCGCCCTGCCTCTAGATGCGGTCCACGCCTGCCTGCAGCTTAGCCTGGCTCAGCTGAGCTGCCCTACTTGCCCTACTTGCCCTACTTGCCCTACTTGCCCTACTTGCCCTACTTGCCCTACTTGCCCTACTTGCCCTACTTGCCCTACTTGCCCTACTTGCCCTACTTGCCCTACTTGCCCTACTGGCCCTACTTGCCCTACTGGCCCTGCTGGCCCTGCTTGCCCCGCTGCCCCTGCTGGCCCTCACCTGGCTGAGCTGCGCTGCGCCCCAGTGGCTGCACTGCTGCTGCTTGTCCAGCACCACGCCCAGCAGCGCAGCAGCCAGTGAGGACAGGGACCCTCCTGCCCTCAGGGCCCAGGGGGCGACCTTGGCTGCCACTGCCCGCACATCCACACAGCCCTGTGGGTCAAGCGGTACAGCAGTACAGCAGTACGCCAGCTGGGCAATGCAGTACAATAAATCTGAGATGCGTGCAAGGCCTGCTTCACTCACTCTTGCAAGCACGCCAAAGTCGGTGTACAAACGCTGCACATCCACGCTGATGCCCACTCCAGCCTTGACCACATCCGGGTCTTGCAGCACTGCCACTAGCGCCTGAGGCAGCAGCTGCCCAGAAGGCAACCCTCCCCGCTCTGCCTGGGGCGGGCTGGGGTGGTTGGGGGTGGTGGTTGGAGGTGCGGTTGGGGTAGCTGAGGTTGAGGCACTACAAGCCTGGCCATGTCCTGAGGCAGCAGCACCTAGCCCATTGCCTGTCGGGCAGCCGGGTGAAGAGCTGGGTACAGGTAACCCTTGCACATGGCTGATGGTGGGTTTTGTATTTGTCTGGAGATCATGAAAGGTGGTCATGGAGGGGTGGCGCGTGCTGCCCCCCTCAGCTGGCAGCTGGTCTGGACCAGGAGCAGGGGATCCGCTGGTGCCGCCTGCTCCGTGGATGGGGGAGGAGGCGGCAGGGGGGAGGTGCAGCAGCAGGCAGCGATCAGCACCACACAGCTGAACGAGGGAGACAGGATGGTGTTGACCTGGGCTGCGCTCCGGCTCCCACTCGCAGTCCAGACCTAGCACAACAGGCGGGCAGCGGGCCCCTGCACCTCCCCCACCGCCCTCTGCTGCTTGCTGCTGCTGATTGAGCCGGGAGGGGGAGGGGGAGGGGGAGGGGGTGGTGTCTGGGTCGCCGTGTGCACTGGGCACACCCACCTGCCCACCCGCCCTCTCCCCTGCATTGGCTGTAGGTGGTGGTGCGGCCCCACCAGGGCTGTCTGCTGCCTGCTGGCTGGTGCCCAGTCGGGGCCAGCTACTCAGCAGCGCTTGCATTTCATGCACGGCTGCTTCTTCCGCTGCCTCTGAACTTTGCCCAGGCCATGGCAGGAGGCATGCGCGCAGTTGCCTGGCAGCTTCTGGGCGCAGGCAGCTGCCGGGAAGCTGCGGATGCCCTGGCGAGGGGGCATCCACCAGGACCTGGCCAGAAGCTGGCAGGTCACGGGGAGCTTGCATGGGGGGGGTGCATGGGGTAGGCAGCTGTCCGACATGGCTGGGGGCTTGCACGGCAGGCAACGGTACCATAAATTGTGTGACCGTGGCAAGCGTCATACTTGCTGAGGGGGCTGAGTCAAACTTTGAACATTCACTCATAGGCTTGCATGTGACCTCACTCCCAGCCCTAGCACGCCTCCAGGGCAGCTTCCTGAGTGTGACCCAGATGCCTGCTGCTGCTGCTGCTGCCACAGCCAGGCCAGCTGCTGCTGAGGACATGATATGGGCGAGCTGGCTGCCGGGGTAGGTGCGGGTGTGGCAGGCGTGCCGCTGAGCTGCAGTGCCTCAGCTGCCAGCAGCAGTGCCTGCGGAGTACGTCAGCAGCAGCAGCACCAAGCAGTGAGTGAGGTGTGGCATGACACTGACAGCCGCAGCACGGCACTGCAGCAGCATTGCATGTGTGAGTACATGTGTATGTTGAAGCCACGAAGTTTGTGCGCGCATGCAATGTAGCATCCTCAACAAAGGGGGATGCCAGAAGGTGGCCGGTACCTACTGCCAAGGCTGGGTACACCCCACCCATAACGTTGCACAGCATACGTTGCACGCATGCCACGTAACATCCTTGTCACAAATGCGCAAAAACAGATCAATAAAAAACATCAGCGTAAGCACAAAGCAACCTGTTCTCACAGCCAGCTGGCATGTCAGGTAACATGCGTCTATGTGTGTGTGTGTGTGTGTGCGTGTGCGTGTGTTGTGGCCAAGAAGCTGATGGATGCTGAAGGCACGTAACATCCCGGCATGTCAGCATGTCGGCATGACATGTCACTACAACACAGCAACACAGCAATGGCCCGCGGTGTTGTGGCTATAAAACAGCATGGGGCTCAGACACCACATCGCCCAGCTCGCTGCTGGTGGGCAGGACAGGGGGTGAGGCAAAGTAGGGCAGGGGGGTTAAGTCAGGGTCAGGCCAGGGTAGAGCCAAGGAAGGAGGTCTGCCCAGGCCTCAGCTGGTGTGTTCAGATACAACCCTGCAGTACCGATGTTCAGATGGAGGCTGGACCCAACGCCAGGCTGAGGGACAGAGGATGCAGCTGGACTGGTTGCAGAGCAAAGGGGTGCCAGAGGGGGGCTGGTACCTACTGTCAAGGCTGGGTAAATCCCCCTCACATTGTGACCTTAACAATTTTACAGCCCGCCCGTTCTCGGGAGTGGGGTGGAAGGTAGTAGGGCTGGTCAGGGCGATGCCTACCACCTCCAGGCTGGCCTTCCCACCCTGCCCTTCCTGCACCTCCCTTCCCCTCCCTGCCCGCCCTCCCCCTTTAACCTTTCCACGGCCCCTCCCCATTCCCTGTTACCCCAACCTCATGTGGACCCAGAACCCCTTGCCCTTCAAGAGCTGGGCCTGCATGAAGGTATGGATGCCAGGCGCTAACCTGGCAGAGGTGCTGGGAGCACGGCCTCAGCTGGTGGGGGTGGGGGGCCTCAGCTGCTTCAGCTCCACAAACATTTTTCCGCACACCTGCATGCAGAGGAACACCATGCACATGCGCAGCCAAGGTGCTTGTACTTCAGGACATTGCTGTATGCACTTCAGGACAGATCGTCAAGCAAAAAGATTCATGTGATGGTGAACATTAGGACACACACCATACCGTATTGCTGACCACCACCACCTTGTGAACAACTGGAGTGCAACTGTGCGTCTGAAGTGTTTGCAAGGGAAGATGTAGCTAGAGAGCTAAGAGCCGTGAAGGACTAGCGTGCGATCAGAAATTCAGAGCTGACCTAGCAAACCTAGGGAGAAGTAGGATTTTGTCGCACCTTGCACTTGCCTCCCGTCGCCATCTTCATGGCGCAAGCTTTGCACAGGGCAGGACAGCCGCAGGGCACGCATTTGTACTCAACGTCGCTGATGTGACATGCACGACACTCGCCCATTCCGAAGCCAACACAGCTGGTGTTGCGCGTAACACAGGCGATAGGTGGGTCGCCGGGGCATAGATAAAATCGATGCCCGTGAACTTGCAACGCAATGTGTGATCTGACTCAGTAGGCAGCATCAATGCCACGGACCCCGACAATCCATCAAGTCAACAGGGAGTAGGGTTTATGGCCTGATCCAAAGCGACGGCGGCCTCGTTGGAATGACAGTGCTTAGGCTATCCTGGCCAGCCTTCATTACCTGCTGTGCCTTTTCTTACATTGCATTATAATGGTATGGCACGGTTCAATGGCTACAGGATGGGCTGCGTCTCCGCAGCGGACTAGGGTAATCCATCAGGGCCCCACCGACTTGTCGCACCACTGCAGAGTCGGCAGCTGCTGCGCCCACATTTCAGGGGCCTCCCCGTGCTTGCACAGCAGCAGCAGAGCTCAATTCCCATGCATTCACATGGCAGCCATGAGCACTCTTACATACCCGCAGTCATTCAGATCCATGCTCGTGTAGCTGACACAGCACATCACCGTCAGCGTTCCTACACACATGCGCTCCTCAAGTTCGCCTGATGGCCAGCATGCTGCTAGATTAAGTCGCCTGATACTCAGCATGCTGGTATGCTGGATTGCCTGGTAGTTGGCATGCTGGTACTCTAGATTGCCTGGTGGCCAGCATGCTGGTAGCCAGGCGCCTGCTGGCCTTGTGGCCCTGCCTCTGCCGTGGTGCTGGTGACGTTCAACGCCCCGATGGCAGCAAAGCCTGCACTGGCATAGGCCTGAGCGGTAACCTTGCCAGGGTATGTGTTGCCATCATAATCCACAGGTGCCACTGGGCCCCCCTGCTGGTAGTAACCCTGTGGACCAGGGTGAGGCACTGGGGCGCCCTGGGCTGTGGGTGGGTAGCCGGCCTGCTGGTAGAAGCCACCCACCTGCGCAGCGTGTACAGGGAGAGGTTATAGTACACGTTGCACAGCCACAAGAGCAGCAGCAGAAATGACAGTGCGTTGTGGGGAGAGCGGCAGGCCACGCTGAGGCGCACGAGCTCACTACTAAATCAAGATGTGCTGTCACACATGGGGTCCTTGCTGTGACCATGCACGGGGTGGGTTGCTGGTCTTGGAGGTAAGCTGAAGGGACCATGCGCGTGACGGAAACCGTGTACGGTGTGTGCGTGTGTGATATCCGTACACCGTATCCATCAAGCATGTGATGCTCACCATCACCACCTGCTCAGTTCGAGCTGACAGTGACGTTATTCATGATACGATTCTATATCTTTGAACCCCATGAACCCTGAGAAATTCGAGGGTTGCTCGGGAAGCAACAGTGCAATCCCTGCATGTTGTGAGCCATCGATAGCTGGCTGCCCATGTGCTCAGTCGTCAGCTGGTTGCTCATGTGCTCATGTACCCTGTGCCTACGCCCTACATGCTTCTGCTTGCCTCGTGCACTTGGCTGAAGCTCAACACAGTTTAGGGTTGGGGTAAGGGGTGTGGGCAACATGCACTGGGCATCACCACTTGACATCTCTGACACGCAAGGCTACTGGTTTGGATGAGGTGTGCAGGGTGCTTCCTCACCTGCTGCTGGCGCTGCTGTTGCTGCTGCTGGTCATAGTCGTCATACTGGGCATATTCGTAGTCAGGGGGAGCCACTGGCGGGTCGGTGTTGTTTTTCAATGGCACATGCGCTGTGCCGGATTCAAAGGCTGCCATGTAGGGGTTAGCTGTGCTGGCATTATCTGCAACAGCAATGCCAACACATCGTTAACAGTAGCTCTGCCACGATACAAACAAGCGCCAGCAAGAATGAGATAGTGGGTGTGGGCAGCGATGTCTGTGCCAGCCTGGCTATCACAAAGATGCAAAGATGCACCCATTAAGCAAACGCCATGGCCGTGGGGAAGCAGGCGGCCACTCCAAGATGCTCAACCCACACGCCCTGGTATTTGCAACAGTGCCGCATCCTCACTATAATTGTGCGTGCTGAATGATGGATGCTGTGCTGCAGTGTGCAGCTAGGCCACATGCGCTCACCAATGCCTAGCTGCTCGTTGACTGTTGACTGCAGCACGACCAGGACGATAGCAAAGAGGAAATAGGTGACGAAGGAGAGCAGCGACAGCACTTCGGCACCCACAAAGGTCTCGCTGCTGTACGTGCTCCAGGAATGGGCTGCAGCACAGCAGCGGGAGCCATGTGAGAGGTTGACAAAAGGCTGTGCATGTGCCATGCACTGATACTGATGCTGATGCCGATGCTGACGAGGATGGCAATGATGATGGTGTTGATGATGGCCGAAAGATGATGTGAGAAGGTATGCAGTCAATTGTCTTGGCGTAGTAGTGCAAGGCAGCCATGCACGGCGTCAGTATGAAGCAACTGTCAAAACACAATGTCAAACAGGACAAGCAGACTGTTATCATGCATTGGTACAATACATTAAGTGTGCATGGAGCGTGATGGCAGACACTGTCCACCCAAACACTGAAGCTAAACAAGGCTAGCATGCTGTATACACCAACTCCTGCCACGTACCTCCTGTCGTGGTGCCGTTGGGGAAAGTTTGAGGTTCAAGGCGGGTCCTGACCTCATCACGGAAGCCGTCCAGCACCAAGCCACAGAGCAGCAGGAAGAAGGACAGAGAGAATGCAAACGCGACCATGAAGCCTGCATCAGAGGACAACATGACCTGAAACGAAGCCTGCTGTTGTGTCACTGTTCCCAGTTTGTGGTGTTGCAGCATGAACCACTGCAGCCAGCAGTCGCAGGCACGGGTGCCGCACCATAGCCAAAGCCAGGTCCTCCCCGGTTGACGGACTTCCTGCACAAAGGCAGGCAGTGGCACTTTGCCATTCCAGCATGGCGCAATGAGAGCACATATGCACTGTTCATGCTTACTTGATCAATGTGACACAGCTCATCAAGTTAAAGCCAAAGGTCAGAAGCGAACCCAGTACTAGGGATGTCAGGGGCGCGCGCCAAATTTTTGACTTGGCCAGGTCCTTGGGTCCATAGCTGAACTCACTGGCTGCCTGCAAACAACCGCTCTCAAAACTCTTGACAGCGGCAGAGGCAGGAACGGTAGCAGCATGGGGCCACAGTGTGCAAGCATGGTAGGCTACCATTGGCTTGCACGCGGTTGCACTTGCCTGCCACAGCTTGCCGAAGGTAATCACTGAGAGCGCGACGTAGATTGAGGTGATGAGCTGAGCGCGGAACCAGAGCAGGTCAACATCATAACTATAGGCACGGCTACTCCTGGAACTTTGTATATAAAGCTGAGCAGTCCTTACCCAAACAGTGACCCAGACCATCCAGAGTATGATTCGCCCAGCCTCCTTGCTGCACGACACCCTCGCCATCGTTGCCGCCTCAGGACTAAGATTCTTTTATAGATGGTATGGAGACATCCGACGCGGGCTCGTCAGCCATTTGTATTTTGAGCGCAGGCAACGGAACCTCCCAACCACCCAACTCAATCCTGGACTATTGGTTCAGAATTGGTTCTGTATCTTACATTGTATCGGGCCAGGCCTGAAGTTTGGTTTAGAAACAACTCACCTGAGCTCTAGCAAGTCCCCTCATGATAGACCGAAGTTAAGCACGAGTTGTAATAAAGCACAGGCTAAGCTAAAGCAATCGACCTCATACGAACATTCTTTCTAGCCATCTATGAGGTGCAAGGCCTCCCCATTACGCAGTGCCTGCCACAAAAGCAAGTCCTTTTCAACATGGAAAATGGGTGTTGCCTGTGCGTAGTCTCCCTCGATTACGACCTCGTTAGGCTGAGCTTCATGGTTGCATCTCAATGACGTCAACCCCCATCCTTCGTGGCACATGCCCTCCTTGGACAACAATACTAACAGCTCGTAAGGCTGCTAGCCTGTTTGACTACTACATGCATCAAGGACCATGCACAGAAACACTGCTTGAAGGCGGACAGACCAGTTTGCAGTTAATTTAGTAGTTGATTCAGTCGCACTTCAACGTAGTGTCAATCTTACAGACGTAGCATCAATCTTACACACTCATGTCAAGACATCCATGCAAGACATGCCGATGTGTTGACCTGTGGCTGGACGACTGCAGACTCCACACCGGTGGCACGTTTTCGTTCAAATCGCTGGGCTCCTTATCAACCTGAAAGCTTGATGCTTCCAAGGATTGTTTAAGTCTAAGTAGCTACCAGCTTTATACTTATGAGGCTGATAGCCTGTCCAGACTACTAGGCCCCATGGGTGGTCAAAAGCCCAGCCATCCTTGCTCCGTCGGTACCCTGCTGCCTGGTGCAACCTGCGGCCGGTCATCGACCAGCTTGTAGCCCGGCTGGTGCTCCTTGCCAGGGGCATGCAGATCCTCCAGGCCAGGGGTTTCACATCTCCAGGGAGCACTGCACACTCTCCCCAATGCCCTGAATGCTGTGTCATGGGTTGGTGTCCCGGTACAGCCACCTGGCTCTTAGGGGGGCTTGGGGTGGTGGCACTGGGCCAGGTGCATCAGGGAGACGGCTGGGCACGGAAAGGTAAGGCCTGGGCTGGGGGAGGGTCCTGGGCGCGGGGGGGGGCCTTACCTTCCCGGCCCAGGCCCCTATACCCAGGACTCTGATGTCGATCAGGTGACATCAGCGCCTTGAGCTAGTGCCGTCCTTGAACTATTTAGTCCTGGAACAGCCTGGTGCCAGAGCCGCCATGGTTCATGCATCAAACAGTGCAGGTATAGACTCTCCAGCAGTAGCGGATAGGGCAAGCTGTGGTCGATAAGACTCATCATCATCAGTACATTGCAGCTGCCTGTCGTCTGTGGTGAGCTCTGCTGGATGTGCACCGTGCATGGTGCTGGATTTGTTTTCCCGTACCGCCCCTATCTCCTCATGTGCATGCTGCGGTGGAGCGGGCGCCACCTCGTATGCCCGAGCGGCCACACAAGGCTTGCGGCCAAGCATCCTTCGTCCTCTAGGGCTGCCCCCACCTTGAGGGTGGCTTGGTTGGCATGGCTGGTGCGGGGGTGCTGGGCTTTTAGTCTACTGCCTGTGTGGCTGCCTGTGTGGCTGCCTGTGTGCCTAGCCTGCCAAAACGCTGGCGCCAGCCTGGGCGCAGCAGGTGGAGGCTCCCACATTTCACTGGCCTTATGGCCTTGCACTTGTTCAGTGTCAGGTCTGTGTCAGGTCTGTGCGCTGTGTCAGGTCTGAGCTAAGCTGGCTGGTGCGGTGCCCATCCCCACCAAGCCGGGCGGCCTGTCTGGCCACTGCTGGCGTCTGCGGGCCTTCCCTGCAGGCCAGGAGCCTGCATCCCAGCCCCACCCGCAAGCCTTGCTTTACCAGAGAAGACCACCAGCTGCTTGCGTCGGCCCCACCTGGACCCCTTTGCCGCCTCCTACTCCAGCTGCAGGGCACACAAGGCACACGAACCTGAACACGTCTGAATGTGGAACAGCGGCTAACGCTTCTGAATATGGAACAGCGGCCAACCAGTTTTTGTTTGTTTCTTCAAATGTTCCACAGACCTCCTGTACCTTGAGGTTCGCCCGCATGCGTTTTCAGTACACCCTCGTGTCAGGCAGATAGCTGCATGATAGGTTTTATAACTCTGCCAGATCGGGATGACCCGCACCATGTGACCACCAAGGCGTGCCTAGCAGTGCATGGTGCCATGGTGTCATGTCAAGATGGAGTTCGACCAAAACCAGGTGATGCTGGAGCTTGGCACCCCCAGTCGACAATGGCAAGCTGCTTTTTGGGATTGCATGGCGCCATGCAGGAGATCATACTGGAACGGGATAGGAAAACGCAGGTCATGGGGTAAGCAATGACTTGCTACGCTTAGCATCAGCACTTGGCGTTAGCTCTGCTGCAGGTGGTGTTGGATGTTTTCATTTGTTCAAATTGTCAATTCAGCCTTCAACACTCCCATCCCCACCAGCTACCACACAGCTACTGCTGGGTTCAAGTCAGGAGTCCCCAACATGGGGTTGGTAATCTTCATGCAAATACTCGCTACAAAGTGCACAGATTTCGGTAGCGTTTGTTGCATTGGCACCTGCGAATTACTCCGCATCTACTGGCAAGCGGCGCGTTAATCCTTGCATCAGAGTCCGTGCCGGCGCAAGCGAGCACGGACACACCTCAGCTGCTCACAACCGATTGCTATAGTGGTATGTAACGGCATCAGTGATGGAGCTGCGCCTGCTATCGAGCCAGAAGTACAATCTAAATTCAGCCCGCCAGGCTTGCTCCGCGAGCCTTTCATTGCTGCAGGCGGTGTCGGAAGACCGTCGTGGGGCCAGTGATGACTGGACATTGCATCAAACGCGCAGGGTTATGTGGGAGGTGCGTTCCTCTCTCACGCCAGTCACACAGAAAAGTACCCCCTTGCACAAATCGGCATGTTGTAAGCTGACCACTGTGACTTTTCAGAATATCGAGTCATTAAACTGTTCGTAACTCTACGACACAGCTGCTGGAAAAGAAAGCACGGCAGTTCATCAATCAGGCCCGCCGTAATTGACTTTGGCGTGACCCGACTCTGCCTTGCAGAGTTGACTAGCCTACTCCGACCGCCTGGACCCTGCCCCCTCGCACCCCCTTGCAGCCCCACCACCTCCCAGCCCCCGCAGAAGCCTGCCAGCCCCTCCCACCCCCTCCCAGCCCCCTCACTGCCCCGCCACCCCCTCCCACCCCCTCCCACCCCTTCCCACCCCTTCCCAGCCCCTCCCACCCCCCACCCACCCCCTCCCACCTCATCCCAGCCTCCCCACCCCCCACCCACCCCCTCCCACCTCCTCCCAGCCCCTCCCACCCCCCCCTAAGCCCCTCACTGCCCCGCCAACCCTTCCCAGCCCCTCCCAGCCCCTCCCAGCCCCTCCCAGCCCCTCCCACCCCCTCCACCCCCTCCCACCCCCTCCCACCCCTTCCCACCCCCTCCCAGCCCCTCTCAACCCCGCCACCCCCACCCCGCCCCCCTTGGCCCTAGCAAGTCATTGCAAGACGCAAACCCATGGGTCGGCATGGGTGGCAGCGTGCTCATCTTGCAGCACTTGTAAAGTCACCAAGGGCTGCTCATCTGCACAGTCCTAATGGCTTGAAAGCCACAGCAAGGAAGGCTGAGGCTATCGCAAAGGAGGTGCAGGCAGAGAATGAGCTGTTGATGACTGAGGCTGAATTGCATCAAGCCATTGAGGAGGTCCTTGCTGCCAAAATGCACGACCTTGAGGAGAAGCACCAGCACCTACAGGCAGCACACAGGCAGCTGAGATTGGATAACGAGTCTCTTGAGGCAGTCATCGAGCAGTGCAACCTGGCTGTTACAATTGCAAGGCGTGATGTGCACCGCCTAGAGGCCCAGCTGCGCAAGTATCAGCGCCGGCCCCAGCTAACCCGCAAGCAGAGGCAGCAACTACAGATCTTAAAGCAAACAGGTGTTTCTATTGAGGTCCTGCGGCTGGTGCTGGAGGCAGCAACAGGTGCCGGTGCTGGTGCCGCCCCTGACCTGCCCCCCCCTCCTGCTGCAACCCCCTGGCAGGAGCTGGCAGCTGGTGCTGGTGCTGCCCCTGGGCTGCCCCCCCCTCCTGCTGCACCCCCCTGGCAGAAAGAAAGAAAGAAAGACTACGCCCTCGCCGTCGGGCGTGCATTAAGGGGGGAGAGTAGCCTCGGGGTGTGCCCTTGCTACCCTCCCACCGGAGACAGGTGGGGGGGGGGGGGGGGGGGGGGAGGGAGGGTTGCCAGGCTACCGGGCGCACCCAGGGGCCATGTCAACATCCTCCCTCCCCCGCATAGCTCATCCAGCCGGTGCTCTTGCCGTTCGTGTCCATTGTTTATTTTGCTTTCTTTGCTGTTTCGGCGGTTCAGCTTGCCGTCTCGCTACAACGAGTGCGTGTGCAGTTTGTATCGCATGTCGGTGTAGCCACTTCAGCAGGTTGTCGTTTGTGTCCTGGACTCCTAGCTCTAGAAGTCGCTTGTGGGTGTGGTCCTTGTATATTGTGCCACCCACTCCTAGCATGATGTTGATTTGTTTCGCGGAGGCACAGTTGATGCCTGGTTGGAGTGCTTGGAGCAAGTTGGCGTGCTGCGCAGTCGCTTTGTGTAGTTGTTCCGTTGGGTCGGTGTCCATGCAATATTTTATTTCTATCAGGGTCACATGTCTATGCCTCAGCGGGATCTTCGTCGCCGGTCCTTCGTAGGGCCCGTTTGGGGAGATAATCACGGCGTCCGGGTAGGTGATTCGTCCTGTAGTGGTGGGGTCTATATCGAGCGCGCGTCTCAGGTTTCTGCGTTTGAGCTTGCTTTTGATCGGAGAATCTGTGTCGCTGTCCTCGTACAGGTCGCCGACATCGGTGAAGACCAGGCCGGCGCCGAGGGCTCCGTCCTGCACGGCTCGGAGGATGGCGCGGCCGGCCGCATTGTGGCGGTGCGTGACTAGCTTGTTCGTAGCAGTGCAACCTGACAGGATGTGTAGAGCGCTGTCCGGCTGGCCGCATAGTGGGCAGTTTGTGCTGTCGCTGAGCCCAAAACGGACTGCGTGCTTCTGATTGTAGAGAGTGCCAGTTCTATAGCGCATTAAGCACCGTTGTTGTGGCGTGGTGATGGCCCCATCGCGCCAAAGGAAGTTGCTCATCTTGTGCGCTATGAGGGTGATAGACTGCCAGGCCTCATAGTATATAGAGTCTTGATTGGCCAGTCCTAGTCTATGTCTGATGTGCATGTGTGTTTTCAGGCTGCCCATCAGGTCTCCTAGTGGCCGGGGGGGGTGGTCCTCCTTCCCAGGAGTTTGCAGCCAATGGGTGTCGTGGTAGGGATCCTTGCAACCTGGGATGGTGATATCATGGTTATCATGTTGTGCTGCCAGTTTGGCTGTGTGGTCGGCATATTCGTTGCCAATGATGCCATTGTGTGCTCTCACCTTGAAGAGGTGTATCGTGGTAGGGCTAGCTTTAAGTGTTTGTACTATGGTGGTAAGGATATCCTTGTGCTTGTGCAGGTGGAGACGCATGGGTTGGAGGACAGCCATCCTTATTTGAAACATGGCGGTGAGGCTGTCGGTGGCGATGTGTGTGTGCCCTTGATCTAGTGCTGCCTTGATGGCTGCAAGTTCGGCTCTTGTGATCGTGTTGGTAGCCCCCTCTCCACTGGGGTTGATGGTTTGGTGTTGTTGTGTGCCCTGGGGGTGGTAGATGCCTGCTCCAATGCGTTGGACTGCTCCTGGTGCTGTGGTGCAGCTGCCATCGGTGTATGTCCATGATTTCCAGTCCCCAACCTTTGATTGGAGGTGGGTGCCCCTCCAGTAGTTTTCGAGGGTGTGAGAGGTGGGGGGGAGGGCTGTGGGGGTGTTGGTGTATCTTGGGGTAGTTTCCTGTAGGTGCCGGCCCCTGTCAAGCTTGTGTGGGCCGGCGGTGGGGGGGGGGGGGCGTGTGTTTAAGGGGGGTAGGAACTGCCTACCAGCGAGCTGACTCAAGGCGCCGCGCAGGCTGTTGAGCCATAGTGGGTTCCGTGCTTGCAGATAATGTATTGCGCTCGAGTTGTGAATAAGTACGAGCAGTGAGTGGTGTTTGTTGCTGCAGGTGTACGGTATGCTCCCAGCCCACGCTTGTGGCGGGTCTGGCTGCAGCGCATGGGGTGCGAAGGTGCCAATTTTGGTGCACAGGTGGGGGTGCTCAGAAATCCACCGCATGTATGTTGCAGAGTTTGTGCGTCCTTTGTTGGGCAGGAGCATGGCAGTGAGGGTTGGTGTGTGTGTTGGGGCTTGTGCTGCGTGTAGGGCGTGTCGCACAGCCATAGTGATGTCTGCTTTGGTGGGTTGGGCCCATGACATGCCTTGGTGCTGGCAGAGTAAGGGGGGGCCCAGTGAGCCAAACAGTTTGTCTTTTTCGCATGGGCTGTAGTACTCTTCAAAGAGTGAGCTGCAGTGGAGAGGGGTGGTGTAGCGTTCCTTGGTGATCTCCAGGTGTTGTCTCAGGATGTGGACGATTGGTGTGGGGGTTGTGTGTGTGGCATCAGCGGTGGCTTGGCCATGCCTTGCCAGGAGGCTTGCAAGCTCTGCGGCAAAGCTAGTGTTTAGAGGTGTCGGGGCGTCCTTCTGAGTTGCGTTGTATCTAGATAGCAGGTTTGCTGCTCGGGCGGGTGTGATGACTCCCATGCATTTACCATCTGTGTTGTAGACGGCTACGACCTGCTGTGTGATTGGTTGGGGTAAGGCTTGTGTGAGGGTTGGGGTTTGTTGGCAGGGGTAGAAGTCTGCATGTCGAAGCCACACTTCGCACCTTCCAGTTGGGCATATGTCAAGCTGCGGGTTAGTGGGGAGGATGTCAAATCTAATTTTGGAGCGTAGCGGGTCGCCGTGGGTGGACTGCCATTGTCCACGTGCAGTGTCGCTCATGCTTTGTCGCATCAGATCGTCGTTAATGTCGCCGTCCTTGCGCGTGCTTGTGAGTGCGTGTTGCCTAGCCTCCGTCTCTGTTTTGTACTCCTCCATGTGCTCGCAGAAGTCTGTATGGTGATTTAGCATGGTGAATGCCTCCGCGCTGGGTTCCCAGTGGACCTCTACTATCTCCTCGTCAGCAGCGGCTCTGCGTGCCTCCTTCTCGTGTGGAGCTAGCGGTGCGCATGAGGGGCATTCCCATTCTGTGTTGTCATCAGAGCCAGGTCTTTCACTTGGCTTAGCGCATTTGCAGTCAAGAAGGCACTGCCAGTGGTACGTGCGCTGGCATGTGTCACAGACATACATGTCTGCAGCATCTGCATCATTCTCCCTGCTGTTGGGTGACCAGCATAGCTCACAGTCGCAGTCGTCGTCCCTGAGTTGGCTGCGTGGGTATGGCTTTACGCTCTGCGGGTGGTAGCCATTCTTGGCGTAGAGGGGGAGGGCCCATTTCTCAACTCTTGACGGGTGCCATGTTACCCAGTATTGCTGTTGCATGGTGCCATCAACCTCCTCTTTAGATTGTTGCTTTTGGTGTGTCCTTCTTGCTGCTTTGGGGCGTAGGTCTAGGCCAAATGTGGTGTTAGTAATCTGCCAGCCAAAGACCTTCTTGATCTTCTCCCTGTGCCTGAACATCTGATTCAACATCATTTGGCTGTGGCTAACTGTGCCACTTGTGGCTTGGTCCTCCTTCCAGGTGTATAGCTGGGTCGGGTTCAGGTGTGGCAGAGGGAGGTCAGTGGCATCAGGTAGGGCTACTCTGCCCATGCTCTTGTTGCCGGTGGGGGGTTTCGGGGCAGGCCTCTTGTTGTTGATATTCTGTGGGTCGGTTGTGGTTGCACTGGTGTGTTGTGTGTTTGTGTGGGGTGGTGGGGCAGCAGTGGGTTGTTCGGGGGGCTTTTTGAAGAGGTCGGTGATGCGAATGACTTGGTTGGAGGCGATTGAGACCTGCCAGTTCCACCCTGGTAGTGCGTATGTGCTTTTGTCAGTCCACTGGCAGGCTGTGAGGCCTCCCATGCTGTGGTGCGTCTGCCTGTGCTTGAGGTCCAGGTCAAGGTTGATGTCTCGGTGGTTCATGATGGCTTGCAGTTGGTCTGAGGTGGGTTCCTCCCCTAGCTGAAGCAGCAGGCGCAGGCGGTTTAGGGCTCCAATGTGTTTGTGTGTTGCCCTCCTGCCCCTTCGTTTGGCGAGGACCCTCAACTCTCTGCCTGATATGATGTTGGTGCCTTTCATTTCTAAGAGCTGGTGGGGGCCAGAGAAGCCAAGTGCAATCAGGGGGCCCACTATGGCACGCATCACTCTAGTGTGGTGTTTGTCTAGGGGTTGGGCCACAGATGCTGTGTGTATAGCATGCAGCTGTGCCAACAGGGGGGGGTCAATGGTGGTGCCTTTGAATGCCACTTGCAGGGAGCTGTTGTGGGCGCAGAGCAGCTGGCGAGTGCGCGAGCATTTCTGCAGCTCCTTCTGAGTCTGATGTCTGGATGGCTTTTGGGCTAGCAGCTGCGAGAGGTACGTGATCTGCATGGCAAGCATGGACCTGGTGACCTTGCCGTAGCGGCCCTCCGCTTGGAGTCCTTCCAATAGTGTCTTCACGCAGCGGCTGTTGTATTCCACTGCCAGTGAGGTGCATCCTAGGCCAAAGGTGTCTGTATCTTCACGGATCATGGCGCTAGGTGCGCTGACCCACAGGCCAAACCTGCGCTTCATCATCGTGGTTATCATGCTGTCCCATGCTTCTAGGTCAGTGGGTGAGCAGGGTGTCACTGGAAAGGCATAGGCCAAGCAGGTGGCCACTGCCGTCTTCACGATGTGGAGGGTCTGACGAGGTGAGGCGTATGATGTGCGGAGGCATTCAAGCCTGGAGCGGAGGGTGTCAGTCATGCGTCTATGCTGGTGCTTCCAGTCCAGGGTCATGGTGATGTTGACACCTAGATACAGGAAGGGCTGGGTGGGGGGGAGGTACTGAGTGGCCTGTCCTTGCACCTCAATCTGGCCATGGAGCTGGGCTGCCACCTGGGCTGTGGGATCATTTGTGCCATAGACTTTTGTCTTGGCCTTTTGGTGTAGTATGCCTGTTACTTTGGTTTTGCTGCCTGACACTTGCAGGCTGCCCCAAGTGGAGAACTCTGTGAGCTTATGCGCCTGGATCTTAAGGTCGGAGAGGCACGAGGTGAGAATGATGAGGTCGTCTGCAAAGGCTAGGCTGCTCAGTTTGTTTTGATGTCGTAGAGTGTTGTCCTGCTGCTGGGTTGCATCGAGGCAGCCGTGCTCATACCCTCTGCCTCCAACATGCAGCCATCGCAAGAGCGGCTCCATGTAGATTAGGAATAGTAGAGGGGAGAGAGAGTCTCCTTGGATAGTGCCTCGTGTGATAGGAACAGGTTGGCCTTTCAGTTGAGGTGTGAGCTGTACTGTGCTGCTCGCTCCAGTGTATAGATCTTTTACTGCCTCGATGGCGTCTGTGGGAAAGCCCAGGTCATACATGATCCAGAGTGTCTTATCCTGATCGGTGGTGTTAAAGGCAGAGGTAAAGTCTACGATGAGTGCGTAGATGTCTTGTTGGCCTATCTTGGCATCTTCGAGGGCCATGACTAGGCTTTGCAGTTGGGTCATAGTGTCTTGGTGCCGGCGGAAGCCTGCCTGGCAGCTACTAAGGACGGTGTGTTGTTCAGCATACTCGTATAGTGCCACTGTGATCATACGTGTCCATAGTTTGTAGAGGGTGTTGGCAAGGCCGATGGGTCTGTAGTTGGCTAGGTCAGTCTCGGACCCCTTGTTTTTGTAAATGAGCACAGTGTTGCTAGTCTTCCATCCGGTGGGGGTGAGGCCTGTCACCCATAGGACTGTGAACATGTCGTGTATGGCGGTCGTGATTTCGTTTGGTAGCATTTTCAGTAGTTCGTTAGGTATGTCATCTGGTCCTGGTGCTTTGCCGCTGCTCAGCTGTTTTAGGCAAGTGTGGAAGGTTGCGGTGTCCTGGATCGTGGAGTTAAGCCACGCCCTCTTTGCTCTGTTGCCTTCCAGGTCTGGCTCTTCTCGCTGGGTGGCGCCCGTCTTAAGTGTGAAGCGGTCAATGGCATTGGGCTGCTCCCAAGGTGCCTTTCTAGGGCAATGTTCTGGTAGGTATGTCCCTGATTTGCTGCCTGTGGCGGCCCAAGTTCGTGTAAAGTAGCGGTCAGCTACCTGGACAAGTTGTGTGGGGTCTGTTGCCAGCGCACCAGTTCTGTCATCGTGTAGGGCTGTGATGGTGTGGCGTTTGCTCGATGGTTGGAAGATGGCCTTGTTTGCTAGCCTTGGTTTGGTGTGAATGAGCTTCTGGGCAGCTGCACGGTGTCTGTCAGCATGGATAGCTGACTGCTCTTTGTCGTAGGATTGTAGGTCTGTTTTTGTGTGTTTGTAGGCTAGTTTTAGGGCAGTGTGGAAAGGGGTACCGTCTTTGTGGTACATCCTTATGATGTCTAGTGCTGTCTGCTTGGCCGCTGTAGGTACTTTGCAGGAGGGGTGGGGAGGCACATGTGTTAGTGCGTCGGTGATGGTGCTTCCCTTATAGTCACTCAGGTGGTGCTGTGCATGCTTGATCCATAGGTGGGTGTGCCGCTTGTGGCTTCTGAGTTTGTTGCAGCCTCGCAGCCGGTAGTGTTGACCTGTGGCATTATGGGTTTTGGTTTGGCAGTTTTCTATTGCCACCTTGAGGCATTTGTCCAGGAGTTTGTGCATATGGGTGGCCAGCTCATTCACAATTATTGGTGCACTGATTCCATCGATGTGGGTTAGTTGGTGGATAGATTTGGCGCAACTGTTGGTGATGGCTGCATAGTGTGCTTGTGCCGCTGTTTTAGCAGGGCTCAGGGTCAATTGCAGGCGTGCTAGGAGTTGTGGAATGTTGTTGTTCGTGTCTTGGCAGGCGTGCTTGAACTTCTCCTGGTCTTCTTTGCTGACTGGAGTTGTGAGCGCTTTTTTGGAGGTCTGTCTTAAGGTCGGCAATGTGGGTATGGCAGGTATGTTGAGGCCAGTGGACGTGATATCTAGGGCCATAGTAAGGGGTAGGTGGTCGCTGAGCCCGCCTCCCCATTTGCTTGCGCAGGCTAGCAGCCGTAATTTTGCGGGGCTGTTGCGTGTGAGGATATCATCAATGCGGCTGTCAGTACTTTGTGGCTGGCCTGCTTCGTCTGCCTCCTTCCATTGCCTGTGTGTGGCTTTTCTATCTTCTTGTTGCACTGGCTGCAGGTTCTGGGAGTGCAAGAAGGCCCTGTACTCCATGTCCTGCGGGTAGGTGGTGTTGCTGCTCCTGTCATTGGGCCGCCAGGTGGCATTCATGTCTCCTATCATTAGGGGGAGGTGTGATCTGTGTGCATTTAGGAG